>JAFMSR010000009.1:25293359-25383817 GCA_022818135.1 Saxidomus purpurata
ATGAAACCTACATATTTGTGTCAGTATATTGTGCATACCGCTTTTGACCTACATTTATATTGACGGAAGATGAATTTCATTAGTTAGGTAAGGCTGATTACTTTCTTACGTCTTTGCTGATCGACTATATTTGTGATACATAATTTTATTCGGACTTGAAATATTCAAATTTCTGACGAGTTAAATTTAGTATTTTTCCAGGATAATGAAATTCATAGTTCTGGAATATCAAGAGTACTATACTTAAGATAGACTGTGTACATATACACACTTCCTGCAACAATGTTACTAACACTCTTTTCTTCAGATTTCATACGTCATACTATGCAATTATACAAGTGGAACGTGAATTTGACGAGAGGAAGTACTTTTCGAAACTCCAAACTCTGACGACATGATAGCGTGTGTTAGCAGCATCATTCTAAAGTAAGTGGGGGTCTTTTTCAGTCTAAACGGATTTAAATAAGCAGAAAGCTTTCCAAGCTAATTTAAACACTCGCGAACACCAATTTCAACTGGAATTTTCAGAAACGCTTTTCAGTGCTTGTCACCAATCTTTAGAAACCCAGATGTAGTCTTACGTGTATTTGTGCTATACACCGGGCATATAAAAGAACCAAAGGGTCTATTCGTAAAAGAGCTAGGGTCTAGTACCCGGATTCCCCTGTATCTGCACCTGTCTCTCTTCAACCTGCGCCTGTCAGGAGTATTGGCAAGGTCAACCAGGGAAAAGTCCCAGGGTCGGCAGGGACTTATAAACAAAGAAAATTAAAAACAAAAGCACCCATTTCTCATATTACCAAATTGCCACCGAAAACACGCCTGCTGATCTTGATCATGATCTACACTGGACTCGAATGGACTGTAAAGATGGCACGGGTTGAACTGAATTCTAAATACGTGTTTACGCTTAAAGAACATATGTTTGTAGGTCTAACATAAATATGGTGCAGATTCGGTCGATTTTCACATGACGACACAGATGTACAAGTGGAACATGTAAGGAATAAGAAGAGAACTTCCTGAAAATGCATAATGGATTCGAACCGGGATCTTCCCTTCTGAAGGTAAAAGCTGAATGACGTTTTGTTATTAAACATAATATTGGTTAATAAAACATACAACATAAAAGGTTGTACAGGTTCACCAGATTGTCGTTGACAACACATATGCTCGTCTTGATCATGATAAATTTTTTCTCGAATGCAGACCTATTTGCCTGAAGCAGGGAATAATAAAGTGCTTCTTAAGTCTGTTAATTTTGTAACATGCTTGACTGGCTGCTGGTTTCACATTATATACCTTTGCCGAACTATTCAATTTCAAAGGCCGTTTAATTACATATCTTTTACATGTTATTAACTGAAATAAACAGTTATAAAGATTAAAAGACATGTATTGCATTCAAAATGATGTGTTTAAGGTTAAACATTTGTTGCTAGGCCTTGCAACATAATTATGATATATACATAGACGATTTTCACACGACGACACAGATGTGCAAGCAGATAGTCTACAACGTTCACGAAGGATGACTCGCTTACCGCCATTATGTTGGTTGAAACCTTCATCGAGTGTATAAACATATGGCATATTCTTTTGACAGACAGTACGTTCATCACCTGTAAGGTACATACTGATTACGCTCAACACAAGTCACTTGTCGCAAGCTTAGTAAATATTAGATAAACACGTAGATACATAGGGATCGCTTTGTCCGTCAGTTCGTTAGTGAGGCGGTCCGTCCCTCACAAAAACTTAATATTGGCTTTACTTTGCAATTTCTCAAGATTTCTTTATCAATCTTTGAATTTTTATTGCTTATGATAAAAGATTTGTTATGCCGCCAAATTGTGTACGTCAGTGTCATATTTGACAGAGTTATGCCCCTTTTGTACTTAGTTTTTCTCATAAAAACTTAACGTTGGCTATAACTTTGCCATTTCTTAAGAATTCTTCATCCAGCTTTCAAATTGCATTGCTTATGACAAAAAGGTCATGATGTCGCAAAATTGTGTTGGTCAAGATCGTATTTGAGAGAGTTATGCCCCTTTTTATACCTGGAATTTGACTATAACTTTGCCATTCCTCAAGATTTCTTCATCAAACTTTCAAATTGCATTGCTTATGAAAAAAGGGTCATGATGTCGCCAAATTGTGTAGGTGTTTAGGTCAAGGTCATATTTGACAGAGTTAAGCCCCTTTTGTACTTAGAGGGCGACACAAGTGGTCTACTGAACACCCATCTATTGTTTCTCTTTCTTTATTAATATTATATGATCGACTGCCTGCTTGTTCCCATTTTTGTACGTTATAAAGCAAACTTTGTGAAACTATTCCCAGAATCAGCCGATTTTCACATGACGAAACAGATGTACAGGCAGATCATACTCTAGTCTGGTCACGAAGGAAGACTCGCTTACTGCAATAAGGTTTGATTAAACTTAAATTTTTCTTCGATTACATAAAACCATATGGCATAATGTTCATCACCGGCATGGTATAGACTGATTACAGACCACACTTGCAGATTCACTCTTCGCAAGCTAAGTAAATAATAAATGAACACTGTTCTTGTCTAGGCTGATTCTGTGTTCGAATATATAGTTTCATGTTTCAAAGGAATTCTCTGAAAATATTAAAGTTACAATCAAATTCAATTTATAATGTATGTGACGAAACATTTATTAAAACATTTTCAATAATATAATGGCAATATTATTACAAATGTATGACAATTTTGCACGTTTTATAAAAATATTTTTATTGGAACAGAATTTTCGTTTATGAAACCTACATGTTACTGTGTCAGTCTATTGTGCATACCGCTTTTGGCCTACATTTGTATTGAAGGAAAATGAATTTCATTAGTTAGGTAAGGTTGATTACTTTCTTACGTCTTTGCTGATCGACTGTACTTGTGATACATAATTTTATTCGGACTTGAAATATTCAAATTTCTGACGAGTTAAATTTAGTATTTTTCCAGGATAATGAAATTCATAGTTCTGGAATATCAAGAGTACTATAAATAATATAGAATGTGTACATATACACACTTCCTGCAACAATGTTACTAACACTCTTTTCTTCAGATTTCACACGTCATATTATGCAATTATACAAGTGGAACGTGAATTTGACGAGAGGAAGTACTTTTCGAAACTCCAAACTCTGACGACATGATAGCGTGTGTTAGCAGCATCATTCTAAAGTAAGTGGAGGGTCTTTTTCAGTCTAAACGGATTTAAATAAGCAGAAAGCTTTCCAAGCTAATTTAAACGCTCGCGAACACCCATTTCAACTGGAAATTTCAGAAACGCTTTTCAGTGCTTGTCACCAATCTTTAGAAACCCAGATGTAGTCTTACGTGTATTTGTGCTATACACCGGGCATATAAAAGAACCAAAGGGTCTATTCGTAAAAGAGCTAGGGTCTAGTACCCGGATTCCCCTGTATCTGCACCTGTCTTTCTTCAACCTGCGCCTGTCAGGAGTATTGGCAAGGTCAACCAGGGAAAAGTCCCAGGGTCGGCAGGGACTTATAAACAAAGAAAATTAAAAACAAAAACACCCATTTCTCATATTACCAAATTGCCACAACACGCCTGCTTATCTTTATCATGATCTTGATAATCATTTAAAAATAAAATTGTAATCATTACATTACAGTTACATGTAAAAAGTTTAGATAAATGTGAAATTCATGGTTTTCTTTGTGACGGTTGATGAATGTTTTTATATAAATTACTGTACAATTAAAATTTAATTAAACAATTTCGAACCATACAGAACTTTTGTCCTATAATACAACTTATTATCGTTAAAGTATATAGATTGGCCACCGGTCCGTAATAAGAAATTGGTAGTAAATATATGTTACTATCCATTTCAATTTTCTACTAACGAGAAGAAACATAATCATTTTCAAGAATACAACGGGCGGACTTTCTGTAAAGGAATTTGATATTAAAGATTATATATTTCTGATCATAATTTCTAATCATAATATTAATTCTTAATAAGACAAATTCCAGTTTCACAACGCGTTTCGACTTTTAATCTGTATTCATCGGGTGAAGCATGAAATAGGAAGTCCTACATTGAATTAAATGATTCACAAGAATGACAAAAAACGTAATTCAAAAGATGCGTTTACAGTTACATATGCAATTATGCTTATTCAGATGAGACTTAATGGTCACTGATTTCCGGATTTTGGTGCTGAACATGTTCTACATAATTTCGTTTATGAAACCTACATACCGCTTTTGGCCTACATTGGTATTGAAGGGAGATGGATGTCATTAGTAAGGTAAGCTTGATTCCTTTCTTACGTCTTTGCTGATCGACTATACTTGAGATAATTTTATTCGGACTTTCTTGAAATATTCAAATTTCTGACGAGTTAAATTAAGCATATTACCAGGATAATGAATTTCATACATGTAGTTAGCAGCATCATTCTAAAGTAAGTGGAGGGTCTTTTTGTCTATACGGATTTATTTAAATAAGCAGAAAGCTAATTCAAACGCTCGCAAACACCCATTTCAACTGCAAGTTTCAGAAATGCATATTCATAGATAGATTGACTGCCTGCTTGTTCCACTTTATGTTCATTATAATGCAAACTTTGTTAAACTATTCCCAGAATCAGCCGATTTTCACATGACGAAACAGATGTACAGGCAGATCATACTCTACTCTGGTCACGAAGGAAGACTCGTTTACCGCAATTGGGTTTGATTAAACTTTTTTTTTTCATTGATTACATAAAACAATATGGCATAATGTTCATCACCGACATGGTTTAGACTGATTACAGACCACACTTGCCGCAAATGCAGATTCACTTTTCGCAAGCTAAGTAAATATTAAATGAACACTGTTCTATCTTGGTTGGTTCAGTGTTCGACTATATATTTTTATGTTTTAAAGGAATTCTCTGAAAATATTAAAGTTACAATCACATTCAATTTATAATATATGTGAAGAAACATTAAAACATTTTCAATAATATGACAGTATTATTACGACAATTTTGCACGTTTTACAAAACAAATCTTTTTATTTGAACAGAATTTTCGTTTACTACATGTTACTGTGTCAGTCTATTGTGCATACCACGTTTGGCCTATCAGCCGATTTTCACATGACGAAACAGATGTACAGGCAGATCATTCTCTACTCTGGTCACGAAGGAAAACTCAGTGTTTGGTATTAAAGGAAGATGGATGTCATTAGTTAGGTAAGGTTGATTCCTTCCTTGAAATTCATAGTTCTGGAATATCAAGAGTTCTGTAATTAAGATGGACTGTTCTACACTATCCATACTATGCAATTAACCAATTCAGTCTAAACGGATTCACCTCCTGCAACAATGTTACTAACACGCTTTTCTTCAGATTTTCACACGCCATACTATGCAATTAACCAAGTGGTACGTGAATTTGACGAGAGTACTTTTCGAAACTCCAAACTCTGACGACAGGATAGCCTGTGTTAGCAGCATCATTATAAAGTAAGTAGAGGGTCTTTTTTTCAGTCTAAACGGATTCATTTAAGTAAGCAGAAAGCTTTCCAAGCTAATTTATACGCTCGCGAACACCCATTTCAACTTGAAATTTCAGAAACGCTTTTCAGTGTTTCTCATCAATCTAGATGACTGCTTAGAAACCCAGAGGTAGTCTTACGTGTATCGGTGCTATACACCGGGCATATAAAACAACGAAGGGGTCTACTCGTAAAAGAGCTAGGGTCTAGTAACCGGATTCCCTTGTATCTGCATCTGTCTCTCTTCAACCTACGCCTGTCCGGAGTATTGGCAAGTTCAACCAGGAAAAAGTCCCAGGGTCGGCAAAGACTTTTAAACAAAGAAAATTAAAAACCAAAACACTCATTTCTGATATTACCAGATTGCCACCGACAACACGCCTGCTGATCTTGATCATAATCTACACTGGTCTCGAATGCAGACTGTAAAGATTGCATGGGTTGTACTGTATTCTAAATACGTGTTTACGCTTAAAGAACATGTTTGTAGGTCTAACAACATAAATGCGGTGCAGATTCAGCCGAGTTTCACATGACGACACTGATGTACAAGTGGAACATGTGAGGAATAAGAAGAAAACTTCCTGAAAATGCGTAATCTGACGTTAGCATAGCTTATGGTAGTAGCATCCTTTTAAAGTGAGTGGACAGTTTTATCAGTCTATGCAAATTATTTTATTACACAAAAAACGTTTGCTATTCGAGTCATTCTCGAACCCTATTTGAGATTACCACACTCTCGCGAGTTTTTCATCACTGCTACCATTTTACAGCTGCCCAAGAACAAGGATTCGAACCGGGATCTTCCGCTGAATTACACATTGTTTTTAAACATAATATTGACCAGATTATCGTTGACAGCACATATGCTCGTCTTGATCATGATAATTTTTTTCTCGAATGCAGACCTTTTTGCCTTGAGCAGGGAATAATAAAGTCCTCAAGTCCGTTAATTTTGTAACATGCTCGAGTGGCTGCTGGTTCCACATCATATACCTTTGTCGAACTATTCAATTTCAAAAGCCGTTAAATTACATATGTATGGCATGTGATCGACTTAAATAAACAATTATAAAGATGAAAAGGCATGTATTGCATTCAAAATGATGTGTTAAACATTTGTTGTTAGGCCTTGCAACATAATTATGGTATATTCATAGACGATTTTCACTCGACGACACAGATGTACAAGCAGATCATAGTCTACGATGGTCTGGAAGGAAGACTCGCTTACCGCCATTGTTTTCAGAAACCTTTGAGTGCATAAACATATGGCATATTCTTGTGACAGACAGAAACGTTCATCGCCAGCAAGGTACATAATGATTATATATACGTTCAACACAAGTCACTTGTCACAAGCTTAGAAAATATTAGATAAACACTGTTTTAATTTTAGCTGACTGTGTTTGCCTCATCTTGATTAAAAGGACTTCTACAAAAATATTAGTTAATATCCATTTCAATTATTTCCTTACGAGAAGAAAGATAATCATTTTCAAAGTTACAACGGGTGTACTATTATAACATGAATATACATTTTATAGGCACAGAACATTCCTTTGTTAAAACTACAAGAGACAAAACTTACATGAAACTGTGCCAGTCGATTGCCCCCAGATGACATCAATGTGCATGTCGCTCCTGGTCTTAACTGTTCTTGAAGGTAGTTTGGTAAGATTGATTCTTTTTGTGTCGTCCTTTCGGAGAAAGGATCGCTTTGTCCGTCCGCCCGTCAGTGCGTCGGTCCGTCCGTCACAAACTTAATATTGGCTATAACTTTGCCATTAAGATTTCTTCATCAAACTTTGAATTGTATTGCTTATGATGAAAGGGTTGTTCTGCCGCCAAATTGTGTACGTCAATGTCATATTTGACAGAGTTACGCCCCTATTTGAGCCAATATATTTGAGCCAGTTAAATTTAGTACATGTACTATGTTCAAGAATTATAAAATTCATAGTTCTGAAGATGAAAGAGCTTACTGTAATTTAGATTGACTGTGCTAAAATATTACCGTTCGAAGAAATGTATAGCCTTTCGATTAGCAATCAATCCGTAATAAGAAATACAATGAGGTATGTAGGAGTCGGGCAGTTAATGTACACTTGAAATTCCCTTTGTTGTAACATGTACCATCAATTGAAAATTAAATCTAATATTTCTGGTAAAGACATGGAATGATAAGTTTTGTATTTGGTTTTTGACGTGATATATGCAGATACATTACCCGCCTCAATATATCGCCCACATCGCGTTACATGTCCACTAAGAAAACAAATTGTTTACAATGATTAAGATACCAGCTTTAATCCTACAGAATAACGAACATGTTATCATTCTCTGAATAATGATAAAATCATAGGATCATTGACATCGATGTTTATTTGTAAAAGGGGTACCAGTAGTAAAGATAAACGTTGGCATTATTTTAGCATGCTACAGTTGTCGTAAATTCTGTGTTCTGTACGAGCACCTTAAATTCAAACCCAGTTAAAACAAAGCCTCCCTTACCCCAAAGATACTGCCAAAACTTGTTTACAGTCCAGTAATATGAGACAATGCTCGTTAATTTCTTTGCACCAAGAAAACAGTCGAGTTGGTGATATTCGAACCTTTGCCCGCAGTCTTAGGAAAACAATCGCTTTCATTCGGTCAGTGTAAAGTAGCGTTTCACATACTATAGTAGGACAACGTTAATAACACTTTTTTTCTACAGATTTTTCACACGCCATACTGTGACTCGTCATCGTATCTATGAAGCGATATTTGACGTTGACAGTAAACTTGAAGACGTGCAATCAACTAACTGCAACAGAAACGAAGAGAAACTTCAAACTTTGACGTCAGGATAGCCTATGCTAGCATCTTTTTAAAGTGAGTGCAACGTTAAATCAGCCTAAACAAATTGTTGTAGCACACAGAAAGCTTTCGTACCTTAATGAGTCTCTCTCGAACACTTAATTCAGATATAACTTGTTTTTAACGCTGGTTCCAATCTACAGCCAGTTTGACTAGATTGAATTGCATCGGTGTCTTTCCTCAAAGACAAACCTCGTTCTCCGACTAGGATTCGAACCCGGGACCTCCCATGGTGGTGTCGCAGGCTGAGCTACCGAAGCGGTGGAATGTGGTCGTAGGTTTGAATACCGGCATCTGCATTGAATCGTTGCCCCTACAATTGGTTTTCTCGGTGTGCACTTGTTGCAAAAATTGACGTAAAATAAATAAGCTTAAACTAAGGAGTCTGCACAGAATGTTTTAGATGATAAATAAATAAAAAGCTTTTTCTGTTGACATTTTGTTGAGCATAAAATACTGCATTTCAGCGTCTGTGACAGTTTGGTAGAATGCTAGAAGCAGGGTAAGCATCACTGAACTTTCATGAAATCGGTGCCAGGATAATTTATACAGAAAGTTGTCTTTGACCGGCTGTCAATTGAGTCTGTTTTATCACTGTCAGTTCCTTTTGTCCGTACCTTCTTACGGCGTTGGAAATTCACGTGTTCCTCTTTTTGCTGCATGCTTGTTTTATTACTGATATAAAATTTACCTTTCTGAGATTTATTTTAGATATTACTTTGAAAGTTCTAATACCTATAATGTAACATTAAGGTACCAGCAGGTGACTGTCAAAAATATTTTTACTGTACTAAGAAATTCATAGTTAATGTATTGTATGCAAATGGCACTGTCGGCCACATATTATATCATTAACCACTTAAGGTACTAATTTAAAACTGCTGCAGTGTGGTGCTGTTTACACTTCGAAATAGATTGTTTACTGCCAAGTTTTGTTTTATTGGGAAACTCTTGAGAAAAATGCACTGTGCTGTCCCTACTGACAGCTCTTGTTCTAATACTTATAAAATCTACAACATGAATCAAAACATAGTTGTCCGATTTGAATAAATATATTCGTAAACAATTCCACTGACCTGGAGTCCGGCCGTAGGTGTGTATATAGTCTCGAGGTCCGGACGTCCCATGTATCGATAATCACGATACATTGCGAGCCCCAAATAAATTTGCTAAATTTAAAATTGAAGTAAATTTTTCAGGGCAAAGCAAAGAAGTGAAGGCTGATCATAATCTGGACTGGTCGCAAAGGCAAGGTAAGGAATAACTTTACGTTTATTATGTATGTGTAATCCTCTCGTGTGGCGTGAAAAAATAGTTCCATTAAGTGTTGATAATTACATGTAAAGACAAACATTTAGTCGCACCTTTTTCATTATTTTTGTAATACTTATAATTAAGACTATAGAAGAAAATGGTTTCAGGGATGTTGTAGCTTTCTTACTTACCCTTACGAGGAAAATATGTGCCGTTTCTGGAATATCTAACTTAGCAGTAGTAATTATCTTCTCAAATATCAGAGAAAAGATGTAAGGTAAGTGGCAGGACAATAACTTAGTTTTCCTCAATATCATTCAGCGTTATTTGTGGAAATTTGTATTAACGACATTGCTCTAATTTGAATGCAAATTATTTTTTGATAACTTTTAATATTCGATGTGGTTTGTTTTCAGAAATTGTTGTTGGAGAGATTTCACGAGAATTCTGGCCGCATTGAGTCATCGTGGTCATCTAATTATTCTGATGTGTATCGGATATTATTGGAAGATCAGAATTGTCGTCTGCAAACTGCCTTTAGAAACATTGTCGTGAAAGTGTCAAGAAATCTAAGAGTTTGCATATTAACACGAGGAGAACTCTTAAATCTTGGAATATTTCGGACTATTTTTGTTATCGACGAAAGTGAGATAGCAAACCTACAAATGACGTGAACGAAATACCAGTTCCTGCTGAACTCTTCAGAGACATTTAAACTTGCAAATCAATCACAAACCATGTGCGAGGTAAAACAGTTTCAAGTTCGAGAGCAGAGTCTTAAAGTTGTTCATATTGTGTATAATAATGTTTCAGATTTTAATCTTAAGGGTCAATGATGGCTTTGAATATTACAATTACTGATAGAAAGATGTCTTAACGGTGAATTTTTACAATATGGCTCAGTATTTTTTCACTGATAATGCAAAAAAAGGCGCTTTTGGGCAACTTGTTCATAAAGAAACCAATACGAAAGAAAGGCATACATCAATATAGTTTTCAAGTAAATGGAACACGCCCATTTCGTCTGCAAATTTATTGATTCTGGGTGATCAGTGCTATAATCTGTATGTATATAATACTCTGTTCCATAAATGGACTAGAAAAGTATTGATGCGCGGCAACAAAGGCGCTTCAAATATTTTTATTTTTTTATCTTTTGGTATCATGTAATATTTTGGATATAGCATTTAGATCACCTTAAATATTCTTGTACCTACGGCGAATTGTTTTAGCTCGCCTGAGCACAAGTGTTCACGATGATGAGCTATTTTACCACTCGGTGTTCGTTGTCCGTTCATTTCATGTGAAAAATTACTGGACCAATTTTTACCAAACGTCACATGAATGTTCCGTGAATGATCCTCATCAAAGTGTTCATATCAAGAAATTCCAGTAAATACTCTTGGTTGCTATGGCACAAATAGGTAAAACTTTAAACATGTTTTTTTTCAAAATTTGCTCTTGTAAAAAAAAAACTTGATTTTACTTGCTTTTTATGCTTTATTTAAATCTTTGTCGTTGAAGAGATCTGGATATTTGACTTTACTACTTTTTAATTTGAATCGTAGGGTCTCGATTGGACTATATATTTAAATGTAAAAATTTTCAAACCAAAATATTAAATGCAGCTTGCTCTTTAACAATTCTTCCAGTTTCCCTCGTACACGACGCTAACCTTTAGTTGATAGATTTCGCTTTTAAGTTAGGTTAGGCAGTTTAAAATACAGTATGGATTAGTATTAAGTGATAAGCTAGTAATAACCGTAACAATCACGATAATAACAATTATAATAAATAACAACTAATAATAATAATAATAATAATTTCATACTGAAAACCATGTAATATTCAGAGACCATTTTTTCAGTGCATAGCATAATATGCAGATCAAATCTACTTACCTTGCAAAAACATGTATTCACGTCAGTTTTGTTTTGTTAATATAATATCGTGAAATGTAATAATCGCCTATTGGTACAAAATTGGTTGACGTTAAATTTCATTGGTTTACAGTAACTTTCATTCTGTATTTTAAACTGCACTTGCTGCTTGGTGTAAGGGAATGTACGAGAGACACAGGAACGACAGTAAAGGAGCATGTGCAATAGATCTTAAAGTTGATGTAGATTAAAATTTATAATTTGGCAACAGAGATACGCTTCCTGTCAGTACGTTTCGTGAAGAAATGGCGTCATTGAAGGAAATAAATCTTCACTGATTAATAATTTAACCGTAAGCAGAATTCTTATTGGAATTATTTCATGTGAACAATGTGATAAAGGTTATTCACGACATATTCGTGTGAAGTTTAGTGAAAATTGGTCTAGTAGTTTTCACAAGATTTGAACGGATAGCGGACGCTGAGTGGTCATATGGGTCATCATTCTGAACACGTGTGCTCATGCGAGCTAAACACAATTCGTCGTATTACGGCATTTAGATTACCCTAATATTGCAATGCATAACCTGATTTTCTTTTAGATTTAAGAGCGATTCTGTATCATTGCATTAAGGTAACATATTTTACCTCAAACATTATTATCATATTCACCAGATTTGATATGACTGATAGTCGATTTTATTACAACCAAACTTGCTAAATTTATTCGTTAGTCATATGGCATGTATATCAGTGGATACATTATATACGTTTTAGTAACAAGTACCATGTCTACTTGTGCATGGTCGTATAATAAAACATCAATTATTACATGAATTGTGTCAGTGCGGTGTTTGTATTTATCACCTTCAGTGATAGTTTTAGTTAAATTAGTTTTCACCAAAGTAATGTTTAAACATTTCTTCTGCAGTAAATTGATGAATTCTGAAGTTACAACATTGAAAAGAACTTTCATAAATGACCTCAAAATTTATACATGTTTTTACAGAAAATTATTTTGAATACATTTAGAAATGTCAGTTCATATCGTGTTATCAAAAATATTTTGTCCTCTTGGACTCTGTATTACCAACCGGTTTTATCAGTTTAGTGTAGTCAAGCATACAGTGAGATTTTGTAAGGGGGTATCTGCATTGTAAATCAGTTCTAGTGATACTCTTATTGTGGAATCCAATTCAATGTTAATTATGTGTTGGTGAAATATGTCAGTCGTTTACTTTGTAAATGTGCTGTATACATATTAATTGATAACACACTTTACAATACCAAAATTACACACGTTTTCTTAAAACGTACTTTCGGAAATACTCTATAGTTATAAGCATGCTGTTTTGCACAGTATAACACTTCATTTTGCGAAGTTCTTTTAAGAATATTTTGTAAAATCTTTAATGGACTTATTGACAAAGCTATTAAGTAAAACATATATTTTTGCGAGTGCCATGAAACGAGAACATCCCGCCGTTTCTTGTCCGGAGAGAAATCCAAGCCAGCCGCGGGTACAGGGTTCCAGAGCATTTCTCAAAAGAGTTTTTATCTCTGGTTTTACCTGTGCAGCTAGAGGTCTCGTTGATGGACATTTCAGGCACATATTTCTTTATAGCTACATGTAGATGATATTGTGAGTCATTGAACTATAAACTATTTAATATGGTCATTAAGTTATGTACATACTAGCACATACGAGTTGAGTGTGTATTCATGCTTCATGTCATTACAATATATTGTATTTATGTTTCATCATGTCGTCACAATATATCCGTTTCGGTAAGCGCAAACACTCGACTCCTTGTTACGACCTTGTAAAAAAAGGACTTACAAGTAGCATTATATTGTTATTTAAATACATTCTATATTGTTATAAACCCGTCTAGGTATTTAGAGAATAGGTAAAAATAAAAGATAGAAAACTGTTTCAGTTTGGTTATTTATTTGTCCTGGAGAAACGTAAGCAATATACCCAGAGTACGAATCTAGGCTTTATAGCCAAACCTTTAGGTGATCTTGTCCCGAGACTTACTTAAATTATACCCACATAACTTCCAGTACAGCTTTGGCTGCACTTTGCATTACCCTAGTCGAACTTGGTGATTGTAAGAACTACAATCCACAGGGTCGACTTTGGACGGAGCTATTCTCCCAAACATAGGGTCCGCGTACCAAAGTTACACATGCATATAGATATTAGGCGAGCTATTGCCTTTACAAGTTTAGTCTGATCACGTTTTGAAGAGTTTACGGTAGATGTGGTGTCGTAAAGGTTCACCCATCCTTGTTCCTGTACGAACGGCGCAGATTCGAATCCCGTCACTGGTATTTTAACTCTGAAATACCAGGGTGAACTTTTAGGATTTATGATTGTCTCTAACGGTTGCTTTGAACGACATTTCCTCTGAAACCACAAGGGCAATGTGGACGAAACTTGGAAAGGATGTTCCTTGCATATAGCTTTATCCAACCCGCTAATAAATTCATTTAGGACTATTGTTGTGACGTACATTTGAAGTTGCCTGTGCGTTTTACCCCATATGCATTTTGAAGAACAGGAACCTTTCTGATAGTCTGGTTCCCTGTCGTACTGGCATGCTACAGTACGTCAGGCAAAGCTCAATAATGGCGGCGCCCAGCGGATGCTCAAAAGTATACTGTTTATATAGTGAAATGATAAAAGTATTGATCATTCAAAAGTAATATGTTAATTTGAAAAAGTTATTGACATAGTTTTAAAAGACGAATGGTTTTTTGAATGCTCAATCTGTGAACGTTGTAAATGGTGAAATAGTTTGACTAGTAAGTGTACTATATTTCGGACAAGTAACTTCAAGCAGACATTTCGGATGTGTTTGATTGTTTTGATTTTTTGGGGTATTTCTTTTTTTGCTATGCGAGCCTAAAAATGTTCAAATTTAGATTAGAAAACGAAAAAAAAAAGAGTTGTCGCCGATGGGATTCGAACCTCGCCTATAGAATTACAGCGCAAGTGACTTACCCACTGAGTCACAGTGAATGATCTTAAAAGTGCCTGCTTAAATAATAAATACATATTCAATTCCTATATATAGAACAGCTGCGAACATAATAGTATACAGACTAAATCTCCGAAATGCCAATGAATATCTATTACGTCCGAAAACACGGCTATTTTTCCTGCTATTTATTTCTCGTTATATTTTCTGGTCAATCAAATATTATTAGCAATTTACAATGGGTTTGTATTGATAAATCACATACTGCAAGGTTTTTTGAATGATCAACTCGTACATAAAACCCCCTATTAACTCAATGTAAAAATTTGATAGTATGGGCGCCGCCATTATTGAGCTTTGCCTGACCCGTACCGTATGGGTAGGGGCAGGCAACACCAGACTACCTTTCTGACAACTTTTGTTTGATACAACAGATGTCTGACTATCAAATAAATACATTGACGACAAAAATCGAAATAAAAAAGTATCAATTAAAGAAATACCTAGTTTTTTTTAAGTCCATTTTAGGCTAAGGACTACATAGCCTGAATAAAAAGAAATAACCATCACTGTGTAGTGTAAACATCCGTGTAGATGCAACGAGCATTTCTCAAAAGTATCAATTAAAGAAATACCTAGTTTTTTTTAAGTCCATTTTAGGCTAAGGACTACATAGTCTGAATAAAAAGAAATAACCATCACTGTGTAGTGTAAACATCCGTGTTGATGCAACGAGCCTTAATCTTTTGATAGAATGCACAAAAAGTCGCAAAACGCCCTTGTAAAATAGGTACCCATCGTCAAAATGGACCGGCGTTCAAGACTTACTTGATTGGTTCACCCGAATAATTAAATTTTGTGTTCTTTCATTTGAAATCCTTTTAACAGGTCTTTTGGAAGAAGTCTTATTTTTGTGACGTGAACAACGTGCGGTTTCTACTGCTTAAGGTAATAATATTTAAACATCAGTGTGTACTACTAGTATTAACTGAAACCAAATTCGTATACCTCTCGCCAGTTGATAGGTTCTGTTAGCCCTGCTAACAACCTTGTTTGAGAGTTTCATACAGCACCTTTTGTTCTAGTATCTATTTCAGTTATCGTTATCATTTGTATGTTTTTCACACAATATTGCTCAAAGAAAGAGCAAAAATCATATCCCGACAACTTATCTCTTCATATAAGTAGCATCAGAATAAGAGGGCTGAGGGCCCAAAAAACAGTGTACAGACACCTGGAGATGTGTACCAGGTGAGCATGTCAGCTTGGTCTCAAAATCTCTTGCTCATAAGAAATGGCCGATAGTCCAAGTTTTACATGACAGACATTTTTAATTATATCATCAACATATAAACACTTTGAAAAACTTTGGTTTGAAAACGGTTTGGCACGTTATAGATGTCTGTCATATAAAACTTGGACTTTGGACCATTTTTTCTATGAGCAAGAGATTTTGAGACTAACCTGACGCGCTCACCTGAGACAAATCCAAAATGTCTGTGGAACAGTGTCAAGGCGGTTGTCTCCAAAGCTAAGCCACATTATTCCATATTGCATCTCTCTTCCAGGTCAATTTCATCTGGAGTGAATATTGAGAGGGATTGATATCAATCGATATTATCTGCTTCAGAATCGATAATCAATCGACAAATATTAGTGAAGAAACATAAAGCTCAAAGAATATTGATAAGACACACTTCTTCAAACAATGACTAAAGGATGGTTTATTTTTTTAATTGTCTCAGATTTTTAAGACGACCATCTTACAACACAAAACATGGCGGTCAAGAAAAGAGCACGATCTGCCACCTGGTGGTAAACAACAGAGCCAAGTCACAGTCTTAGCTGTACTTCTGCGCACTGTTAGAAAGGTCTTACATTAAATTAACACACGCAATAATAAATCATTGTTGCTACTGAGATTAAACGCTTTCAACATTTAGACAAAATCGTCATCTAAAATATCGCAATATTTCTTGAATTGAATACATGTATATTACTTCGTCGCAAAGATATGTCATGGAAAACTTGAATGACAAATATATTAACAGCTTGTTGCATTACATATCGACATGTCGTCGTACTGTATCTCGAAATAGAAAACAAACACAATAACAGGATGTCCACTGTACGTTTCCGTAAATGTGTGTACATTTGTATAACCGTGAGCTATTGTGTTACGTTCTGTTTTGGTGGTATGCATTACATGTATAGTTGTTAAAAAAATTATTGCTGAATGCAGAAGACTGAGTATATACACATAAAATCACCGCCACAAATATTTCCAACATCGGCAACTAGGACTCGCTATCGGCGTTCGCCGGATATATGCCGGCGTGGATGAAGCGTATATTAGCCCCATCCATTTCTAAGTCATACATGTTTTTTGTAGTTTTAAAATAGACTGCTCCAATGCCGAGGTAAGTCGGGTCAATAAATTTGAAAAATATATCAGTAGTTTTGAAATAAGGTAGTCGTGTGCAACATTTGCCGCGTGGATATAACAGATATTTGAGCGTATTATATGTACGTTTTACTTATGAGTTACTGGTTCGAGCCCTAGTCCGGCCATACATTTTTCATCTTATTGCTTTCAATGGCTTTCTTTATATTTCTCTTTATTTCCAATAGAAGGAAATATTTGTGTGTTAGCTTCCATGTACTCAGAAGGGATGAAATGAATACAATGTCTTAATAATTTTAAACAACACACACACAACAGCTACGGAAACAATACAAATACTACTGTTGTCATGAATAGCTGTATAGAAACGGCATATGAGTTTCACTACATCTAAACGTAGGGTTACAGGACATGACTTGGGGCTGGTCCGGGATGGGTGGTGGTGTGGTGTGGTTGGCAAAATTAAATATTTTGTCGATGGTTGAAATTCAAGCATTTTTCACCAAATTTACAATAAATAATATGGGCTATTACAATTACAATTATGGACTTTTGTAATTCTTTCTTTTTTTCATCAAGATGTTATATTAGCCTTTGACACTTTGTATAATCAAGCCAGCAAATCACCTATTTTTGTTCTAAAAAGAGATGGGAATTTCAGTGGCCGATCTTTCCGAACGGACGTGGTCGGCACCACTGTACGGGAAGATGTAAGGGGTGGCCCAATTTATCCTTCTTTGTATAATTATAGTGA
Organism: Saxidomus purpurata; assembly: GCA_022818135.1. Classification (NCBI taxonomy): domain Eukaryota; kingdom Metazoa; phylum Mollusca; class Bivalvia; order Venerida; family Veneridae; genus Saxidomus; species Saxidomus purpurata. Next base: position 25,311,052 of record JAFMSR010000009.1, read on the forward strand.
TATTCTTTCAAATCTACGGGCATGTAGTAACCGTAAAAATGGTAGCAATTTGGTTCGTTTTATGCTTTTTGTAAAAATGACAAAACGGAAAAATACTCAGTGAGTTAATATATATTGTTGACCTTTGAAAACATGCTAGCAAATGCCATTCTTCATATATTTGCCTTTATTCAGCAAAATCAATTTTTATGATGAGCTGTTAAAGCTCTTTAACAGTGTTAGCTTTGATCCACAGCATTACAGTAAACTGCGTTTATACCGAACACTTTAAGATCATTTCAATTTGTTCCTTATATCCGAGGTATGTTATATCAAAGTACAATTTTTATATTTAATAAAAAAAACAAAATTCGAGCCCAGAAAATGTGTTCCTTATATCCCGAATTCCGCTATATCCAGATTCGTTATATACGGAGTTTACTGTATACATGTACAACATTTCTTTAAACATGAGTGACTTGACTCAGTTCGGAATTATTTCTCATCTATTTCCTCTTGATATACTCATAGACTTGGATTTCCGTGCTAAATTTCACCGTCGTCTTTGCTGGCAAAGATAGTTTTCTCTCATTCAAATTGTCTTGTGACCCTGACCTTTGCTGCTGCGCGCTCACCGAATGTCTCTGTCGAAGTGACATTGGGCTATTCGGTGCGCTTCTAGGTTTTTCGTCATCATTTCTGAGATAGATCGGTTTCTTAACCGGAAATGAAATTGTCGCTACACGGCGATCTCTTTTCAATACATCATCTGTTCCGTCGCGCGCACACGTCACAACAACGGAAGTAACACGAACATCGTTATCTGTATTCGGCAATACTGGCGAAACGACACGATGTTGAAGTGCTGGTGAACCAAAAGGAGAAGCGTCTGAATCGGAGGAAAATGATGACGTCAGAGGTGGGCGTAATGCAGTCTTTGATTTCATCTGCTCGAAACTCTTTGACTTTACAAACTCACTCCGTCTGATGCATGAAGGAGATGACCGAAAGGAATTTGAACCAATCAATTCCGACAAAGATGTCTGATTAAGTGGAATGGAAGGGTATTTCGGAGTTCGAGACGACATGACCTTTTGCTTCAGTAAAGGAGACATTGCAAAAGGTGTTGAGGTTGGAGATAACTGTCTCGGTGAAGTAACTGGTGAGATTGAGTACCTTGTGTCCGATTTATCAGAGTCTGTTGAAGTTTGTCTGTATGTGTTTAAATCATGTTGTACATCATGCGTGTTCTTGCGTAAAGTCTGTCTCAAACTTGCGTAGAAATCGTCGTCCTGGTAGAACAGATTGTGTTTTTCTTCATTTAAAAGCCAAAGCTTATCTACGGTAATGTCGTAACCTGAAAGACAGATATAATAAATGTTACATCAATGTCATTATCTACAATCATACCATATTTGAAAGGCACACGGTTTTTATCTACGAGAAAGACACACATGTCGTAACCTGAAAGGAACACGGTATTTATCTGTATGTCGTGAACCAGTAAGACACATAGTGTTTATTCTATGTTAATGTCATAATCTGAAAGACACACGAAATTTATCCACGGTATGTCGTGAACCAGTAAGTCACAAAGTATTTATTCTATGTTAATGTCATTATCTGAAAGACACACGAAATTTATCCACGGCAATGTCGTGAACCAGTAAGACACATAGTGTTTATTCTATGTTAATGTCATTATCTGAAAGACACACGGAATTCATTTACGACAATGTCGTGAACCAGTAAGACACAAAGTGTTTATTCTATGTTAATGTCATTATCTGAAAGACACACGGAATTTATTTACGACAATGTCGTGAACCAGTAAGACACATATTGTTTATTCTATGTTAATGTCATTATCTGAAAGACACACGGAATTTATTTACGACAATGTCGTGAACCAGTAAGACATTTAGTGTATGTCACTACCTGAATGACACACGGAATGTGTCTACGGTAATGTTGTGAACCAGAAAGCCTATAGCAGCGTTAATTCTATGCTAATGTCATAACCTGATAATATAATCTGAAAGACAGTAAGGAGATCATTCTAATTTGAGGTAAGTGCACAAGATCATTCGTCAACCAGACTGTCAACTTCAGTGTCTTACATCAAAGTTCGAGGAAGTTTGCACAATATCAGGAGTGCAATACCATCATTAAACAATGTCTGTTATGATGTGACTACATTGCAAATAAGAACAAAAGCATGTTGTGTATATTTAATTGATATGTAAATATCTTTTTACTATTTAATTATTTCCTTGACTGAATGATTTATAATGATTTAAAGTGTACGGTGTCAAGTGCAAAAGTGATAAAAATAGACCGGCAATTGATCCTGTCTTGGTTAGACCTCCTGAAGTGTTACATAACTCAAGTTAGAGTAAAACGCGAACTGCTCTATAAATAAAAGATAGGGAATGTTTCGTGGTACAGTAAATTTAATATCGCTGGCTTTTTAACAATAATTCAGCCTCTTAATAAAACAATATCTACATTTAAATATTAATTGCATAATTCGGATACGAGATTTAAGTATTTTGAATTAATTAAAAGCGATTTGAAAATCATGATTTTGTCATGGTCTTGTTTTGTTAAGAATTGCCTGTTTCCACAGCAAAATGTGTTTTAAATTTATGAAATTATCAAGAAATATGACACTATGTTGCCATGGCAATCAAAATTCAGCGTCGACGTCAAAATACTTTGCTGACATTCGCAGGGTTATGTATATTAAACAGTATATATTGAATTCAAAGCATCATAGCTTTGTTATTATTTATTGTATTATCCTAAAATAAAAAAAAACGTCCTTCACTTTAAGTACTTTACAAACATCAAGATGACTTTGAGTGACTTGCGGCAAGTATTTTTACATACACTATTCAAAAACTCATGATCAAAGATATATCACTGTGTAACGTATTTTTATCATATTGATGAAGGCCCTACAAACCAAACATGTCTGCAATTCATCTTACATCCTATCTCTCATACATGCATTTGAAATCAAAGAAAAAATAAACGTTTTGATTTTTTTTATAAACTATGCTTTCTAATCATGTGTTTACATTTGCGGTACGGAAATAAATACTGAATTAATGTTAAGTGATTTTTTTTTACGTAAAAAGTAATCATTTTATTTGTACCCAATAAAATATTGCGGGAAAGGAAATAAAATACTTGATGGATGATTGAACCGGTAGCTACTAAATAATGACAAAAATTGTGTACACAACTACATTGTATATGAAGATATGGATTGTATTACTGCAGCTAAAGCAGCATGGTTTAGGACTGCACTTTTGGTCCCCTAACCCGGAAGTTGCGGGTTCAACTCCTACCAACGGAAATGTAACGTACCTTTCGCAATCCTTTATTACTGGTCATAAGCACAGATGTTTGGGGTCTGGACCTCATCCCCTTAGGCCTGACCCTCGTCCCTGCTCACTGCAGTACCTTATATACATCCTACAACTGCGTGTAAGCTAACCAATTACAAATGCAAGTCCTTATTCTACTTACCTACTGATCACATGTTTATGGTGACAATGTATATTAATACAAGTTTCCTCTATCACATATCACCTATTCTGTTTATGTCATTTCTAAAAATAGTACCGTTACGAAAACTATAGGCACCCGGCTATGCTCTTTATCGTTCGAGTAAAAATGGTACCAGTAGTTTTTATTCTGCGGCACTGTCAAGTATGCGTTATTAGCTTATACGGATATAGTAATGACAATACACAGAGGCGTGCATATTTTGATCGCCCAATCATGTCATAGCTTCTACAGTGCCGTTATATTGTGGATAGATCTAGGTCTTACTGAAGCACTTGTAAGTACATTTTGAAAAGAAATAAGGTATAGATAATGTTAAGTGTAGAGCAAAGTGATTTTTGGCAAACTGCTATCGATGGACATAATGTCGTTTTAACTGGCCAAGGCGGTACAGGCAAAAGTTTTGTGATCAAGCGTTTGATCAATGATTTCGTGAAAGAAAATAAAAACGTGTCGGTGACAGCTACGACAGGCATAGCTGCTACTCAATACAGCACTGGTCAGACTATTCATAGGTGATGTGGTATTGGGGATGAAGCCATCCCAGCATCAGAGCTGAGCAAGTTAGTTGTAGCTGACGAAAAATATATGCAAACAAAAGTACGTGTTGCGTCTTGCGATGTTCTTATAATTGACGAGTGTTCTATGCTAAGCCAAAAAATGTTTGAAACCGTAGAATGTGTTTGTCGTTCAGTAAAAGGTAATAACCATTTATTCGGTGGTACATGTATTCAGGTGATACTTTCTGGAGATTTTTTATCAACTCGAACCTGTACCGGATGAGTTGTACGGCGAAACTGGGAAATTTTGTTTCGAGTCATTGTTTAGTGCAATTTCTCACCACATATCGTTGCAGGTTGTTTTCAGGCAGTCAAATCACGATTTAATTTCTTGCGTAAATGAGTTTGAGAAAGATACACCAACAAAAAACTATTTGGATTTTATTAACACTTTGAAAAGAAACATCACGGAAAAAGAAAACACAGTTCATCTGTTTGCAAGCACGTATCAAGTCACTTTATACAACGATGACAAACTTAAGAAATTCAATGCTGACCTTCAATTATACCGTTCAACTGATGAGGGTGGTCTTTTTTATCTAAATAAATTTCAAGCTCCTGCAGCCTTGGGTTTGAAAATGAACTGCCCAGTTATGCTTGTCGTAAATTTAAGCGACACACTAGTTAATGGTCTTACAGGACGAGTTTGTTATCGTGCATTTTACAAACATGTGGCAGAAAAAGTGTCACAGCCAGGGCCAATACACGCCACAAATTTACTATAGGTTTGTATAGGAGCGCTGTCATTAACTCACGATAACATTTTAACTAATCAAGTTATTTTAAAATCACAAACGGGATGATAAAATATAACATTTCCCCTTTTTAATGAATATTTTTTTATTTTTCTGAGACTTTATTTGTTTGGTCTTTTTTTAACTTAAAAACTCTACCCGTCGTTTTACTATGTAATATATAGTAAAACGCCCAAAATGTCACAATTTTTAAGTGAAAATTTTGCAGCTTATCTTCAATTTGTTCAAAAACTATAACACTTATTTTAGAATCACAAACGGGATTGAATAAAACAATCATTCTCAATTTAAGTGATATATTTTATATAAAAAATAAAGAAAGAAGAGAATGGTCTTTTTTTTAAGGTTTTGTTTAACAGGTATATAATTTCATTTTTACGATCGGAGCTCGGTTGCTTCCGTAATGCTGGCCGAACACTTCCGAATGATTGATCTAACTGCTTCAGGCCATCGATAAGTTTTATGGCCGGACATTAGTAACATTTACCATGATCTTTAAAACGTTGTATATTGGGTTTTGTTTTACACTAAAATGCAAACCGGGTTAGAATCTTCAGTTTTTTGTTCATAAAAAGGCAAAACCTTTCATTGTAACCGGATATACATGATATCGTCTTTATAGCGAGGATCCATGAAATTTTCAATAATATTATTTACTTTTTATGTTAATTTGCTACACATAAAAGATTCACTATGCATGCATTTTTATTTCGAAACACTTGATGCGGGTACTTTATATTTTGTTTTACATTTCAGAAATGTAAAACAAAATATAAAGTACCCGTGCAATTCTCTTTGTCTCGAGTGAAAGGCAAGAATTCGCTCCGCTGAAATTGGTTTCATTTTATAGGTGTCAACATAAGAGTTTCTTCCAGACCAAAGCTAGTTTTCATAATACACAGGTCAAAACCAGGTGGTCTTATTACTCGTATCTTTTTGTCTTTCATTTCTTCCCGAAGAAATAAGCTGATTATTACATTAACAAAAAGAGAAGAAAAAAGAAACACGCAGGGTTTGATCTGTGTGCAGAGTATTAAATGACAAAATCTGTAAAATGTAACAGGTATTATTCTACTGCAGAAATGGAAAAGTTTTTTTCCTAAAATAAATCCTTATTTCTTCTAAAATGTTAATTATATTTTCAAGCCACGTGATGAAAAATCAGATACTTTTTAAGGCATTCAACATCAAGCGTTTACTAGAGTATGTAAAATCTATTTCATATTCTGAAAGGAAACTGTTCTATTTCTCAAATTAAATATAAAAGCCTACCGAAATCAAATGTCAGTCTTTATCAGATCAGGAATAACACTGATTAGGAATTTAAGATCGCAAAATAAAACAAGTTGACGTACTATTTACCGGGGACATGTAGGTCCATCTATTTACGTTTCTAAAGCACACCATACTTTTGCAACAGACTTGCCGTGTGCGTCTGTACTAGAAAATAACAGGTCTACAATTTTAAACAATTCTCACGAGCAAACGTTACGCACGTGTAAAGGGATTAGCCGATTATGAAAAATCAAGTACACACTAGATTCATTCTCATTATTATGTCAAAATTCACGAATTTTGTAGCTTTTGGACTATTCTGTGACTATTTTTATGACTGATGATGTGACTGTAATGAAATAGTGCTCACTAGTTAAAACATTACTATTATTATTATTATTATTATTAATCGCAAGTAATGTGAATGATAATGCTGAATTTTCTTTATCTTCTGGTAGAAATGATAAAAATTAAAACATAAGATTTTCACAAAAGTTACGCGTCAAGTTCAATATCTCCCTTAGGCAATATTCCAGTACAATCGATAATCAATGATTTATGACTCTGACCGTTATTTACGGATATTACCGAACCGTAGTTGTTTCCGTAAACTCCTAATCCCCAAAACTTATCGATTGCCTGCTGATATACGCTTGACACTTTTTCTGCCGTATGATTAGATAAGATCGTTAATATTGGGCGTCATTTATTTTTCAAAGTAGACCCTGTTACAAAAAAGACCCTCGCAAAACGTTTACAGTTTCCTTTGATACTGTCTTTTGCAATAACAATTGTCCCTGTCCCGGTTGTCCGCAGGCAAGCCGAAATTTCGAGGGGAAAATGAGAAACGAATGAATAATGCACGAAAGTCATGTTTACGCCGAGACCCTCTATATCTGTTTGCAGTTATGGGAAAAACTTTTAATTTTGAGAGCGCGCTGTTTGCGTTTTTCTATTTTTTGTATATAAACAATGTACATGTATTTCCTTGTAGATTAGCCTCAATATTTCGACTGCAAGACAGACCCATTTTACAACTGACGTTACATCTAGTCTGTCTTTGTTAAGGGCGACCATCGTATATAGCAAAAAGCTCTTCCGCATAATTAGTTGGGCTACTCATGGGGGCGCACAATAAAACTTTCATAGTCCATTTCGTAAAGTTTGGAGAAAGTTCCATCTGGCTACTCAATTGTAATTAAAGTGCACATTCTATATATCTATTCTGCATATCTATAATATCCGATATTGATTCTGTCATGACTTTATTTTTGTCTTTCCACGTTTTTCGGATCAAATGAGTTCATAGAATGCGGTATAGGCAGAACGTGACATCAAAATCAAATAAAGACTGATCGCATGCACCCCTATTTGGCCTTGTCATTGAAAGAGCGGAGGGGAGGAGTTAACCGATTGATACATGCTCTATTAATAGTTTTAGATTCACCTTTGTGTGACGTAAGATTGTAACTATATTGATTGCTAAAACAGCGTACGGGCAAAGCCAACTGCAACGCGTTGTATTTCTGTCCGATTTGCACATAATTCAAATTCTTTAAAATCACAAAATTTGGTTTGGACTATCATTAGCACTACACAACCACAACCAATTTATCATCGCGCGTTTACACTGGCTAGACAGATTGATAAAGTGGAATATGATTAAAAAAACATTTTATTTATTTACATGACTGTATCACTTTTACATAGTTCTATAGAACATTAAAATACATTGAACAGTTGATCACATATGCTACATTTCAAAAGGGCATTGTCAATTAAAAGTTTATTATCTGTAGGTGCGATATAATTCAATTATGTTTTTTTCACTTCCGGTTGATCGGTGCAATTGTGTTCCAGCAAAATGGAAAAAATACAGATGAGAACATGAACACATGGTCAAAGTTCCATTAAACTTTATCATCGCGCTTTTAGACTGGCTAGACAGCTTGATAAAGTGGAATATGAATATGTTTATTTCTTATGACGTTCCATATAGTATGAACCACTTTACAGTGGAACACATGAACACATTCTTCGGTTCAAAAAGAAATTTAAAATGTGGTTCACTTAATTGTTAGCTTATATTTGTATATCAGACGTGCTCTGCTACACAAGCTGATGTGCATATAAAAGATTATCATTATGTTTCCTCATTATAAAATCAAAGCGCTGTGAGCGCTGAAGGCCTGGGGGCTATAGGTTAACTCCCCGAAAAACAACTTTTCACCTACGTGTTCTGCGTTGAATCTTACCTAAAGCGCGGGTCGAAATATGCAAAGGACGAAATTCAATATATGACACAGAATGATTCACAAATATATTGGTGACAGGGAAGTTTGTTTTATTATGAAATGTACGTTAAATGAAAAATAATCACATAGTCAACATTATAAAATGTTTAAGCCAGTACAAATAATTCGATCTGCGCTTTGTACAACTTCAAGCGATATGATCTGATGATGTGGATCGAAAATTATTGTGTACCAATGACAAGACCTTGAAACAGAAATAAACAAAGCAATACCAGCAATGAAATATAAATACAGTACTGTACAATGTGTATAACAGAGAAAACCAAAAATGATTCTGGGTTACCTTGTAGTTGTAATCAGTGAAACCGTTCACTGGGCCTCGACATGCAGCGTCCTCGATAAATGGCGGGTGAATTTGATCACGTTAGTTCCTTCTCGGGAATGTACGTAAATTATATCTTTTTTTAGAGACATTTATTTTTAGGTAAATATATATGTTATCGTTCGTAAATAACAAAGTTGTCAATGAAATAACATCGGAAATTTGAAAATCAAACTACAAACTCTTATATCGAGCTTCGTACGTTTTCGTAAATTTCCGTAAATATCCGTATTTTTCCGTGATATGCATACGATTATCTTCCGTAATCAGCTAACAGCGCATTAATTTCTAAAACAGAAAAAGATGTGTAATGCAGCCCGTAAGCTATATACCTTCCTGCAGTCGTTCGAAGTTTGATGTACTATTTTTATTTGTAACATGTTCTTATCATATGCGGCATTCAAACAGAAGATTGATCTGGTCTGTCTTGCACTACTTTCGCATAGCGCATGTTTACAGTTGTTATTCGCACATAGCACGGCTAAAATTCTTGCAGGGTTTGAAATGTGGTATACTAACTTAGGCCTTGGGGACTTTCAGTCCCCAGGCCAAAAATATAGTTTATTTTAATCCGAACAATGTTTAAAATAATGGAAGAAGCGTAGTAAGGTACTTATGTGAAATTGCGAATTTTTGTCGTGTTCTAACGTGTTTCCTATGGATTTGAAATGCTTGCAAGAGTTATTGTATATTGGCAGTTCATTGATTGTGTAATATTTAGTCCAAATGTATTATAAATTAGTTAGAAATATCTCTTTTGTACGGTGGCACAGAGGTGACATGTGTATGTTTTTATTTATCTCGTGCGCACTAGATAATTAAGTCAATGTAGGGAACTGATTTGACTGACTTAGTATCTCGTGCGCACGACATAGTAACTCGTGCGCACGACTTAATGATCTCGTGCGCACGACATAGTATCTCTCGCGCACGATTTAGTAACTCGTGCACACAACATAGTAACTCGTGCGCACGACATAGTATCTCGTGCGCACGACTTAGCATGTCGTGCGCACGACTTAGCATGTCGTGCGCACGACTTAGTATGTCGTGCGCACGAGATAAATAAAAACATACACATGTCACCTCTGTGCCACCGTATCTGTGCCACCGTAGTTAGAGGTGGTCTTTAACATATGTTTGACTATACAGTAAAGATCCATTACTAAGACCAAATCAAATTTTCTTTGTAATCCTGAATTGTAACAGGCATCTTGTCAGATGGAAATTATGACATTCTGCATCGAATGTGACCATATTGTGTTGAAAACTTGAGTTTAACAAAAGAATTAATAAATTATAGTTTGCATTTTCAAAAGCGAAAGTAGGTTTTCCAGTTTTGAAAAATCTTTATTTCCCAAATATCTCACATAGAGAGGCTGTAAATAGGTTGTATATGAATAAGCATGCCTATTTTTAAATAAAATTGAAAGAATTTCACTTCCAATGACCTGCAACGTTAATTTCTGACTGTTGACAACATGCAATAAAGCAAAAATAGGACAAAAAGACCACCCAGGTAAATCTAAGGAAATACAAAAACATTCACTTGTTTTTCTGCAGCAGTAGTTCAAACAGGAAATACTTCAAGGCTACTGTAAAGTTTTAGAAGACAGTTTCAAACTGTATTTCCCTGTTACAATTCCAGAAAATTCAATTTGGTATTAGTAATGGACCTTTAATTTATATATACATAATGTACTGCTTCGGAAAACCTGAACACAATCGCGCGTTTGGACTGGCCAGACAGCTTTGTGTTCTGGTTTCATAATTGGAGCAAACTTAGATGATGTGTTGTACTATTTCATAATGTAGACGTTCGGTGTAAAGTCTCAAGGTTCACATTCAAAAATAGGATGTTAGACCTAAATTATTGTGACACTGTAATTTTACCAAGGAGGATGTCTTTTACCGGCGAATTTCAACAATACGCAACAAACAATTTTGAAATGTATATTCTGGCAACTATTCCGTAATGAAATGGCTGTTATGATACCAGCTTTTTTGTGTGAAATGTATATATAAAACACAGACATCTTTATTCTATTACGGAATATAAGCTTTTTATATATGTGAGGTCAAAGCGATCCTGGGACTTCGATTGGAATTTTAATTATTCTCTGTTTGTAAATAACTCAAGACGCATTTTATTCAGTTTCATAGTCAGAGAATTGCTGTTGAATTTTGGGTCTTGTTTTTGATGTACAAAAATTACTGTGTGAGCGTAAAAAAGTGTTAAACATTCAAGTCTGTCATACTTGTAGATACATGTACATGTATATTGAACTTTAATGGTCATAAACAAGACAAAGCCTTTGATCACACTGTTACATACATATTGCATTTAATAAAGTATACTGGTACACATATCTTTCATTTGATTTATCCTGTAACTAAGAACGTATGTCAAAAAGTATTTTGTGTCACAAATGTTCTGTCTGTCATAGTTAAAAATACATTTACATATACCAGATCATACACGTTTTTCTTTTGTCTTTCTATTTAATAAACTTTTACAGTGTTGTAAAAGTAATGTGTTCTTACAATTGTGTTAAACATATATACATCTGTATGTCTACATACAATGTATATGCATTTCATTCAGACAATATAAAATGCATGTACATTTATAGTTTATGTACAAATAATACGAAAATTCCCTGTACAGAAAATCAATCAAGGATTTCTGGAAGGTGTAGAATACAAATTTATTTTTCAACAAGTGCTTCAGAACAGGGATTTTATTCAAAATAATTGAGAAATGTAGTGATACAACAAATGAGAAAACGGCATTACAGAGTGAGTATTATCTAGTTATTCTTTGTGTAACGTCAGTTATAATGTAAATAGTTTCAATGTCACTGAATTCCCACTTAGTTCTTCCGACTATTAACCAAGAAATAATATATGTTCATTGCTATTGCATAAGTTTACATTTCGAGACTGATCACAGTACAGGCACCTCCAGCTGTGTGGCCAGTCCAAACGCGCGAGGATAATGCCTGTACTCATGTTGGTGTTTAAAAGTCCTAACATGTAACAATTTACGAACGAAAGTCAACATACAAACTGAAACTTACATGCTCGTCACCACATAGACTGGTTCCCTGTCGTACTGGCATGCTACACTACGTCAGGCAAAGCTCAATAATGGCGGCGCCCAACGGATGCTCAATTATATAGTGGAAATGATAAAGTATTGATCATTCAAACTAATATGTTAATTTGAAATAGTTATTGATATAGCTTTAAAGACGGAAGGCTTTTTGAATGCTCAATCCGTGAACGTTGTAAACGTTGAAAAAGTTTGACCAGTAAGTGTACTGTATTTCGGACAAGTTACTTCAAGAAGACATTTCGGACACTTTTTTATGGTATTTTTTTTCGCCACAGTCTAGCTTAAAAATGTTCATATTTAAATATTAAAAGGATAAAAACAAAACAAAAAAAGGAGAAAAAAAAATATAAGTGTTGCCGGTGGGATTCGAACCTCGGCCGTAAAATTTGTTCGTCAGTGACTTACCCACTTGGCCACGGGAATGACCTAAATGTAACTGCTTAAATAAGACATGAATATTCAATTCATATATATAGAACAGCTGCGGAGATAATAGTATACAGACTAAATATCCAAAATGCCAACGAATATCTACCGCGTCCGAAAACACGGCTAATTTTCCTGTTGTTTATTTCTCGTTATATTTTACTGGTCAATCAAATATTAATAGCAATTTACATTGCGTTTATATTGACAAATCACATACTTCAAGGTTTTTTGAATGCTCAACTCCTACATAAAACCCCCTATTAACTCAATGTACAAATTTGATAGTATGGGCGCCGCCATTATTGAGCTTTGCCTGACCCGTACCGTATGGGTAGGGGCAGATAACACCAGACTAGTCACCACATTACATGTACAAGTGTAACCGTGAAAAGTACATCGCCCCGAGCTGGATTCGAACTCGGGTCCTCCAGTATCCTAAGCAGACACTCTACCACGTCGCCATAAAAGCTAGCTCAATGGCAAGGAAGTACATGTACAAGTGCCGTAGTATACCTCTACTACATACATCCCCTCGTTACCAGAATTCGTCCTCGAATTCTTGGAGTATGAATGTCTGTGGGATGTTCTAAGGGTGCTATCACTTCTGCAGTCGTGGGTTATTTATGTTGGGCGCCAAATGTTACCGGCTTGGCCACCCATTGTGCAGTCTTTTAAAACTTTAAAGTGTTTAATTAAAGAAGTCCTGTTTATGCAGTGAATCATCCTTTTAGAATTATTCACTAAATTGTTAACCAAAACAAGAAAACTATAAAGAACCATAAGATACGTCTATAAATTATTGCTGTGCTTCAGATACATCAGACATGGTAAGCTGTATGTACTGCAAAGTTACTCATTGTAGATGGTATATAAATAGTCACATTGGGTGTAACATCATTCTACAGTCTATATGTTCTAGTTGAATCTAACACAGATATGTATGCCCGAGTGTACAAGTCAAGTCCTGAAAATAAACAATACCAAAATACCCTAAGAAATATGAAATATACAATATCTCATACAATCTGTTAAATTCATCAATGCTATATTTACTTTCTACAGTCCATGCTACAGTCCATGCTAAAGGGGAGTGGTGGTGTAGAGGTTAAGGTGTCGGCCGCTCATCCCGGAGGTTGTGGGTTCGAGCCCGAATGGGGTCACGACCATACTTCCTCATATGGCACCAGTACTGGTTCTTCCAGGAAGCGGACTCGAGAGTGACTCGATAAGCTACAAGCTTTCTTCACAATCGAGCTAAAATAAATTAGTATAAACTAAACTACAGTCCATGCTGACTGTTCTCTGAAACTTCTTCTTAAGCACATTAACATAATGTTCATATCCTTCGTTAATACAAGTGTCCAGTGGCCTTTAACTTGAACCGGTAATAAACTAAGGAAACACATTCTTATGCATTTATATAGTTAAAACAATTATTACACATATATTTCAAATACACATATAGATTACATACCAATTTTGAATCAGACTTTTCCATCACACAACTCCAACTACCGCACGTGACTGTTACTATTCAGAGTTACTTGTACATGCTGCAAATTACAAATACCAGTGCATAATAGATAGGAACAGTGATTTCTTAGAACAACTGTTAAGAATAAGTAGAAAATATGCTACCATCTTGAATTCTATCACTCAAGGCTTAACTTTACACAAATGCCTGAATTTATCCAAAATGGTATTTAATACGATAAGGCCACACCAATTTAATTTCTTGGTCATCGGAATATATCCTAAAAAAATAGGAGCGAGCGAGCGAAAAAAAAATTAAAATATTTTTTTTTCCAATTCAACCATTTTTGGAGCGGGCGAAGAGCGATTTGTTAAAAAAATTAAAAACCCCTCACAAAAACAAATATTCACTGTCATAACAGATAAAAAAGACTTGGAAATAGATTATAAAAGAGCTACAGACACCTTAAATATAAACTGCCAAAAAGGTGCAGACCACAAAGTGACTCCTATATACACCAGTACTAAGTTTACAGGGGTATAATAGTGTTTCTTGCAAGAAAATATTTATTCTTTTAAAAAAACCATAATTTGTTTTCTTACATACATGTACAGCCAATACAACAAGTCTTTTGAAAGAGAGACAATTTCTTATCGTTTAATAAACCATCAGACTAATGTGTATTTCAATTTATGCCCAAACACTTTGTAATGAAACCCATATTTTGTTAGTCATATCAAAATAACCCACAGAACAACTTCTTTAGTTAAGTCAAGGCATATGCTCTTTTACTCCATTCTTCTGACCATAAGTGTTTTGACTAGCGCTAATTGTTCAATTTCACAATGCTAAAAACTTGCTAGTTTCTTGATTTTTTCCTTCCCAAAGTTTTAGCCTCAGCGCCATTATCAATACAATTTTTACACAGAGAGCACACTAAATGTCTTTAAATGTTTCCGAGTTGTCTGTCTGGACAGCAACTCGTCTTCCACCGACGTTTCCCTGGTTTATGTTAACAATAAATTTTTTTGGGTGCATAGAATGACAAAAAAAGACCGTAAAATACAAAAAAAAAGACCGAAAAAGAACCGAAAATGATTTACCTTCACCGAAAACAACTTTGTTTCAAAAGTTAATGTACGGTTTATAACTTAAGTATTAAATAAATGCAGGAATTTGTATGTAATGAATATTTTTGTTTTTTGTTTTGATACGTTCCTGTGCTGCATCCATTACAAAATCTGGAATGCTAATTTCAGAAAGTTTTCGGTCTGCAATATTTGTTTTTCGATCTTTCTACTTGATTTGTAATACAATATTTACAAATTTCTTCATTTAAACTGTAAGTTGTATATACTCTTTTGAAAAATTAGTTGTTTTCGGTCTTCATAAACTGTTTTTCGGTCTTTTTCGTTTTTTCGGTCATTCTATGCAACTGGTGGCTGCCATTTTGACAATATGGTAGTCATGATTATACAAATAAAGTAGCGGGAACATGTTCTGCTGGCGTTTATAATCGAATTGTAGGATTGAAAGTACTAAATTTACGAGTTCTCCGCGAGAAAAAGGCCCGCTTTGAATTTTTGGTCTTGGTTTATAAAATTGATGCGGGCGGAAGCTCAAATTGAAAAAAAATAATTTTTTTTTGATTTTGAAAAATAATGGAGCGGGAAATCCGTTGACCAAGTAATTAATTTGGTGTGGCCAAAAATATAAAAACAAGTTGAAATATAAAATTCTATTAACAACAGAATGAGAACATACCAGTACACATCCATGTCAACCCCTTTATTTAACTGCAATTACAAATATCCCAGAAGATGTGCACCCTGCACAGTGGATGACCAAATTGATAACATGAGAGAAAAACACATCACGTGACAACTTTTGGTGTTGATCGCACCGTCAATCACACAACAGACAAAGGGATGTAACTCATGAGAATCATCAAATAAATGACAATGCAGTTGCTTCCCTTATAGAAGTCTGAAAATACTGCTTGGTTACACAAGTATTATCCGTTTCACTGCTTACTCAGTCTGTGTTCGTGATTTCACCAAGAGGTGTTTTAACAATTTTCTTATGTATGTTTTACCGTCGGAATGCTCGTTGGGTAAGAGTCGGAAGGAGTAGTTAGAAACGCCGTTTTTTCATTAATACCTTTGTAAGTAATTCCTTGCTTTTTGAATTTAGGAATCTATGATGTTTCACTGGTTACAGCTGAGAACACGAACTTTGTTGGTTTCTCCTCCGGCCGTTTTATATTTCTCAAACATATCATGTAGTGTCAGTGAAGCGGACTGGTCCTCTTCAAAGTGCTTTTGCAGCCTGCAATAATATTTCAGTATAACTCGGGTTTTATATAAAATGCATAAATCCAGCATTGTCTACTTTATGATAATATATCTGAACTCGACTTGTTTAGAAATATGACAAGCTAGATTTATCATTCACGAAACTGACTGAAATAAGAACCAACCATAAAGAAATAAAAGGTCTCTTGCCTAAGGACATTACCATAATGACATTTATAAGTGGCGATCGAACCGTGGACCCAGTGATCCTGAAGCGATTGCGGTACTACTGTACCATAATTGGCTCCACCTGTATTATGACAGATCTCAAGTTAATTATACATTTTTTATATTTTTGTGCTCAAGACATTTCCCATATCTTTGTAGTGATTACTAAAACAAAACATGTTACAGTACATGAGTCGACCGGTGTTTGTGTATAGGTCTGCTTCCGAGCGTCCAGTCACATACACCCAGATATATTTCCTAATTTACTTTACTTCAATCATATTTTATTGCAATTATATTAATTCACACATACATACATCAAACATACAAAGCATACTTAACAATATACAAACGGGTCGGGCCAAAAGTTTTAACAACATTATCGAGGGCCCTCCCCAGTTAAGGCAGATTGTTTTGCTTAATTTCCTAATATACTCTTCCATATAGATATAGATCTACAGGTGTAAAACAAACATAATTCTGGTAAAATATGTAGTTTAAGGTTTAGCCGTTGATAACTACTTGATCATTTCAAAGCAATGTTTACCATATCATAACCAAATGTAAAGGGAGTAAAGTGCATCGGCCTATAAGAATGAAAAATATTTAACCTACCATGAAATGCAAAATCAGGCTCCCCACACGGTGAAACTTTAGCTTCCGGGTCAGTCATGAAAAACATATACAAGTCGTCGCAAACGGTATTCAATATGTCTGGTTAAACTCTGTTTATTATTATTTTACTACGGAAAACGCCAAAATATGAATGTGTTTTCAAATTTACCGCTACAGAACTCACACAAGACAAAATCCGCACTGTAAACTTACTGGTAGTCTGGTACCCCACGCACGCTATTTCATTCAATGCGATGCGGGAAACCTATTTTAATAAATTTCATGTATAAACTAAATCTGATTTGTGCGCAAGTGACAGAAGTGTTTTTCCTCGAAATTCTCTTAATTCAACCGTATTCGATGCAATTTGGAGTGGGATTTTATTCAGAATATTGTTTTGCATCGGAAAAACCGGTTAGTTATTCTTTATTTACACGAATGCCTTAAATATGCGATTGAAGTTTTCAGTTGTTTCAAATCTTGTATTTATATACGTTCTGACAACATGGGACAAGTATAGATCAGTAGATTGGGTGGCGAGTCCATACCCCAAGCATCTGGGGAAGTTTTCAGAAATAGCAATATGGGAAAAATGACCATGTAGCAAACAGCGTTTTCTTAAATTACTACTATTAATATTGTTTAACTCTTGGTAAACAGATCAATATGTATTTTATGTTGATGCTACCATTCTTTTATAAGTATACACAATACCGTATTGAAGCAGTATACGAACTCCCGTGTTTCAAAATATACGTGATAGTATACTAAATATTTAGAAACCCGTATTTTTTAGTTTACGAACTGCCGTATCTTCGCAATATACGGTAATATATTAATTATTCCTTTTTCGACTTTATACCTTTTTTAATAAAAACTTAAATTAGATTTGCTTGGCCTTCAAACAGTTAGCTATTGGTAATGTAAAAGAATGACGACGAAAAATTTGGTGTCACCAGCGGTATCTCTTCTGTTGCTTATTCTCGTTTGAATAAGGAATAAGGAACCAGTAACTTATTCCTCTTTCGACTTTGTTCATATTTTCCAAAAATAGCTTAAATAAAGTTTGCTGGGCCTTAAAACAGTAAGATATTGGTATTTCGATGAAACGACGACGTAATTTTTGTCTCACCGGCGGTATCACTTCTGTTACTTATTCGTTCTTTAAAATAGTTTACATTAAGTTTGCTAGGCCATAAACAGTTAGATATTAGTACTGTGAAATAATGACGACGACATTGTCCGTGTCGCTGACGGTATCACTTCTGCTACTTATTCGCGTTTGGATAAGGAATAAGTAACCAGTTACTTATTAACCAGGTTTTCCGAAGGAAAAATCCTGGTTATTAGATTGGGGTATGTCGGCGGGCGGGCGGCGGGCGGGCGTAAACAATTTCTTCTGTGCGCAACTCCTCCTACATTTCTCAACGGATTTCAACCAAACTTTCACAGAAGTATTGTCATGAAGTGCCCTGGCGCATATTGTCGGGGTTTTGTGATTTGGTCATTTTTGACAGAATTATGGCCCTTTGTTTTTTTTCACATATGTAATTCTTCTGTGCGCAACTCCTTCTACACTTCTCAAGGGATTTCAACCAAACTTCAACAGAAGTATTGTCACCAAGTGCCCTGGCGCTTATTTTCGGGGTTTTGTGATTTGATCATTTTTGACAGAATTATGGGCCTTTGTTTTTTCCACATAATGTAATATATATAGAGAAATACTCTTCTGTGTGCAAGTCTTACATTTCTCAAGGGATTTCAACCAAACTTTCACAGAACTATAATTGTGAACTAAAGAATTTTGAATATATAATGTTCTGCCCCTGGTCGTCCATCAGTCCGTCCGTTAGCAATTTTGTGTCTCCTTATTTAAGTATATATAAAAGGGAGAATACTCTGTTATTACTGTCTATTTTTAGAATAGACCTGTATACTTTGGAGTATCCTGTTACGGTAAGATGACAAAATTTCTCATGAGACCAGCGGTTCAAACCCCACACAGAGCAAGTTTTTTTGTTTTTTTTTTCTTTCTTTCTTTTTTTAAAATAATTTTTGCCTGAATTATGGCCCTTTGCTTTTTTTTCCACATATGTTATATATAGAAGAATACTGTCACGTGCCCACTTCCTCCTACATTTCTCAAGATATTTAAACCAAACTCTCACAGAACTGTTGTCATCAAGTGCCCTCGTGCATATTGTCTGGGTTTTGTGTTTGGATCAATTTTGCCTGAATTATGGCCCTTTGTTTTTTTTACACATGTAATATATAGAAGAAGACCTTTGTTTCTTTTTCACATTATGTATATCTACTGACTTTAAAAACACATTTGCGCTCGGCCAGCAGACTGGAAAATGAAAACCTGGTTTTGTGACAATTTCCTGTCACTTGTTCCTTATTCGACTGTGTTCATTTTTTTTCAAAAATGCGCTTAGTGATAGCTTAAATTAAGTTTGCTTGGCCTTAAAACAGTTAGATATTAGAAATGTGAAAGAATAACGACGACATTGTCCGTGTCGCCGGTGGTATCACTTCTGTTACTTATTCGGATTTGAATAAGGAATAAGTAACCAGTTCCTTAATCCTTATTCGAAAAAGGAATAGAATAAGGAATAAGTAACCAACTTTGTAGTCATGCTACATATCATAGAACATAAAATGGTCCTTTTCGAGTGGGCGTTTCTGTTTTTAGGCCTTTTTGGTACTGGTCCTTTCTGGAAGTGGGCTTTTCTGACACCTATTCCGCAAATCGACGTCACAATATGGTTCTCAGTAAGCGCTTGTACTGCCAGCTGATTTCTGCAAATGATTGTTGACATCATAAAAGTCTTCAAAATAGAATAGAAATAGTCCGTCTGTAGCCGGAATCTTGTGGACAATTAGTCTCCAAAACCCCTGGTCAGAATTTAATGATACTTCACACAAGTGATAAGTACAGTATAGTTGTGCATGGCCGATGTTTCGGATCACTAGGAACAGAACAGAACAGAACAACTTCTTTATTTCAGACACAGATTACAAAATTACATTTGCAAAAACATGTGCACTGGAATATTACAAATATGCCCCAATAGTCCAATATGCATGGGTATTGGGATGGCCTATGTACGACAAATAATATAATTGTTCACTATATTGTGCGACAATATTTACCTGGCACTCATTAATCTTCGCCAATATCATCGGGTACGTTCGGGTGTGTTTTCGTTGTTTCAATTGATTATCATATCGAACAAATGCATTTCACCGACTAATGTTCACACTGCACAGACAATGGCGTAGTGGCATGATGCCTAACTTGTATGCAAGGTCCCTAGGGTTCGAATCCTGAACATAAAATTTTGATTTTTGTAAGAGTATGGCTATTTTTATTTAATTTGTGACACAGTCTTATGCACCATTTTCCCTTTTATAATTATATTCTATGATTGTTGGTTAACTTTGCTTTGTTTTCTGTGTTTTTATTTTTTATGTATAAGTACTTACTATTGATATTCATGGCATTTCAGGAATTATATGAAATTACATTGTCCGTTGAATTAATGTTTTTATGTCTTTCCCTGGGTTATCTTCGAAATTCTTCGATATATTAGCCGAGGCAATCTTATCTTTAGAGTGTATCTGTTTCTCAAGATGATTTGCTCGTCGACATTTTCAGTTCTATACCACTGTACAAATGTATGTAGGACGCCGGAGAACAATGCTCAAACAGTCATTATAAAATATTGAAACCCCGTGCTGAACAAAGACAATACTGGATATATTTAATGCAACGGAACGATTTTAAAAAGTTAAACAAGAAATCAAGCAAGACTCGAACCTGCATACGCTTGATTGTTAATCAAATGCCTGATCCACTATACCATTGCGAAATGCGATATCTGGTACAGAACGAAATTGATATTTTATATCAATCGCTTGTTATATTTGTATCCGAAGATTACCGACCACATACGAAATATTTAGGAGTGCCAGTTCAATATTGTCGCATAATACATGGGTACTTTTCCCTATTTAGTTATAAATGTTAATGTTGTGGACTATTCACTATATATACATAATGAAAATAAATATAAACGGTAAATACATTTTGAAATTGTTTCTAACATAACATTTAATGTATTTGCTTCTTGAAAGCCAAAATAGATCACTGGGTGTTGGGAGAATTTACTGCACAAGCAGATCGTGCTGATTCATAAACGTTGTGACAAAATAGTGTCATTGGTAAAACCAGTACATGTAATGGTGTGGAAGGAGTAGGTTAGGAGAATTATTCAGAGTATATGTGAGGATCGTGCTTAATTCATAACATTTGTAGACTAAGGAATTTCATTGATAAAGTCTTTGCATCATAGTTATATGCTACATTGCAAGCAAAGGCACTATAGAGCGATGTTTTGAAATTTATATATGAGTTAAGTGTAAAATGTAGAAACATGCAGACTTCTGTACAAATACAGATTATCTTAACTATCTTGAAAATGTATCCGAAATGCTGTGTTTATAGCACTCTTTTGCGGCGCAGTCGTATTGAGATCGCTGTTGCCTGAAGTTGGTATCAATTCAACTGCCGGGTAAATGCCAAGTAGAACGGTCAACATGTTTTGGTTGGAAGAATTTACTCTGGAAGGCACATTTTAATTGGATGATACCGAACAAAAAAGGTCTATAAAACTCTTGCGTATCCATGTTTTCTTTTAAGGTCCATATTAAGACCAAATGGAATTTTCTTTTAAATCTGGAGGTATAAAACGGGCGTCTTCTCAGAAGGAAAATATGACCTACTGCATCAAATGTGACCATATTTTGTTGAAAAATTGAGTTTAACAAAATAATTAATAAATTTTATTTTGCATTTTCCAAAAGGAAAGGTGGTTTTCTAGTGTTCAAATATCTTTGTAATTTTCCTGAAATCACACAGAAAGAGGCTGTAGATATGTTGTATATGAATAAGCATGCCTGTTTTTAGTTAATGTTGAAATAATTTCATTTCCAATGATATGCTACGAATTTAACTTGCAATAAAGCGAAAGTAGGACAAAAAGACCACCCAGGTCAATCTAATGAAATACAAAAAACATTCATCCGTTTTTTCAGCAGCAGTATTTCGAACAGGCCAATACTCCATGGCTATTGTAAAGTTTTAGAAGCCAGTTTCAAATTGTATTTCCCTGTTACAATTCCGGAAAATTCAATTGGGTATTAGTTAACAACAACAACAACATTACCTTTATTCACCCAGTTATGTTAACATAATGCATGGGGATATAAAACAGTATCATATATTGTTTGGTGGTATTTCATAGTTTAAACAGAACTTCAATACAAAGCATTTTCAAATCATTTACATTATATACTTCATACGATATCTATTTCAATTACTGGTTCTATAAGCAATGATATCAATTACTGAAATAAGTTTTAATCCAGCATGATATGGCTATATTTATACAACATTTGTTTGGACACAAAAGAGAAAAAAAAATGGAACAGAAGAAAGAGACACGGGATGGGGATGGGGATGGGGATGGGGCTGGCGGGGGGGGGGTACCAAAAATATTTTTAAAGTAACCTAAGCTATAATTATTATATGAAATACATTTAAGTCCTATGCTTTGTAGAATTATCTAGCGCAAGAGTAGAAAACATGTGACGCGTATGAAATACTAACTAATTTCACAAACAGTCGTAACATTGGAATTTCATTCATGAGTATGATAGTAGTAGAATGAAAAACAAGGTACATGGCACGAGATAAGCGTGGCGTTTAAATTTGTTTGGGTAATTTAGCGGGAGCATGCGCAATTGAGTGTAAAGTTGATACTGGACGTAAGAAATTGGGTATTAGTAATGGACCTTTAAGTTAAACGCTTTTACAGTTTGACAGTTTTAGTAATTTAAAATTCATATGTAACGACATAATTTTAATATGTTGTTAGCGCCAAACTTATGTTTGTTATAATTGTATCGAGTAATTACACACTATGGACAGTCTCATTAAAATCAGATTGAGTATCTTCGTTCATTACGCTATGTATAGGTTGTATACTTTGCATTATACATATAGTAGTTCGGGGACAGTCTTGTATCTCGGGGATTTTAATTCGAAGTTTGAGGTCAACAGCGATCGTACACGGGACAAGTTATTGTGTAATTTTTTTGCAGATACTAACTTTTTGCCGATTAATTGCACAGATATTTGTACTGGTGCAAATACTACGTTTGTTTCATATGACGGCAAAAATCGAACTTTGATAGATTTTGTTTGTTTACCCATTGAGCTTACTGAGGATGTCGTGCGCTGTGAAATACTTGATGACAATTGTTTGAATGTGTCCACCCATAGACCAGTTCTATGCACCATAAATGTTCAGTTTCTCGGAAATGGTCAAGAAGATTTTACTAGAGGCGGTGATTTGATAAACTGGGCGAAATGCACACCTGAACAAATTGATTTGTATAATAACACTTTGTTATCAAATAGTGATCTTTTACAAGAAATTACATGTAATGATTTTGATCTCGACCCAGCATCTATTGATCGTGACCATGAAATAGTAGTACGCTGTCTTGTGGACGGTGCAAATGCGACTTTACCAAAGCGACGCCCCGTTTCTTACTTGAAACCATATTGGAACGACCCACTTAAGCACTGTCATAGTGAAATGTCAAAACTCCGAGAAGAGTGGTGTAGACAAGGACGGCCGCGTGGTCACGAGTGGTCGGCTTACACCGAATATAAGAACGCCAAACGTGAATTTCGGCGCACTCATCGACGTCGTGTTGCGGAGCACATGGCTGAGGAAAACGCGGAAGTTGATCGCACTGCAGAGGTTGACCCCGTGACCTTCTGGAAAAATACGAATAGGCGCCGAAAACCTAGTAGATCTTCTGCCAATTCCGGTATTAAATTCAACGATACGTTGGTCAGAGACAAAGTAAGAATAACACATGGTTGGCATGGCTACTTCAAAGAGATGTATGCGAATATAGATGATAATGACTATGACAATGTCTTTAAGACAGAGATATCGCAACGCCTACATGATACGTTACCTAATTTAGTTCCCGACCAGTCTGCGGTTGTAACGCCTGAACTAATTAGTGAAATCATAGGCTCGTTTCCTAAAGGTAAAGCTGCGGGGCATGATAACGTTACTTATGAACATTATAAGTACGCTAAAAGTGTTGTTTCCCCTGCATTGGCAAATATTTACACTAGAATGTTACGCTCAACGCATGTACCAGACAGTCTCAAGCGTGGTGTGATTATTACTCTTCATAAAGGAGGTAATAAAAGAAAAGACGATCCGGACAATCACCAGGCTATTACCCTAGTTCCAGTAGGTCTTAAAACATATGAATCTGTTCTTATTGCACGATCAAAAGATGATATTCTCTCTACCATCAATATTCAACAAGGTGGATTTCAGGACGGTCTCTCGTGCTTAATGACGTCATTCATTTTAAGAGAAAGTATATTTTACGCTAGAGAGTATGGCTCAAAATTATATGTGTCATTTTTAGACGGGCGTAAAGCTTTTGATACTGTCTGGCATGATGGTTTATTTCATAAATTACTATTTGATACAAATATTGACACTACAACTTTCTTAGCGTTCCGTGCTATGTATCAAAATATGACCAGTTGTGTTCGATATAAAGGCGTTTTATTCTGATTGGTTCCCCGTACTTCGTGGCACAAGGCAGGAGGAAAAAGTTCCCCGATCCTATATTTACTGTATATAAATGAATTGATAAATTTACTAGAAAACAGCAACTGTGGCATAAGTGTGTACAATAACAACATAAGTGCTCCAACAGTAGCAGATGATATGACCTTGGTGTCTCTTTCAATTTCGGGTCTTAACACTATGCTGGATATTTGCCACAGATATTCCAAGAAATGGAGGTATGAGTACAATGCGTCTAAATGTGGAATTATTTCTTTCAATGAGCACTTTAAAATAGACAATGACAGGGCTTTCAAACTTGGTAATGAAGTGATTAACGAAGTAACCAATTATGTTCATCTTGGCATTAAATCAGACTCATTTCTCTCGACGAAAGATATCGTTGAGGACTCTTGCAATAAACTACGTGGGACATATCTTAGCATTGTGAACAGTGGAATCAGTCCCATTTGCTTAAACCCAATCTCTTCTATGGTGATCTATAGTTCCATCGTCATTCCGAAGTCTTTGTACGGATGCGAACTTTGGTCCACTCTCACTGGTTCCGACATTCAACGCCTAGAACAATCCCATAGATTTTGCCTTAAGAATATTCAATCATTCCATCCATGTACCTCAACTGATCTCACTCTATTGTCGATTGGTGCAAATTCTATTGAGACAATAATTGACCATAAAAAACTACAATTCTTAGGTCAGCTTTGTAGACTGCCGAATAAATACCTCGCAAAAGGATTTTTCAATAAAAGACTTTTCCACTTTTTTAAATGGCGACAAACGTCACACGGATTTTTACCGGACATTTATCGCATATTGCAAAAATATGAGTTGAAGTATATTTTAGACAGTTATGCCGCTGACGGCATTTTCCATCAAAATATGCTTGGAAGGATTTACTTAGAAAATGTGTATTGTCTCGGGAGCGAACACTAATATTAAATAGACTAACTGAGCAATATAGTTTCTTGAATACCATGTTCTCCAAGAATTCAAAGTCTTGTCTACTTTGGAATGTTGCAAGGCAAAATCATAAACTTATATACTGTGTAGGCAACTTATGAAAATAGTTTCACGTCAAGTGTCTAGAAAATACACTACGGAATGCTCCAACTGCAAAAGAGTATGTGAAAACATTGTTGAACACCTAGTGTGCTTTTGCCCAAATAAGGATTCTGAGAGAGCTAAATTGTGGGATTGTTTAATTGATAAGTGGGGATATGAAGGTTATCAATCTTTTTATTGATATGTCGCCCTCGGATCAATGTGATAAACTTATACAAGTATCCGTGTTGTGCTCAATGAACGGGTTTATCAACCATGCATTTGCCTATAGACTATGCTTACTTGTTTAATGTAGCATCTGTACTAAAGCCAATAGACCGTCTGTTTATGTTACATAAATGCCAATATACATGGATGCTCTCCTTCAATTTGGCAATTTTTATTGTACATGTGTGTTGTTGATGAATTGAAACACATCTTCTTTTGTTCTAGTACTTTCGTTTCGAAACTAGACTTAAGATTATGTTCTGTTCTGTAATGAATTTTTGATTCGGTTGTATAATGTAGAATATATGCTTTCGATTTAACTTTCGCTAATATATTCATTTATACTATCGACGTATTCATGAAACTCTTGTAATTTATATGTTCTATAATATTTGAAGTGTACCATGTTTATGCATGTTACTCAATTTACAAATGTTACCATATGTATTTGATTATATGTACTATAACCTGTTTGTAACATATGTTATGCTCATCAGAATTGGTGGATTAAAAGATATAGTACTAAGACATATAATTGCATTATGTATGTTTGATATACTGAATGTACATGTATCAATGATATTTTCTCTTGCAGATGGCAGGTAACATTCTACCGGGCGACAGTGTTACCTCATTGCGAGACCAGATCGCCAACGCCAGAGCCATTTCGTCGGACATTCGTCACCATCGTGCCAGGACAGACAACTCACGCCGACGTGGTCAGGCAGCGTCAAAACTACGTTTACGCTACTACCTTCTGCCAGACAGAAGCGAAGTTCCAACACTATCGGGGAACAAGGACGCGGCCCTTATTGAGGCTCATGACCAATGCAGTTACGGTAAGCAGTAATGTCCATATTCACAGAAATTAAAAAAATACATGAAGGTGTTCTGTATTAGCTGTCTAGTATGTACAATATACAGTTCCTGCTTGCTTGAGGATGGGTTGTACAGGCATATTGCATTGGATTATTACATTCCCTCGTGGCAAACCAATTGACTATTTAACAGATTTGAAATGTCACGGTAAGGACGGAACTTATCATTTTTCATCGATTGTATATATCAAGAACATTCTTGCAAGTAAAGTTAGCTCGACGACGACTTCCTGGGTGACAAATACTCATTGATTGGGGAACTCGCGTTCCAATGGCGTTGCTGGGATTCGAACCCACGGACCCCGGGTTAGAAGTCCGCCGCTAATACAATACCCTTAGATCATTTTGCTTATTACAGTATTACTTAACTGTCTTAATCATTTAAAGGCGGATAGTGTCATGACTATTGTCTATGGGAAGTACCGGTCTTTATAGATATGGCTATTTTTTTCTATTATCGACAAGCAGATTGATACTTAACACTAGTTTAAGGCAAGACGTTCAACGATTTTTTAGGTTGACTTTTGCTACAACTACTTTGAGCCTTGTTTTAATCAACCTTTCATTCAGCTATGTGTTAAAATTCGTAGAACCATCTTACAGGATTTCCAGAGGGCAGTGTGACGAAGAAGTATTCCTGTAACCTCGGGTTGAGTCGGGCTGTGTAATATGTGTTCGTGGCATCCTTGTTTGACAGACCACCAATCACCCGCTTCATCCTCTATACTTGTGACAAAAGAAAAAACCTGAGCGTCGTTGATGACCAAGATAACCTCCACAAATACTGCAGAGTCGTGTTTTTGAATGTCAGTGATACAAACTAGATAAATGACCTACATTGAAACATAAACGTGTAACCGGGTCGTACCGACTATAGCTTCTTTAGAGGATGGTGGACCCAATAAGCACAATTACAAACAAAACAAAAAAAACGTGTAAAGAGTGTTTCGACAGAAATTACTTTGGCTCCGGAATACTCCGTATCTCCGGGTAATAAAGGCAAGGACTTCAAGAGTAACAGTTTCTGTCACGAGCACGTAGTTCAGATCTAAATAATAATTATGTCATATTTTTTCATGCATACAGTCTTGCACTTTAAAGTCAATTTCTGACTGCAAACTAATCGGAATGATATAATCAAGAAAAACCAACAATATTTATGAATTTATGAAAGTGAAGTCGCATTGTTTATAACCTTCACCAGTCCCTTTTGTGCGTTCCACTTTCAACCTACAATGCGCATCAATTGACATTAAAGAATTTCAAACCTCGCAATATTTATGATTTATACTTTGCTGACAGCTCACTGATTAATTTATACCAAAACGCAATTCGTGGAATACTCACATTATTGAACAAACACGCACAAACAATCAATCACTATGTAATGAAAAAGACGTTCTCGCAGCAATTACATTTAATATGCTCTTTTCACAATTTAACTCAATATTGCAGATTCATAACTCTAAAGACCAGCATTCAACGAACGATGAGCTTCCCTACCTTGCCATTAACAACTCTCCTGACAATGCCATCGCTGATCGCCATCGCTGACAACGCCATCCCTGAAAACGCCGTCGTTGATAACGCCGTCGTTGAAAAAGCCGTCAACTCCATGGACAATTCTGCTGTCAATGCTGTTGAAAACGCCGTCAACTCCTTGGACAATTCTGCTGTCAATGCTGTTGAAAACGCCGTCAACTCCATGGACAATTCTGCCGTCAATGCTGTTGAAAACGCCGTCAACTCCATGGACAATTCTGCTGTCAATGCTGTTGAAAACGCCGTCAACTCCATGGACAATTCTGCCGTCAATGCTGTTGAAAACGCCGTCAACTCCATGGACAATTCTGCCGTCAATGCTGTTGAAAACGCCGTCAACTCCATGGACAATTCTGCCGTCAATGCTGTTGAAAACGCCGTCAACTCCATGGACAATTCTGCCGTCAATGCTGTTGAAAACTCCGTCAACTCCATGGACAATTCTGCCGTCAATGCTGTTGAAAACGCCGTCAACTCCATGGACAATTCTGCCGTCAATGCTGTTGAAAACGCCGTCAACTCCATGGACAATTCTGCCGTCAATGCTGTTGAAAACGCCGTCAACTCCATGGACAATTCTGCTGTCAATGCTGTTGTTAACGCCGTCAACTCCTTTGACAACGCCGCTGAAATGCCGTGACACCACCGTCTCCAGACTTGGCAAAAAAAAATCAGGCAAAAATTATTATCGATGTAAAGTTTCATGTAGAAGCATGTAGGTGATTAAAACTTATTTGATGCACGACAAAGGAAAATGGTGTACAATAACGATTGAATTACATTCCTGTGCTCTGGCTATAATAATACAATTGCAGATTGTTGTTGAAACAAGTGCATCTGACGTAGCGCAGCACTGTTGAATAGAGCTTATTCATATCAAATTTTATATTTAACATTGTTTGCTGTCAAGATACTTATTTTTAGAAATATGAAATGAGTCATTCGTTTGTTTCAATGCCAAAGTTTTGTTAAGACAGTTAAATCCCAGTACTGGAGAATAAGGTGAGAGTACAAAGAAAAGGAATGGTACACACATGAAATACCACACTACGCCAGGGTGAGCTTTTCTGATCGATGATTGTCCGTCGTCCGTCGTACGTCGTCCGTCGCCCGTCAACATTTTGATTCAAATGACATCTCCTCTGAAACCTCTAGGCCAATAATGATAAAATTATGCAGGAATGTTCCTTGCGTGAAGCTCTACCAAAAAGAATTCCATTCCATGCAGAACTCTGGTTGCTATGGCAACAAATAAGAAAAACTTTAAAAATTTTCTTCTCTGAAACCACAAGGCCTAGAGCTTACATATTTGGCATGTAGCATTGTCTAGTGGACCTCTACCAAGATTGTTCAAATTATGACCCCCGGATCAAAATTGACCCCGCGCGGGTGGGCACTTAGTTTTTGCAAAGGCATATATAGTAAAAACTTTAAAAATCTTCTTCTTTGAAACCACAAGGCCTAGAGCTTAGATATTTGGCATGTAGCATTGGCTAGTGGACCTCCACCAAGTTTGTTCAAATTATGAGACCTGGGTCAAAATTGACCCCGCACCGGGGGTCACTTAGTTTTACATAGGCTTATATAGGGAAAACTTTAAAAATCTTTTTCTCTGAAACCACAAGGCCTAGAGCTTAGATATTTGGCATGTAGCATTGCCTAGTAGACCCCTTCAAAGTTTGTTCAAATTATGCCCCTGGGGTCAAAATTGCCTTGCCAGGGCGGTCTTTGTTTTAAAGGGTATATAGGAAACTTTTTGGTATATAATGGATCTTCAGGAAGTGGCTTGTCAAGGGGGATATAGGGCCGCCCTCTTGTTATTTCTTTTTGGAAGAGGGGAGGAAGGCAAGAAAAGGGAGAGAATCAAGGGAGGGAGGCGGAACAGGATGATAAAGTTTGGGATTGCAATTCTCTTAAGATCGAGTCGATTAAACCTTAAACACACAGCGTTCATTCCCCTTTGGAGCATGTTTAGCTGGGTTCCTATCATTGCTCGGTTCATATCATGCTAACCTCTTCAACAATCCAATAACTTTGTATGTTCTCAGCGGTGTTCGAACAAAAGAATTCTGAGGAACAGTATTGAGAAATTACCCTTTCACTGTACCAAACGCTAAATGGATGCTTATTTATGCCTCCTTTATTTAACGATTTTTCACTTTTAACTTTATGTCATGTATAATTGAATTTAGAGTACTAGTACTTTGATTGAAAACCTCACATTTACCTTTACATAACTAAGACATACATGTCCGTTGAGACGATCACTATAGTGGCCCTGTTTGTACATTGTAATTATAGTTTTGTTTTCAGCGTAGAGTACGTGCACTTGCAGCAATGGGTGAGGAACCAGTTCAACCAGAGGGCGTCGTATACTGGTTTTCCGATGTCCGGACCTGGTGGTAAACCTATCCAGAAGGTTCCACTTAACTGACACGTTCAGGGTACGCTACTAAATTGACTGTAGAAAACATTAGTAAACCAGTTGAATGTGTGTATTTGTTTTTATGTCGTCTATTTTAGGACGAAAAAGACCCAAGCATTGTCATAGCTTTGTAAATATATATAACATTTTGTTCCGGTTGAACCATGTCACTAAAACATTTGACCAATAAGGCACATATAAATATATGTTGACAGCGAATCTATATGAGAGTCAAGATAAGAAAACTCAGCAATTCTTTTCAGAAAGACAACAGTAATGATCTCTCTGTTTTCTGCGTAGAAGATAGCTTTAAACCCGAGTTGTTTTGATTTTCAGTTCTATCACACTTTTGTTGAAGCGTCAACAGGAATGCGCTGCAAAGTCATTGGTCCTGAAGGAGAAGAAATATACAATACGACCACAACGTTAGAAGACGCTGGAGTTCTTAGGAATTCTATCTTCAATGTTGAAGAAATTGAGGTTAGAACAAAACATTTATTTACTGCTTCAAGTAGAAGCAATTCCGCGCTCAGAAATGCATTGGATTTTCCATTTTACCGATAATGTCATTTATCACTAAATTTAGCTATTTAACTTCCCGTTCCAGAAGAAAAATACAAAAATGTACCGCTTTATGGAAAACAAATCGAAGGAAAACGCTAGAATGATTTTCAAACCTGTTTTAATAGAAGATAAACAACAACAACAACAACAACAACAATTCTTTATTACACCCAGGTATACAAATATACAACATGGGGATACAACCAGTTACTTATACTGAACAAATGAAAGGTTCCGGTTTATGATGGTTTTGTTGGGAGAAAGCTTACATCTATTAAAATGCTTTCCAATATATTGACTTTTAAAGTATGGTTAATTTTGCACATCGGCAAAGATTTCGGAGAAGACGGAGAAGTTATATATATATATATGTAAGGTACCGCCCCCTTTGTGGCGGTGCTCCTTAGTAGTCAAGAATGCCGAGCTCGATTGTAACATAGCTCTCTCTATAATATAACTTGAATACATACACTGCCATCCTGTATGGCATGTACATATACAAGCAACTCAGTCACCACACTGTGTACTTTAGTACGATAGGATTCTCTGGATAATCTGAGTACGCACAGTGCCACACCTGTGACATATACGTATACAGGTATAGCAACTCAGTCACTGCAATGTGCACTGAGTGTCTTTATGTCAGGATAACATCTCCAACATCAAATGGCCCGTAGAAACCCTGCTAAGAGATTGAAAAGTCTGGAACACACTCAAAAGTTGACCATGGTAATTTAATAACAATAACATCTACGTGCATGACCACATCATATGTTAGATAAACATATATTGTAAAGATTCCGTACATAACATTGATACTGGCGTTGTTTACAAGATACATCGGAGTTTGATAGATACATCGAAGGACCGAGCCTATGTAATGGGATCTTTTTCCCAGGTGTGTAAACGGTAAGCTCATTACATGTATTTAAACGTGTATATATATATATAACATCTAGTTCTGTAAGTAAATGGCAGAACGGAGACCAACACAACTTCTAGGATCGGCGGTCACATGATACTTTAGAAGAGGCATACCTATGGAACGCCTTTACTGTCTTATCATGTTGTATTGTATTTTACGCAGTGCATTTGCATGTATATGAGGTACATATTTATTTGACATGGTACTTTTTCATGATATGCAGTGCCTTTTCCGTTATATATGGTGGTTATTTATCATATGCAGTGCAAAAATGTGTATATACAGTAGAATAACCATTATATGGTGTGCAAACAACGTCATGTGCAATAGATACAACATTATGTGCAGTACAAATGACATATATGCGTACAAATGACTTATATGCAGTCATGTTTCGATACATGTGGTGGTATTTTGATTATACGCGTAGTTTTCCTTTTATACGTTGTATGTTGTTCAATAGGTGTGATAGATGTTTAAATATATGAAGTACTTGCGTTAATTCTATACGTGGTGATTATTATTTATTTGTTCATAAAACATTCTACGCAATGCATTTGGCATATACATGGCGGAAACGACATTTTCTTTTTATTATGTTCGGTCCATTCTACTATATACACGGTGCATACAGCTTATATGCGGTACATTTTTCATTACGATGTCATACTTTCCGGCATTCTCCGGAATTACTTAGCCGGAAAATACCGAGTAAGCGGATAGATATAAATAGCGGCCACGTCATCAGCATAGACGCGCTACCGAAATCCGTATCTCATTAACTACTGAATGTATTAAATTTTAAACAAGGCTTCCAAACCATCCACCTATTTAAATAACTTAACTCTTTCTCACCTATGAGATACATATTTCCGCTCATTTACCGGTGGTAGAAAACCTTACCCTTGACCGCTTTATTCTCATTTTCATGTAAATTATAAACAGCCAGCACATCATAAAAAATCGAAAAATGCTGTAAAAGTTTTATTTTTGAAATAAACATAGCGTTGTTGGTATTCTTTTTTTAGTTAGATCTTTTCTATCCATCTATAGCAGTCTTGAAGTAAAATTCGAGAAAAAGTTGATTTCATTTTTTCATCCCCATCCTGTTTTTTACACTTGCGTTATATGATATGCCGAGTTTTTACTATACGGTCAAGGCAAGCCTATTAACGGTGGTATCTATAATTCCAAAGTCAATCTAAACATTTACTTGAATTTGATAGGTAAAATTGAAGTTTACAGTTTTAAGAATTGATTTGAAACAGCTATTTGATTACACTGTTGTTTCTTGTATAGTATTGATTCGAAGTGTTTGTTTCTTTTTTTATTCAATGCGATTTTAACAGGGATTTGTTTGAATTGTTTTGTGTAGCGGATAGAGAGTGCTTCGGCTCAAGTAAGTATTACTGTGCAATACACGGAATAAAATAGAATAATGTAACGAGAAAGAATCCTCTTGTCCCTGCGATGAAAATGCATTAAAACGGTGATAAGATAATCTACCATGTCCTTGAGTTGTGGATTGAAATCCCATCCTCGTGTTGAGATACGTCCCAGAAAACTCGGCAGAGCCTCGTTTTTGGACGTATCTCAGCCCTCTGATGGTTTCATTATCCACACTCATGAACATGCTAGATTCCTTTTTCTTGCAGATAATGCAAAGTATGGCCCCTTTTTTCGACTAAGTAATTCTGGTTAAAGTTTTGTATAAACTACATTAAAGTCCATATCTCAAATATGCAGTCTTTAGAAATATCCATGGGTTATGTGACCTGCAGACAAACTCTTTAAGGTACATGCAAGCACTATTCGTGTTGAATGTACGGTGTCATGGCAATTTTTCTTAGCTCACTCGCTAATTTCCGCCGAGAGTTTTTTAGAGACTGTCTTTAAGTATCATCCCATAATGGGAAAAGCCTGCATATAATGCCGTATGTACAGCTTATATAGTTGTTTGGACCAAACATAATTAAAGGAATTTACTGCTACAAGTTGTTGACCCATGTATATTGCTATGCCCGCCATATTGGTTTTTATCTTGTATAAGTAATATTTCACCACTTATACCTGAAACGAATCCTTCATACATTTAAACATCTACCACATATATTAATCAACATACACGTATAAAGGTACACTACTGCAAATAATAAAAAAACACCCCATGTATCGAAAAACTGACTGCATATAATGTTGTTTGTACTGCTATACGTTGTTTGTACAACATATAATGGTTATTCTACTGTATACCACCTTTTGCACTGCATATTATTAAATAACCACCACATATAAAAGAAAAAGCGCTGCATATCACAAAAAGTGACCCCATCTAAATATGCATGTACCATGTCAAATGAAATTTGTACCTCGTATACATAAAATGCACTGCGTATAATACATACACATAATGCGGGTCACATACCTCAAGGAAGAGCCTTACATCTGTTTACTTATATGTAGCCTATATACATTGCCGTGCTATTGAAGAATTGTACCGTTGACACGATGTTTATTAAAGTTAAAACTGCATTTCTGTATTTGTCGCTACTTGGAGAGACTATATGCAAACTAGCATTTGTTTATACCTTCAGCAGGTGGATGTTGCACGTGTAAGTCGACGGATGTAAGAATGTATGCTAAGTACTGTTGTATTTAGCTTCTCAGAGTTTGACCTGTGAGAAAAGATGTAAACTGAGGGCGAACGCTGTATTTATACATTCTGGGAATATGTCATGTGACCATAAGTACCAATCAAAACCCAGGACTACTGCAGGGTTCTGTGCTTAGTCCCAGCACAAATTTAACAGTAAAGCATAACAATGATAATGTACAATAGAGTTAAACCCACAAAGAGCATGCTTTTTGTAAAAGCATGGTAATATAACACAAACAGATTCCTAATTCGGCTCTAAACTAAAAAGCCAGATGTCAATACATGAAATGTATGAATACATGCAGACGAATCGTAATACGTCAGAGACAAATAGTCCTTAATATATGAATAACGATACAAGCCTGGCTAATAATTAATTTTACCCTTAACAAATAGTATTTGTGATTAAGATAATATTCTAAACATTTAAAGACATAATAACTTGTATTAAGAATAAGCCAGCGGTGCTAACAGAAAAGTAGTCCTTCACTCCCAAAGTTGACTGGCCGCCATATTTTAATAATGGAGGCGCGAACACCTCTCGGAAATCCTCAGATTTCTCTGTTAATATAAGTGAATGATTACTAAGAACTGTCTGATTAAAATGGTAAATAAATTGTTCATTCACACCTAGATGGGTTAGTCGTAAATAAATTAGACACAAAAGTTATGCACCTTTGAAAATCTTCGTTTGGAGAGATGCATGTAAACAACAGTCCATTTACCGAAGAAATGTCTCTCAAAATATGACAATGTTGAAGAAACTTTGCTGATCTCACTTGAATCACAACATCCTTATATGATAAACAGTCTATACAGGTAAAGATAAGTTCGTTTAAAGTTATATGTAAAATGATTCAGATCACTAAATGTGAAAAGTCACCAGTTTCTGCGATGTCTGTAAAAGTCTGTAAGGGAGTAACCCTTACATATATATATATACATACATACACATACATACTATTTCTTTTTTTTTTCTTTTTTTCTTTTTTTTAACGCTTTAAGCTAATATTAGCATTTTTCACATAGGAGGTAGACTTGTTAGTAAACTTATACTAGTATCATATGTCGTTTTCGTTTTTAAAAATAACAAAAACAAACGCGTGCTACTTGCACGAGCTTCTCATGCCTTATCGAAGTGGGGGCGTTGACGGACTACTTTCGGGTGATTCTGTCCATTTATGAAATTTAGTCACGTGCTTACAACTACATTGTCGTAGTAAATGTAAATGTACTGTGTAGTAAAAGCACTATGCGCGTACACTGATGTCGTAAATTTCTATTCATTTGCAAGTTACTACGAATAAAGAGAGACAGTGCTAGGAAATAAAAACTATCTCGAAAAATTTATGAAATCATTAGGAAGAAATACATAAAATTTTGATATTATTCTTCTCTACACCTACTACTATCTTTGCCATGAGCACTTGTGGTTCAAATAGCAAAAAGAGCATTGTTACCGTATAACGACTAACACATGGCTTGTAATAAAATAATTGAAAATCAGCATCTGAAGCTTAAAAGTACAGTTACAAAATACAATACATACATAAAGATATAAATTTTTATAGTCTGGAGGTACCGGTATGCTAAAAGTGTTTAAAGATGTGTTTTATTAACTTACATACATTCCCCAAGACACGATGGGATTTTGAAGTTAAGAGTTTCTTAAAACAATAAATATTATTCTGTATTTGCAGATCACCGAGATACAAATTACGCTCGGTTTCGAAAAAGACGCATTCAGTAAATAGTGTTGTTCTGTGCCGACTTTGTTATGAGAACAGAGCTTACCACAGATAGTTCACAATCCTTTTGTGCACTTTCTAAATCCATTTTTGTTCACTATTGCGAAATAAATTGCTATGTAGTAAAAATAAATTTCTCTGTCGAGAATGTCCGACCACATTCATTAAACCGGAACCGGAAAAAAAAAACAGTTCCTGATCAAGGAACATTGACCATCATCCGTTACTTTTCGTTTAGGAAGTTCTTGACTTTCTATGTCCATTAACAGGGTGATGATGCGGCAGCTGGTAGTGTAGATGGTGCCAACGACGAGGACAGGGACGAAGACTTCATAGACGCCAGAGAATCAACACCAGAATCTTCGCCAGAAACGCAGCCAGAGAGTAGGACTTTACCAGGTAAAATATTGTCGAAAGGGTAGACAACACTACGAGTTCGAAATAACTTAGCAATATGCGTGATTTTTTTGGCTAGTTATTATTGGCACAATGCATGTGATTTAAAGAAATATAATTTCATAGACATGTGTGTTGAATTTATTCTACCGCTGACGATTAGCGTAGTCACCCTTCGCTCAAAGGGATACCACAATCGTCACATAATTTAACCATGGAAATGGATTGTATTAAAATTGAGAAATGATATGTAATCAACCAAGTGTAACATAATGATATAACGAGTGTGTAGATATGAGTATGAAAATAAGTCTTTTACGGGTCGTACCGACTATAGCCTCTTTAGAGGATGGTGGACCCAATAAGCACAATTAAACAAACAAACAAAGAGTATGAAAATAAATACCGGAGGATTGAAATTACTTTTTATTTTATGCTAACTAATGGAATACTGTGTTATATCAGTGAAATATAGAGTGATGATATAGACATCATATAAGTCACAGTATGGGTGATATAGGTCTGCCAGAACTACTTTTTCTAGTAGTGCATATACATATTTTTGCTTTTCGTTTACATATGTAATATTTAGCAGAAAAAAAGAAAATTTGTTTGTTTTAAGAAGATATGGAATATATCTCAACTCAAAGTGATACAATTTTCACATTTAAACTAAGTCTTGCGCTTCGCGCTCATAAAAAAATACAATTGTATCACTTCTTGGTGAGATATATTCAATATCCACTCAAAACAAACAAATATCCTCTATTTATTTGGACTGAACACCGTATTTTACCAATACTTATATGTTATTCATTGATTTTAGAAAATATGTACTGTAAACCTATACGTCTTTGGAAAGGTCTTATGTACCAATATCAAATAAAATAAGAAAAATAGTAATGCAAATGACTACAAAATGAAAATGGTAATTTAAAGATCTCTTCAATTTTAAACAAAGTTTGCACCTAAGGTGTCGACTATATATCAAAAAGCGGTATTGTTTATACACTATTGCCTGCTTGATGTATCCGTATCACAGATATTCGAGTAGTTGTATCAGGGAAAGTGGCAACTTCAATTATTTAAATTATTTTCATAGGATAAGAAATCAATAAAGCTTAAAGTGTCAAAATTATCCTTTTCCGCAAATTTATTCATATTTTTACCAACATTTTTATGACTGATGTCTTCCCCATTAACAGCAAATTCAGTTATCAAAAGGCAGCTGTCTTAAAATATCCGCAAAATGCAAAAATAGGTGTATATTTTGGTTTTAGATAGTAATTACATCAGTCATTCGACATGTACATAAAAAATCGCTCGGTAAGATGACAGTTTCAAGTACCGAGGGTAAACAAACCCACCCAGTCAGTGTAAATAAAACAGGCGTTTTTGGTATCGTTTAGGCGTGTAGGTAGCCGAATACCCGGAGTGTAGAGCTCAATACTGAAAAATTCAGCTTCTTATAAAACTGGATACTAGTAGCATTTTGTATTTGAGAGTTGTCCATAATCGAATTATTATATATTCCAGATTTTCAGGAACTGGAGGTCCGCGCTGCTCGCACAAGAGAAAATTTGATGCCGGAGAAGACCGTTACGGTACGAAGAGACAAGTTGGTGGAGGACCTTCTCGATGTGTACAGAACAGATGACCAGCTGGAGCACCACCAACTTAGGATGGAGGTAGAGGGCGAGCCGGCCCTTGATATAGACGGTGTGAAACGCGAAGTGGTCATTACATTCTTCTTAATTGTTTTATCCAAAATGTTCTCTGGAGAATGTGAATGCATTCTAAGGATGGACCCGGACTATGTGTGCACTGGTGTCTTTCATACAATAGGAAGGACAATGGCTCACGCGTTTGTGCTAGGCTTCAGTGATTTCAATGTTGACTGGCTGCTATCCTGCAGACACTCTGATGAAGTCTTTCTGTGAGTATCTCAGCAAACAGCTTAAGGCAGTTGTGGGAAAGGTTTAATAGCAACGAGCCTCTGGCAACAACAGAAAAGATTATTCTGAATAGTGTTTTCTCTGAAAATGGGATTAGCAGAACAACACCAGCGTCAGACATGTGTAAAACGCGTTTCAGAGATGTGTCTCATATATCAACCCATGTACGCTCTGTCAGCTATATTCAAAGGATTTAATGTTTACCCTGGCCAGTGGATCGGTGTTACTGATGATACTATATCCGAAATGTATGACAAGATGAAACCAACTGTTCAGGAAGTGCTTTGTCGTCTGCGTTTTGAATTTTCAGACGATATAGTTCTGAGAGGTGCAGAGGAGCGAATCAAGGATTACCTTGAGGCGTACATTGAACAGTCCGTCGGAGAGGAGGGTCTGCCTCGACTACTGCAATATTGGACTGTCTTAAATACACTAGTTGTGCCGGTATTAAATGATGCGTTCACCTCGCAGGAAGGTACGGCCAGACGACCATTTGTGAACGCATGTATCGCACAACTGAATCTTAGTTGGATGTTCGTTTTGTTAGACGAATTTGTAAATGAATTCAGTTGTTATTTGAACAGCAGTGGATCTTTGGCATTCGACAGTGTGCAGTTGCTTTTGTGACTAGTTAAAAAAGCATAGTAATTCATTCTTGACGATGTTTTCAGTTTGATTAAACATGTGGTACTTATTTCATTTTTTGCCGTTATTATGTTGTTAGGGTGATAAATCAAAAACTGATACCTACCGCTGTTTTTGCCTTTCAAAATTGTTCTGGAATAATTGTTCTATAACTAAAGTGAATTTAACTATAGAAACAGATTAGATAAATGGCACATATATTTTTTTCACAGTTGCCTTCGTTATACACGCGAGTCCTTTTTTAACAAACGTTCAGTAACTGTACGAGTCACAGTCATGCACTCGGGGTTATTACTTTCAAGTGCACAATCCTTATGGTTTTGAAAATCAAAGTATTTTGTCCTGCATATAAAATAATATATATTACGAGAATGTAATTGTGTTACACTGATTTCGAAGATAGATATGTATTTAATTATTGATGGGTAAAGTTCTTAGTTTGATCAATTTTGATTTTCAACAGTGATCTAATTTTATCAATATATATTCGTTGACGCTTTGTTGTTTGTTTTACGCCCGTTTCGACATTTTCAAGTTACAATGCAATTTCCCATAAACAAAGACCACTTTTGGAAAGCTACAAATGTGGTCTTTGTTTCAAAGTGGTCTTTATTTAAAGGGGATGTCTGCTATATATCAAGAGTGCACGGCGATCTCCCTGCTGGTCTTTATTCATAGGTTGATCTCTATTTGGAGGTGGTCTTTATCACAGGAGTGACTGTATATACAGGCATGTCCTTGCCTAACCATTGATCCTGGTAAGTATCAGTCTAAGAGTCCTCTACTACTTAACCCCTTAATTAAGTTTTCAGGATCACGGCGCCGCGGGACTCGAACACATGAAGAACGGTCTAATACATAATGGTCAATTCGCTACATAAACTATACTTGCCTAAAGCTCACATACTAGTTATTACACAAGATAAATAGCAAATAGAAAAATAAAATCATTGAATCCCAACCAGTAGTTTTCAAGATATACTCCTGCAAGGAAAAGTAACAAAGGGCAATAACTCTGTGATTAGTCAAGAAAGAGTTATGGGCCCTGTGCAATGTATTTCCTCTCGATGAAGTTGAACATTGTATTAAGTTTTATTATATACTTTAATATTGCCCCGTTCACTTTGCCTTAGAGAGTTCGTTCAGTATTCTACGGTACTGCACGTTGGTAAGCAATGATACTGAACGTTGGCAAGGGAGGGCGGTCCTTGCGATCAGCTGTACGGACTATTACAATGTAATACACAATAAAGAACATGTACATGGTTAAATAGTACGCTAGTTGTCTGAGAAATTTCAAGATTCATTTATTGTTTTTTGCTAACAGAATGTCATTTTTGTTCATATTCAATATGAAAGTATAATAAAAAGGTTATTGAACTTGTATGGCGAAATATTACTTGGAACTCGTTGATTTGGCGGGAACAACTCGCAAGCTCGTTGTTCCCGCCAAATCAACTAGTTCCAAGTAATATTTCACCGTACAAGTTCAATAACCTATAGTATTGAATTGCAACCAGTAGTTCTCAAGTTATGCTCCGGACAAGGAAAAGTAACAAATGGCAATAACTCTGTAATCACTCAAGATAGAGTTATGGTTGTTGTGCACTGCACTTCCTCTCAATGTGCTTGAACATTGTATGAAGTTGTATTGAATTCCAATTTGCAGTTTTCAAGTTATGCTCCGGACAAGGAAAATGCAACAGCCTGCCCGACCGACCAACCACCGGGGAACTCCTATATACTCCCCCCTCCCCCTTCGTTTCGTTTCGGGGCTATAAATATGGCTACAGTGAGATAACAATTAGGAAAATACATTTTATACGTTTATTTGTAATTTATTGAATAATAAAAATCTACAAACAGTATTTTATTTCAACAAGATTCCAAAGACAATATACAATGTAAAAAAACGCACACAAACACATAGAAATGTAAAGGTATCCGCAAATAACTGATTTTTGTATCCAACTAGGTGCAATGAAAGGAAACTTAAACAAAGGGCAGAAAAGGGCCACACTCGCTCTACTGGTATGACTGGAATGTTCTGAGTAAATTGCGCGAATATCTTTCTATGACCTTGACCTTTGCTCCACTGACCATACAACAAAGGACATCACCCTCAGGTTACAGTGAACCTTTATAGTGAGTTTGATGAAAGTTGAATGTAGAGAAATATCAATGAAAATCTAATGGAGGCCACTGTGACTTATTTTTGACTGCAAATTCAATAGGGTCCATCTATATGTAATAGGAAAACCTTCAGAGCAGGTTTTAATGAAAGAA
The DNA here is from genome assembly GCA_022818135.1 of Saxidomus purpurata. Lineage (NCBI taxonomy): Eukaryota > Metazoa > Mollusca > Bivalvia > Venerida > Veneridae > Saxidomus > Saxidomus purpurata. Next base: position 25,352,978 of record JAFMSR010000009.1, read on the forward strand.
AAATGCAAATTGTGACCTGCAGATGCCTAAAATTATAATTATACAAGGTATATTCCTTTAAAACTTAAGTATGACCTTGAACTTTAATGTAGTGACTTAGTTTTGGCCTAAACATGTGTCTTAATATGCTGCACATTTATGCCATGTTGTTTTAGAATCCTTAATTGCAAAAGAGTAAGGGAACAAATACTATCTACAAGGTCCATTCTTTTTTATTCTCTTTAATAGCATGGCACTGAACTTTGTTGGGACTTGGATCTTGCATTTGACATGTTGTCTTCATGTATTGAACAGTCATGTGTGTCATAACTTTCAATTAAGGATGGGAACGAATACTATATTTAGTATTCGAATATTCGTATCAACTATTCGAATACATTCGAATATTCGGATCATTTTTTAAAACTTTTCCGAATGTTTTACTATCCGAAAAGTATTTATCCGAAATTATGTATAGTTTGCCAATTACTAATTAAGAACTATTCGTGAAATTGTCAATTAAATTCATGATTTTCAACATTTAGGGATTTGAAACATTGTCTTAGCAAATAAAAATGAAATGATAATTTTCATAGATGAAATTAATATTTACGTTTGTATTTTATTGATTCTGCCTTGTTGCCTTTACTATTACGACTAGTTTTTGATATATATCGTTGTCATCTTTATAATTGCCTACTATACATTCCGTGTATCAATCTGAATAAAGTATAATAAAACGTGATTTCTTATTATTTGTTGTGAGCGTTTTTGGCCAGTTTTCATGTTTTGAAAGTTTCAATAAGGACGACTTCACATGTCATTTTGGTGAAATTGATATACATTCTTCAATTTCATTTTACCTTATTCCTTGATAGAACCAGTACTGACCCCCTACAAACGCAAATAATACGGATTCGGTGCGCATCAAATTTTGTTTCTTCAAAATACCATTGGTTGCATTTTATTGAGTAATGATTTTCGATTGGGTTTCAATTGAGTAATCGAACATGATTGGTTTTTTTAAATTAAAAGCTATGACGTTTATCTGTTAGAGCCGATAGACTTGAGTTACATCGCCGAATTTAGAGTTAATTATTTGAACAATACATTAAGATTCGCACCTTACAAAACATAATAAAGGCGCTAGATAATGACTCCACGTGTGAATTACTAAAACAACAAACTGAAAAACTGTTTGCAATTTAGGATCTGCAATTTGCAATTATGACATTTGTTATCAAAACACTGACCAGGGATATTAAGCAATTAGTTGTTTGATGAAATATCGTAAGGCTTTCGTGTGTTTGTCAACGTTTTGTCCAACTTTAAAAGTTGAAAAAATGAAGAAGAAAAAACGAAAAAATGAAACGAACATTCGAATCCTAAAATTGCATTCGAATATTCGGAACGAATGCGAATATTCGAATATTCGAATATTCGTTCCCATCCTTACTTTCAATGAATTACATACAGAGAAATAACACTTGAATATATTAGTAATTGGAATGTGTGCAAATCTGTAATATACAATATTAGTGATTTGAGTGGTATAATTAGACAAGATAGAGTTATAGTTCTGGACCATGTAATTCCCATTATTTTGATGAATCACTGTATAAAGTTTCAAGTAATACCCTTTTGTACATTTTGAGTAATGCTGCAGACAGGAATAATCAAGAGCTTGTAACAAAGTAGGAATAATTCAAAAATAAGGCAAAACAGAGTTATGGTTCTTGTGAACTGCACATTCCCTCATTGTGCCCTATCACTGTAAGAAATTTCAAGCAACTCATTCAGTGTTTTTGAATGACAAGAAAAACAAAGAAGATGTAACAAAGGGGAATAGTTAAAAAATTAGGTAAGGTAGAGATATGGTACTGCACTTCCTCTCAATGTCTTCTGTCTGTGTGTTAAGTTTCTTATAGACAGTTTCAAACATTAAGTCTAGAAAGAGGTAGCCAAAAATGAAATGACCAGAATCACTGGTCCCACCCTCAAAGTGACCTAGATATATCTTTAGGCTAAGTTTCAAAAGCTCTATTTTGTCTGAAGTCTGAATACAGTTTTATCCCAGTTTTATAATGAAATCAGTGTGACCAATAAGTCTCAAGTGCTAGAAGCAATGGCCTCAGACACAAATGTTAGCACTTCACCATACATGTCAATACACTCTTCTATTTTCAATCCACCAACACCAAACTCTCCAATTAACCATGTTCGTACATTCTCTGGTACACTTTGACAGGGCCTTGGCACATTGTAATGTTCTATCTTGTTGACCTCGTCCATGTCAAACTCAGTAAGAACTTCTGACAAATTGGCAAGCAATCTCTTGCTACAGTCACATTTCTAACAGCTTTTATTGCATGTTGGAATACTGTTAAATACTTTTAAACATGAACAGACGTTGTCAATTCAGAAACCGTAAATCAAAACAATAGAGAACACTAAACAATTTATTCAAAATAAAAACATCTTATGTAATTGACTGCCCTTGGACTTTAAAAGCAGTACCTTTCATGGCGTTTGAGAGATAGACCTGAATGGCAAGCTTATATTAAATCACGAGTGTACTTCAAAATCCCCTTAGTCATAATCCCCTTGGTCCAAAAATGGCATAGTAGTCAGAATCCCCTTGATGAATTTTACAATGTATTCATAATCCCCTTGATGAAATTTACAAGGTGTTCAAAATACCCTTGATCAATTTGACAGAGTAGTCATAATCCCCTTGATGAATTCAAAATCCCCTTGTACATATATTTTATGGGAGACATTTATACAATTTGTATATATATATATATATATATATATATATATATATATATATATATATATATATAAACAGATTATAAAGTGAAAACATTGTGAGCAGAGCTTGATGGTCTGGCATTCCTGCCACCCAACGATATGAAAGACGGCATGGCAATACTCTGTGAAGAAGCTAATTTACAGTGCCTGATAGAGTATTTAGACTCAAATTATGTGAATGGTGCGTTCCGTGCAGTTGTAACAGTTGAAGACCAAGACAGAACTAATAACCAGTGTGAGTCCTGGAACAACGCCTTTAAACATCTTGTTGGACATACTAACCCTACTCTTTGGATTGTCATTGAGTCTATTAGAGAGGATGCAACTATCGTGGCAGCTGACATTCTGCTTCGACCTTGGTGAGCCGCCGCAGAAACGGGTGAAGAAGGCCACGAAGGCACATCAACAAAAATTGAAAGCCCTATGCCTTCAATATAACACAGGAGTTAAGTCACTTGAAGATTTTTTGTCAGTGACTGAATGTGTTATAAGAATTAAATAAACTCAATTGTTTCCAGTGAGTAGACTGTGTTTGAAAATGTGCTAAGAACAGTATGATATATGCACATATTGTGATTTTAACATACTATGTGCTGCATGTTTACATTTTTTGGAGGGAATATCAGCCATTTCCCACTTGCAGTTATATACAATTATTGAAAACAGAGTGGCAAAATGAGAATATAACTCATTGGTTTCAGCTAAAAAATTGTGTAGATTGTCATTATGATAGAATTGTGCTGAAAAGTATGTAATAAAATATTGTGATGTTATCAAATTGTGTGCTGCCTTTTTACTTGTGATGCCTATCTTACTTGCATATGTAAACAACTTTTGAAATCATTGTTGCAATTTTTAAGTGGAAAAGCTTTATTGTCTCTAGTTTTACTTTAATCATAAAAATGTGATAATTTCCATACTCAACACCTTTGTTGTCTTATAATAACAAAGACCACAGTAATCAAAGTGAAGTATTACTTAAATGTTTTATTTGTCTCTGCATTAACTTCACAATGGTAAATCATTGAAATTAACTAAAATTATTCACACTTCTTTCTTATAAAATGTGCTAATTTCCCTACTCAACACAAGTGCTGTCTCATAATAACAAAGACCACAGTGATCAAAGTGAAGTAAAAAAGAAATTGAGTAAGGGATTATAGCCACCCAATTGAGGGGATTATGAATACTCTGTCAAATTGATCAAGGGTATTTTGAACACCTTGTAAATTTCATCAAGGGGATTATGAATGCCTTGTAAAATTCATCAAGGGGATTCTGACTACTATGCCATTTTTGGACCAAGGGGATTATGACTAAGGGGATTTTGAGTGTCTCCCTTAAATCACATGTGGGGAAGCATAACAAAAATAAGAACACCACAGATACCAAACTGTAAAATGGCAAGTAATTTGGTTTAACACATTTAAGCGTAATAAACACATACCGGGCTAATTTATGATGACCAACAATATGCCACAACGAATTTGGTCCATCTACAGCATACTGACGACGTTGTATGACATTGCGCCATCTGACAGCTACTCCTTCAGGATCTAGTTCTGCTACTATGGCCCTGACCCTGTCTCTTGCAATGTGGATTGGCGGATTTCTGGTGGTTAGGAAGGCCCTCACTTCTTCATAGCCAGCATTACAATGGTGGTCGATGTACTCTTTTATAATTAGGCGTACTTCGTGATCCGATACCGCTAGACCCTAAACCATTTCTTTTCATGTGTTTGTACACAGTATTTCTGAAAAAATACCATAAACCTGGGACGAATATATACTAATTATTGTTCCAGCATAAACATGATAAAAGTTAATCTACGTATTGCCACTGCCTTTTTATCGAAATGTGCATATCAAGCTGAAAAGTTTTTTATGATCTGATCAGTATAGATTAAAAAAAAAATACTTTTACTGTAATAACTTTAGACTCAAAAGGAATACATTGCATCCTTTCTTGATTTTTCGTTTCGTTCAAGATGAGGTAATAAAATGTATCATTACACGTGTCATTCATATGTATTCGACTATATATACACTATCTGAAAACGTTACATGTACTCGTGCTCTAAAACAAACATATATGTATACAATTGTGTATAATTCGTTTAACCCTATTACTATAATATTATTGTGACATTTTCTACTCTTTTCTACTAATTCACGAGTGTCGTCTTGTACGTGGGTGTGTGTCTCAATATTTCGGCGACTGTCCTTAAATGCGTCAGACATAAAACAATGGAGACATCAGCATAATTGTTTGATTTCACTCGATTTTGATACAAACCAACGATGTCCAACGACTCTCTGATCAAAGTTTCGTTGCTATTAACTGTTTTCGTTAAACTTTGTATTATGTAGTTTTGTACACAGAAACTTTGGGGTTGGACAGAAAAAAATAATTGAAACTTTTTTTCCAAATTCTCGTTTTCACCCTTGTATTCCATCTAATATATAAATGACTGTCAGAAAACCGGAATCCTCAGAAAACCGGAATCCTCAGAAAATCGGACGATTTTTGAAGTCCTGTAAAAATTTTCGAAGACCACTGTAATACGGTCAATATATATTCTGCTGAATTGCAACATGCTTAGTTTATGTTCAATATTAGCTCCTTTTTGATAATTTGAAATTATGCTCTCACTTTGTACAATTACACTGTATCTATTATTTGCTTTACATTGTGTAAATTTGAATATTCGTTTGCGCCAGCGATTTCAGCAAAATGGTCGTGTCGCTGATCGCTATACATTTGGTAGACCTCGGGTGACAAAACCCTTTTCTCAACAATGGAATAGCATTCCTCGTGACGTCGACGTCACGTTAGGTCCACGCGCGGCCGCATAAACGCTTGCATCAATAGTAGTGGTGGTCACACACGATATAGACACAAAATTATATTTGACAAATGAAAAAAAAATCGAAAACAGACAGTTATTTCATTTTGTTGCGGGTAGAACTGAATGGACTAGCATACTTAAATGTTCATGTTCAAGTTGGTTCACAGCGATGCAGCGTTTTCAATCAGTTTTTTAGTGATACTACCAAGTGCTATGCTCTCCGATACATTGTACAGTGGGCCGTATATTAATTTGTTTTAACTAAATAGCAATTGTACTGTAACACTTCAACCCATGACTCTAGTACACGATGATCATTGAATTTCATGGAAAAGAGAGTGTAACATTATTTGATAGCCTTCGGAAGATTAAACATTTAATTTATCTTAATGAAACGTAGTTACGGAGAATATGAAGTTGTACCGTGGAAATCATCGTTACAAGTCCGCACACCCAGAAATTCAAGATATTATTGTTGCGGCTAAAAAGCTGGTTACACATTAATAGCACTAACTTCAGCTGCTGTAATCTCCTGCACTGATTCAGTTTTCCGTTTAGATAAACAATGCCATCAAAGCTATATTGCTTTGAAAGTTGGAGTACTTTTTACGTGCATGAAAAGCAAAGTTGTGATAAATAACTAATCCTTGCATTTTGCCTGTAGTATGGCTCTTTTGGGACTTAGAAAAACAAACTTCTTAGTTAAGTGTTAAGTCCAATTTTCTCCTCAACTATTACAGCTGAACCTTTGAATCCCGCAAAACGTTCTGACAATCATGGCAAGTTCCATTATGATAGCTTGTATATGATTATATTTCTTCTCCTAAACATCCGTAAGGAATTTCATGAAACTTTGGGTAAAATGTTCACCTCATCGAAGTGTGACCAGGTGGCTAGCGCATTGGATTCTAGATCGGAAGGTGGTAAGTTCGAACACTACGAGTGTATAAAATTGATAATGATCATGCAGTTAATTCTGATGATAATGGTCACGATAAATGTTGCTGCTGATGACAATGCTGATAATGATGAGGATGATTGGGTGGAGAAGGATGGTTCACAATGACAATTATAATTAATGGAGACGAAGACTTGATTTTTATAATTACTATTACTGTTGTGACTATAACGATGTCACAAATACCTTGAAGTACTTAAAATCTACTGCTACTGCTAAGTTACTGGTACTCCTATGCTACTGCTACTGCTGTGCTACTGTTACTGCTCAGCTACTGCTATTGCTACAACTGAGCTACTGCTACTGCTACTGCTACTGGTAAGCTACTGCTAAGCTACTGCACATGCTGAGCTATTACTACTGCTAAGCTACTGCTATTGCTGTGCTACTGCTAAGCTATTGCTACTGCTAAGCTACTGCTATATCTCGGCTACTGCTACTGCTCAGCTACGGCTACCGCAGAGCTACTGCTACTGCTCAGCTACTGCTACCGCAGAGCTACTGCTACTGCTACTGCTAAGCTACTGCAACTGCTGAGCTATTACTACTGCTAAGCTAATGCTACTGCTACTGCTGTGCTACGGCTAATGCCAAGCTACTGCTTCTGATGTGCTACTACTACTGCTGAGCTACTGCTACTGCTAAGCTTCTGCTACTGCTAATCTACTGCTACTACAAACTTCACGTTTTATAATTTTGCTACTGCTACTGCTACTGCTGAGCTTCTGCTACAGCTGTGCTACTGCTACTGCCAACTTCACGTTTCCTGCTGCTGCTACTGTTTCTGCCTACTTCCTATACATCTCAATTTTATATGCTTGATCAATCGTTTTCAGACGATTTCAGGTGTTTATTTGTTTTACAAAACTCCTCTTTAATTGGAGAATATCAAAATTCTGTATTTCTTTTCCTTACTCTGGCCTTTATCCTGCTGGCAGTAGGTGATTCTGTCTTTGCGACTAGTGCAGGCCGAACATCTCCGTGGTATAGTGGTAACGCACTGGACAGGTAATTCATCGAATGTAAGGACTGTAAAGATGGACTTCACGTCGTCGCTCGTTTGAACGAATCCAGACCAAGTTCCATCGTCCCAGCAAAATGATAACAGCAAAGCATTGCAACTGACAAAAACCAAGGCCAGTCCTCTTGTTCTTTGTTGATGACCGCCTAGCGGAATACATCGCCGGCACGCGGGGCTTCATCAACTGTGGTGTTCAGAAAAAACCCTATCTACAAACAAACATCCCTATCTAGGGCCACGCCCCTCGTCGTTGGCCAGGGCCCCGACAGCTACAAGACTGAAGTCAAGTATCTGGCGAGACCCTATGTCTGCTCTGCGACGTACAAACCACGAGGGGCTTAGAACAAAGTAAGTGCGTTAGAATATGGTCGCGTGTTCCTGAATAGTGTTAGGCGCTGATTCATAAAAGTCACTGTCCCTATACCACATCTGTGGAAGGCTAGGTATGGGGTTCTTGTTCAATAACGGTAGGCAGTCAAACATTCTTAGCGGTACTTTTTTCAACTTATTATGAACATTTTTTGACCAAATTATTTTTAATATAATAATTTTTATACTTTTTTACTCGAATATTATAATTTTGAATAATAATGCAATTTCAAATTATTGGAATTAATTATTGAGGTGCGTCTAGTTTTAAGAAGTATATATTACAATATATGTGTCATGCGTTCCCTTTAACTTCATTTGGACTATTTTGGGCATTATATAATTACCACTGGGCAACCAAAAAATCACGTTTTCAAAGACTTCATTTTGATGATTTTGCATACTGTGTATTTATGAACATTAATGTTGATTTGTAAGTTCACGGTTGTTTGTTACGCTATTTTAACATCTGAAATTATGAAGCTACATTTGTCTATATGCAGCTTTCAGCCAAGGTAAACACTTACTTTGATCAGAGGTAGGCAGACATGCAGTTAAGTGTGTCGTTTATTGCGCAAGAAAGCTACAAGAAAAATTTAATATCCAAGGCCAAATGTACCTAATTTCTAAGGCCATGTAGTGATTAAAGTCCATTCATGAGATGGCTAACAAGTGAAGCATCAAAATAAAGGACCAGGCCCTGCTTTCATTAACATTCACAACATGAGTTATATCTCAGCTCAAAAGTCTGGCTCAAAACCGAAATTTGTTTTCTCTGCCGTGTATCAAATTGGCTTTTACAAACCTTTTCAAAGTCTTGAGAATTTTCTCAGAATGTTTTAGTGAGGGAAACCTCAGGGCTGGTCTTAGATTTTGAGAATTTTGTCTGATTTGAGTTCACTTTGTCTTGAGAACGGTAGTGAAGGCCGGGCCTCAGGGACCTTTTGTTTCATCAATGTTTAGGAGCATTGGTACATCGTCTGTCATGTGGATTTCCATCAGAAATGTTTAATGATATAGATACTAAAATATGATGAATGGAAACACTAAATATTTTAGGCGTACATTTATTATTTAATTTTTCACCTTGAATATGATAATTCTTATGCAAGGCTTCAAAACATTTTCGGCATCTCCGGGAGTAGTTACTCATAATGATAATATATGTACATATATACATGTACATTTACTACATATCGAGGGCTGAGCGCGAAACGGTTGTAACTCAATGTCTATGTATATATAAATAATTGTATTAGTGTGTTGGAGCACATATTATGCGTAGCTACTTATGCACATTCAAACCGGGTGCTTATGGGTTTTCTCCTCGAGCTACTCTCGAATTGATATCTGCTACAACTTCTGGTTACTCAGCTATAGTGTCAATGACGTAATGCGCACCAGTATTGCGCAAATTTCTAGCTTTCTTTGAATTTCTTCATCACTTAGTCTTTTGTCGTGTTCTTAATTATTTATCTATATCTATGTAATTGCTACATTCTATATCTTGCTACTCCAACACACCAGCATCCAGCCTCTGAAACTTCTCCGACACCGGAAGTGGAATTATCGGCTTTAACAACCGCTTGGATCAAGATTACAATTAACCATGAACGGCTTCGGTCTTGCACCATTTAACACTTTGTCACCTGTAAAATTTGTTTTTGCATTGAAAGAAGTAATTGAACACATCTCAAACTATTTATAAACGCCATATGGCTAAAATGTATATGCAAGACATGATGTTGAATGCCGAAACAAATATAAGATAAATAAAATTACAATAAATATATTTCTGTAGGAGCTATCTTGCAATATTTTTTTTTTTTTAAAAACCCCCGGGGCCCCCCCCCCAAAAAAATTTTAGAGAGGAGAAAAAAAAAAAAAAAAAAAAAAATATTTTCCGCCGGTTAAGCGGAGCGAATTAGGTGGGAAATATTTTCCTTGAATAGGTATAGATCTTTTGTTGTACAGACCAATCAAAATCTTGTTTTGTTGGTATTCGTAGTTACGTGAGTTATGCAAGTCAACGTGTTGAAAGATTTGAATTGTATGGTCATTCAGCTTTGGACATCAATGCTTACAGACATTTTATTTTTCGCTACTTATGTATGAGAATTTGTCACGTACTTCACCGGGTCGCATTAGTACACATTCGGACATTAATTTATGGAACTTTAAATTCAGTTTTGGATAAACTAAATAAGCGATGTGTCGAATGCAGCATGGGAAACAAACATTACGTCCCAGGACTTAATCTAGATGTTGGGAATATCCCATTTCCTCATGGGGTATGCAGCCGACAACACCAGTTCCTCTCAAGGATGATGCGTCCAATTTTAGTCACTACTCAAGAGTCGTTTGGAAGTTGTTTCGCATACCTGTGGATACTTCACAGACTAAAGGACATTCGAAAAAACAGAGTCAATCAGTAGACGATGTTACCCAGAACAAAAAATGAGCCATCACTTTTGTATGGAACAGTTTTGGTGCAAAAATTACATTGAGCATTATGTCATCCCATCTTGCATTGTTACGTGCATGTTTGTAAATATGTTATTACATATTGCATTGAACGTGTATATTTTACTGAATTCTTTATGTAGCCTTGCTAAATGTGACTATTTTCCTTGGTAAATTTCAAGAGACTTTGCTGAATTATTCAAACTGAGATGCATAGTATTTTAGCGATTATTTTGCTAAGTTTTATTTGAAAAAGTGTTGGTCGTTCATGCCTGGCATGTATGTCTTTTAAGCACTGTGACATGTTAACAAGTGAATTTGACCATTATGCTATTTTGTGTACTGATAACTGTCATGTTTGAATAGTGTTTGGTGTTGATATGACATTCATAATAAGCTAATCTAATGAGATGGCTATTAGTTTATTTTATAAAACCTGTCTACGCAATGGCAAAAACAAAATATGTTCGTCTCCAAAAAATTCTCTTTTTCTGTTTCAAGGGGAAGAACTCAAGTTCCCAATTTTACGGAGATTCACGATGATGACGTCGATCCGTGTGCATTCCACTCGATCATGTCTTTAGTATAAGCATCATATATAAAAAATCTATGTACAATGTATATATTATTCATCATATATCGTTTTAAGTGACACTGCAGTATTTGAGATAAAAAATGTTTTGAAAAGAAGACAATGCAATGATGTGCGAAACTACGTCTACGAGATGCGTTTTCCTTACTACTCTGTTACCCCCCTTTGAACTAAAAGCGACATTTGCACACACAAAAAATGCATACTAAGTGCAACGATTATGTCTTAAAGTGTCGGTAATATTGATAGGTTCATTGCTCTAGAGAGAAGAAGTAAGTAAGTGAATAAATTCTGTATCTTATCTGAAATTTGGCGTGAGAATTTTGTAAATGCCTCAAACCTCTCAGAGTCTCATGAGTATTTATTGACAGGGTGCACGCCAGGTGTTAATAAAAGACAAAACAACTGCAAAATTGTTAAAACTGTTAAAATAGTAAAAGAATAAAAGTTTTAAAACAACTTTTGTACAACTAATAATTGAGTTGGGCCACTGCCTGCAATACAATACAAAATTTATTTCTTGTCGGTATGGCAATACAAATAACATTAGCTATGAATAGCTATTGACCGGCTATATACAGCCTGCTTGATGCGTGGGTAATCTATTCCACAGGACTGTGGTATGGGGGTAAAAGAGTACTTAAAGTCTTGTTAACCTGTTTGGGACATCTATGTAACTGGGCAGTGAGATTGCTACAAGATTGTAGTATATTTTGTAAAACATAACCAGTTTGGAGGCTTGACGTCTGTTCTCAAGGGTGCTCCAGCCCAGGGTGTTCTGCAGGTCTGTCACACTGGTATCTCTGGAATAATCATTTTTTACCAATGCGTCCCTGGACCATCTCCAGCTTGTGAATATTAACCTGGGTGTGTGGTGACCATACACTCAGATGATACAGCTTTATCGTTGATTTTGGCTAGTCATATGACCAACGCCCCCAGAAGAGGTTAGTTATTTTAGGTTTCAGGGGATAGTGCACGATACAGTAAGTATCCCATTTCCAGAGACACTCCTAACATTCCAGGTGTTGTAGCGCCTATTCATGGGACTTCATCGGTTTAAGGTCTATTCCGAAAGACCACAAGTTATTTTAGTTGAGCAGCTGGAGATCAAACTTGCAACCCCAGGACTACAGGTCCTGTGCGTTACCACTGGACCAAGGATCCCATCTAATGGGTATCGGTTTCGTCAGCATAAAAATATATAGTATTTCACACCTTTTGCCAATTATCAGTATTGATTTGTGACAAAGATTAATTACAACAGTCCCTTGTTTTTTTTGAGGATTTAAAACTTGAAAATGGACTATAAATTTGAGCGTATTACAAAAATATTTGTCAAATATATTCAAATGAACTACAAATTTGAACCAATTTCTAAAGTTATTATGTCAATTATATATATCTTTAGATAATTTTAAGACTTGTTTGTTCATCCTGGTATGCAAATTAAGGTTGAAAAAATCTCTACTTTAAAAATCATGAGTCTCTAAAATCCAAAAATGTTATAAAAGTCAATGGCTAGGAGAGGTAAGGTGATAACACATGACCCATATCCACGGCTGTGCATATACTAAATTTTGGTGTAGCTATAGAACCCTGGTATTTTATTGTATGGTATATATCAATAAACGATGGACAAGAATTCCAGACCTAAAATGCTGAGTGAGAGTATGCACATCTTATGATCTCAAACCATCTGTCTATCAATTGCTGAGAAATAAATATCGTGGACAAGTACAAATATATACAGAACAGGGAATGTAGCATAAAAACCAACTTACACCAACTTGGTGTAGAACATAAAACTAGATCGACTCTGTATAAAATATAAGAGAAAGCTATATCTTTATAGGGTTGGTGATACTATTCAAGTGTCGCATAGTTACTTACCAAAATATAACGGAACAAAATTTGACTATGGTTCTCTATTATTTTGGTATGATGTTATTTTCTGGCAGTTTGTTGGAAGAGAACTGATTTTGCATTACATACTTCCTGCACTTTCTTTTCAGTTATTTATTTCTTCTGTGCTGATTAACAATTATGATTTAGAATGCGAATAAAAAATCTATATTGCTATAGTAATATGTCTAAATGCTTAAAGTACATTTTTGTATCATTTTGAAATATTTTTGATGCCAAAAAAATAAAACAAATGTTGCCAGATTTGCATTTTTATCACAAATTGAAGACACATTTTTTCTTGCTTTCTTTGCAGAATGAGTGAAATAAAGGCATCTATATCTGGTCGGTTATTTAAGATTTCAAATGATGTTGAAAATCTAAGAACAGAAAGCTCATTGTCTGAATTGAATAACATTGTTCAATTTTTATTTGAGTTGGAATCATTGAGAGTCAGAGATAGACAAACAAGTGTGTTTCGATGTCATTAATATTATAGGCAGGGCTGTGCTGCTAATTTCTGAGTCAGAAGCCTTCAATGTACAAAGAATTCAGCCACATGTCGAGTACCAATGTCATAGAGGAAGACCTTCTTTTAGAATTCCAAAGGAAACCCTGAGTTACTACATAGACAACGAATTTACAATAAGTGAAATAGCTAATATACTTTCAGTAAGCATAACAACTATAATGTATAGAATGAATGAGTATGATTTGTCGGTAAGCCAAACTTACACTCAAATGAGTGATGAAGAACTGGACCAGATTGTGTCTAGAAAGGTAGAAGATTTTCCAGACTCTGTATGAGATTTGTTTGTACACCAAAATGCTGATATTGTAAACCACTTTTTGAAGAATGGCAAAAGTGCATTAACCCTTGGTGACCAGTACACACAACCGTGCCAGTGAATCATGGTCTACACTGTTCGCTGCATTTCAAAAATGGGCATGAGAAATCCAATTTTGTAAGAGTTATGGCCCTTTTTCAACTTAATTTCTTTTGAGTATAAAGCTTGTGCTTTTTTAAAGAGAATCTTGTTTCTGCGGGGGCATGTGTGTCCCATGGACACATTTCTAGTGTTTCATCACACCATTACCTTTACATTCTTGTATCATTGAATTAATAACTTTAGTTTAGTTTTTGGTAGGTGGAGATTTGTATTACACGGTGGTATTGATGGATTTTCAAGACTACCAACTTATCTTATGGTTGCATCAGACAATACTGCAGTAATAGCACTTAGTGCTTTTCAGCTTGGTGTTAGAGAGTATGGATTTCCGGAATGTGTTAGGTCAGACAAGAGGAAAGAAAACATTGGAATTTCAGAATTTATGTTGCAAAGTCGTGGTCTTCAGACCAACTGTCACATTACCGGTCGCAGTGTGCACAATCAAAGGTACAAATGTATGTATTTTTTGCTAAAAACTACAGCCAAACCAAACTTGGCAATAGTGACTTGAACACATGATGTGTATAACTTTTAAGATCTGCGCAACTTCTATAGAAAGAAGAAATGGAATCCAACTGGAAGAGTGTTTGTCCCTCGGACAGGTTCCTAAAAGTGACCATTCCCAATAGCGTATCAGCTGCATTTCCCCTGTTTAAAAGTTATTCATGCCATCCTTTTTCCACAATTTTATATATTCGCAAATAAAAAAATTGTGCTGGGCACTCGACCCATTTTCAAAAAGGTAAACAAAAGGTCATTGACCGTTTAGTGCTCACCCGAGAACATGGCTGTAAGGGGGGTTGTTTAGGTATATGGCAGGGATAAAGAGTTTCATACATAAGCCTTTGTAAACAAGTAATCTCTTGGTTCGTACCAAAATTAATCCTGGGGTCATGATTTGAACAAACTTGGTAGAGGTTCACTAGGTACTGCTACATGCAAAATATTCAAGCTCAAGGCCTTGTAGTCCTGGAAAAGATTTTTCAATTTTTTCTTATATAATTCTGTGTAAAACTGATAAGCCTCTGGGTGGTGTCAATTTGCCCCTGGGGTCATGATTTGAACAAACTTGGTTGAGGTTCACTTGGTAATGCTACATGCAAAATATCTAAGCTCTAGGACTTGTAGTTCTGGAATAGAAAAATTTTAAGGTTTTTTCTTTCGGTTGCTATGGCAACCAGAGTTATGGATGGAATGAAATTCTTTGAACAAGTTTGGTAGAGCTTCACCAAAATGTTTGGTTGAAATTGGCCCAGCGGTTTATGAGATGTGTCAAGAAATTGTTTATGGACGACAGACGGATTGTGATCACAAAAGCTCACCTTGTCACAAAGTGACAGGGTGAGCTAAAAAAAAAGCTGAATGCTTGTTTCACATATGTAAGAATGTTTCTGAAATGTGGATCCTTTGTGGGAATTGCCTATCTTTGGTCTCTTGTTATCATATCTTCCTGAAACTTGGTAAGATTGTTTATTCCTGTCAGATATCTTTGTTCATTACAGAATTGAGCGATTTTGGAGAGAGGTTTGGCATGGTTGCACAGGAGCTTATCACCAATTATTCTGTGAAATGGAGCGAACTGGTATTCTTGATACTGACAGTGAACTAGATATATATGCATTACATGCTATATATTTAGAAAGAATTCAGAAATCCCTACACAAATTTATAAAGGCAGTTGCTCGAAGACCATTACGAACAGAAGGAAATAGAACCCCACTGCAGTTATGGATTATGGGGCAGACTTATGAGCAAAGGACGGATTTGTCTGAGGAGGTATCAGAGAAATTTTACTTTATTTTTTGTGGTCAACAGTTGACTGTAAAACAGTAATATTGTTCAAAGGTCAATCAGACCAATCATTTCATGTAGCGAGTTAGCCATGTTGATCTCACACCACTTAGTTTAGCCCTTTACATTTTCCGATATTTTACACACAATTCCATGTCACTACAAAAGCAGCAAAATATATTTAATTAAACAAAATCAGAATTCTTTTGAAAGATACGAAAGGTCAGTGGAAAAATAAAAGATATTTCCTACAGGTATTGTTTATTGAAGACACGCTGTGGTGAGTTAAATACATTTTACAAGTGTAGCCTTGTGGTGATAAAGATCTGGCAAGTTTACCATCGAAATTATTTACAGTTTTAGGTATTATTTAGATAGATATCAGTCTTTTGTACAATAAGATTAAATGTCTTGCTTAATAATAAACACATTTATGGCCACAATAGTGATTTTTGGAAGCAGATTTCATGCTATACATGTGGTCGTTCATTTCATATAAATTAAGATTTTCTTGTTAACTTGCTGCTGATGTATGGTCAGTTATTATAATTGTCAAAGAAATCATTTTGAAATATCAATTGCAAACTATTTGCCATTTTGACCAAAACTATGGTCGGCCTGAAAAATTTACACATATATATGGAAGTAGTTGGCTTTAGGACAGTGTTATATGAAAGGTCAAAATTCCTAAAAGGTCATTGTTGTTTGCATACAATATGTTACAAGCACTTACACACTTAATGATCATGATCACTAAGATTCAAGTAACTTCCTTTAGAAATGTGGTGGATTGCCCCAAAGGCAAGACTTATACAGGATATGTAGTGGAAAAGGCCCAAGATTCTTTAAGTAAAAATAGAAAAAATACAGTGTTCTAAAAATCAGCCTGGAAAATAAAGCTCAAGTATTTTGGAAACAACAGCAGCAACTCGTATACAGTTGGAATATGTATTCTGTTTTTAGGCCCCAAAATGTGGGAATATTAAAATTGCACCATCTGTCTGTCCGTCTGTCCTTTATTTTGTACATGTCGTCATGCAATGAAAGGCTTTAAATGAACTTGGCACAAATGTGCACTAGATCAAGACTATGTGTTGCTTGCAAGACCCACAACCCTACATTCAAGGTCAATGTCGCACTTTATGTTAAAGGTTATGGAATCCTGTTTATATGCACACTTTCATGTCTAGACTCAAACTTATGCATTGAAGGATTTTAAAACAGCTTTGCACAAATGTTCAGCACATCAAGACAATGTGTTGGGTCCATGACCCATGTCCCTTCCTCAAAGGTCAAGGTCAAACCAGTGATTTCATAATAATGGCAGGATGTATTTTTGCACATATTGTGTATGTGGTGTATTTTTGTCATGAATGAGAATTATTGAAATTTGCTTGAATAACTTTTAGGGAAATATACCTAATCAGGGGCATTTGTCACTTACAACGACAGCTATTGGTTTTAAATGAAAGCGAATGTTGTTTATGCCATTAAGATGGTGTCTATTTTTGTACAAAAAATAGAGATAAAATGTATTGTTAGTGTCACGAGGTTGAACACCACATTAATTTTGTTTATATGTTATATGTCTTTGTTCCTAAGTATATGTTCTGTCCATGTCTCTTGTATATATATATCTGTTGTATTTGTCAGTATATGTAATATTACAGGCCATACATCCTTTACCAGACCATACATCCTATAAATCCCACTCATTTAATTTTTCTTCATCCACATTAACATCTCATTTCATTACCTAACGACTAATTTTGCATGACGGGCCTCTTTCACGATTTTTGACATTCCCGGGTTTTCAACCGGCGCATGCGCACTTGGAATACAGTCGATATGGTTTACGCCTGACTTTTTCTTTCTTCCACCAGAAATTATTTATTTCCTTGTGTAATTGTGCCTTTGCAGGTAATTAGTTGTTTCATTTCATTTGTTCATCTTATTTGCTTTCGTTTCATGCTATTTGTTAGCATTGCGCGCCTGTAATATTGTAATGATATGCATTTTCATGCATTGGGCACTTGGAATACAGTCGATATGGTTTAAGCCTGACTTTTTCTTTCTTCCACCAGAAATTATTTATTTCCTTGTGTAATTGTGCCTTTGCAGGCCTGGTAAACACATGCCCCATCACAGAACAGAAAGTAAACATACAGACATTGGCTGCACATTTTTCTCACCCTGTGACATTAGCATATCACCAGATAGACACAATTTTTAAAGAGACTGTAGTTATCATGTATAACTATTTTAGAGTTGTTTCCAAACCTGAACAAGATAATTCATTAAACTCACATTGTTTCCCTTTCAGGATGCAGTTATGTATGGAGTAGACTTAAATGGACCTGTGGACATGTTTCAGGAAGCAGATATTGTTGTTCCGCCAATATCTTCTGTTCCAGATTATGTGATGGATACTATCAACCAAATAAAAATCAATTGGGAGTTTGATGTATTTGAAACAGGATGTTATTTAAGAACTCAAGAGTATTTGTTATCTCTCAAAACTGTACACTGAGAAACTTTTAATGGAATATTATCTGATTCTCAACACGAGAAATATATTCTTTAAAAGGTCTACAAAAGCATTACAACTTCTCCATTTAGTGTCGATTGTGTCCCAGCTTGGGACAATGTATGTGACCAAGAATTACAGTAAGACCAGAGGAAGCTGCATCATAATTTGACCTTATAACTGAAGGCATGTTCAGAGACAAATCTTGACCATTTCAGGCTTCTCCCTTCACCTTGCAGCGACTATTGAGCAGCTACTAAGGGTCCCATGGCAATTCCTAATTCGAAACCTATATTGGTCACGTGTACTTGCTAGCTGGTGTGCTTGGCATTGGCATATGATTGTTTTTCGTTATTTTAATTAAAAGTAGTATCTCATTCATATTTTATTGAGTAAATTACACATTCATGTACAAATACAAGAAATTAAAATCAAACATACAAATTCCTTCAAAAATTTTGGACAACCCCAAGATTTCCATATTCTTGTTTAATTGAGCTTCAGAATTATCTCTTGTGTACACAAAATATTCACATTTGTTTGGTTCCTATTGAAATCGATTACATCCCTAGAGTTTTTCTAAAATACATAAAGGTACTGAAGATTATGCTTGTCAATATGTACAGTACCGTAACTTCTACACAAGTTATACACATGGAAAACTGACCGTGCTGCACATTGCAGTGTTATTACTCAATTACTTTGGATGAAAGTTTCTCAAACATTTGCTAGGTCAAAGGCTGTAATTCTTATTGTACACTATAGAGACAATTACTCAATTCCAAAACAAATTGATCCCATAACAATGTGTAACATATGCTGCTGGAATTCCTCATACACTTGCAACTGATCAGTTCTTCTGAATGTTATTGATGGACCACAAGTGTTGACCTTAGAGATTGCATCCATTTCACGATCAAATTCGATAATCCCAGAGTTGATGTCTGTCGGCAGAGCCTCAGATCCTAAGAGTGCCTGAAGTGTGTTCTAAAGTGAGAACAGTATCACTTTCAGTCCAATCATCTGGGTTGACCCAAACTGTTGAAATGCACCCCCCTGCAAAAATATGTCAGGAAAATTCTAAAGTTTTCTTCAAAGAATAGCATTTTGCATATAAAATTACAATCCCCATTGTTTGGAAATTTAATGTGTAACCCCATTATTGTGTTTGGAATAATGGGCATTATTGAGCTTTTCAGTACAGTCAAAATGGAGCCTTTTGAACACCAAGACTTTTAAATTGCATTAAGTAGAAGTCACAGACATAAGAATCAGCCACAAACTGTTTGATCCCAACAAACATATAATTGGCAAATGGCAGATCCATTGCATCAGTGAAGCAATCTTGAAGTGTCTCATTCCCTTTTCTCAACAACATCTTCCAGTTTTAATGCAATGTGTGTAGCAACATTGACATATGCTATGCCTGTATTTTAATTGGTAAACTTAAAATGTGAAAGTTTAGGAAATGTCTTGGCCCACCAACCAAGTTGCAATTTTTGATACCTACTCTCAGATGCTTAATGTTTCCTGTATATATTGCCAATGTGATGTAGGCGATAAAAGTCTTTAACAAATCTTGCAACTGATAACAACTGTCAATGCAGTCTTTGGGCTGTTACAGAAACAAGAGGGCCAAGATGTTCCTATATCGCTCACCTTGGTACAAGTCCACTTGCAAGTCCACTTGCCTGGTGGAAGATCACTAGGCAATGTTATATACCAAATAGGTTTTCCTTTATCATCTTTGTAAAACAAGTGACCTCCTCCCCCCCGGCAAGGTCAATTTTTACCCCAGGGGCATAATTTGAACAAACTATGAAGAGGTCTACTAGGCAATGCTACATGCCAAATATCTAAGCTCTAGGCCTTGTGGTTTCAGAGAAGAAGATTTTTAAAGTTTTTCCTATATAAGCCTATGCAAAACTAAGTGACCACCCGTGCGGGGTCAATTTTGACCCGGGGATCATAATTTGAACAATCTTGGTAGAGGTCCACTAGACAATACTACATGCCAAATACTAGTATCTAAGCTCTAAGTCATGTGGTTTCAGAGAAGAAGATTTTTAAAGTTTTTCCTATTTGTTGCCATAACCAGAGTTCTGCATGGAATGGAATTCTTTGAACATTTTGGTAGAGCTTCATGCAAGGAACATTCCTCCATAGTTTTATCAACACTGGCCTAGTGGTTTCAGAGGAGATGTCATTTGAATCAAAATGTTGACGGACGACGGACAATCGTCAATTAGAAAAGCTCACCCTGGCATACATGTACAGTAGCCAGGTAAGCTAAAAATATTCTGTCTAACTTGTAACCAGTGTAAATGGAAGACATTAATATAGACCTTAAAATACCAGAAAGTGGATGTTTTAACCATTAAATACTAAGTATCGCTCACTTTCAGTTTTCTTCAAGAATTTCCCAAAATTGAAAACAACCATGGTTTCCTTTGCTTTTTTTTCTTCATCATCCGAGTATGAAGGCTGGTAAAATGTTAAGATTGTTGAGCCATCACAATTACTTTGCTGGAAAAAGCTTAAACTATCTGGAAAATATTTCTGCACAATTTTCAATACCCTATGGATCTTCATTCCTGGAAGAAAAAAAGACTGGTTATTGTAAGAGATTCATGTCTCAAATTTCAACTGAAACGGCTTAAGCAAACTACACGTGTCCATGGGACACGGATGCCCCGCAGAAAAAATTCGCTAAAAGTGAAGAAAAACACTTAAATGTATTCTCTTTTAAATGAGCAGAAATAAATTTTCAACAGAAATTAAGTTGAAAAAGGACCATATTAACTCTTACAACTTATAAATTACTCTTACAAACTGCGTTCTTGAAATGATGCTGTATCTTGATTAAAAAAGCAAACACAAAATGAATAAAATCTTAAGCTAACAGAAATTAAGTTGAAAAAAGGCCATAACTCTTACAACATTGGAGATGTTATGCATTTTTTTTAAATGATGTTGTATCTTTATAAGATGTATATGCATTAGAAAAATAAATTAAATCCCTTCAAGCATTCTCTTATAAATGCACGGAAACAAATGTGTCTATGGATGGAAATACCGACAGACATTAAATATATCCAGTACAAAAGAGTTTATTTTTCAAGGACCAGACTGGAAAATCAAGACATTCTGGTAACATTGACATTGTAAACATGTGAAACCAAATATTACTCAGAACACATGTCATACACATAGAGAGATTATTTACATAAGTTAAGTTCTAAGATAATAAATTGCTTATCAATCATAAAGTTTTAATTTGTTTCTGTTTATAGTTATTAAGGTATTACAAAGAGAAAATGATAGAAGATAATTTAGAAATGCAAGACAGAGTTATCTATTTTTATGCCCCCGAAGGGCGGCATATTAAAATCGCACTGTCTGTCCGTCTGTCCGTCCGTCCGTCTGTGCGTCCCCACTTACAAATTCGTGTCCGGACTGTAACTCTGTCATGCATTGAAGGATTTTAAAATAACTTGGCACCTGTCTAGCACATCAAGATGCGTGTCGCGTGCAAGACCCACATCCCTACCTCAAAGGTGAACGTCACCTTGGGTATGAAGGTTATGGAATCCTCTATTTATGCAACTTCGTGTCCGGACTGTAACTTTGTCTGCATTGAAGGATTTTAAAATAACAAGGCACACATGTCTAGCACATAAGCGATGTGTGCGTGCAAGACCCACGTCCCTACCTCAAAGGTCAAGGTCTCTTAGAGTTTGAAGGTATGGATTCCTCTATTATGCTTATGCCCATTCGTGTCCGGACTGAACTTTGTCTGCCTTGAAGGTTTTTAAAATAATTTGGCACAAATGTCTAGCACATCAAAGCGGCCTGTGCCGGGCCAATAACAAACCCCCCCCACCCCCCCACCCCCCCCCCCCCGCCCCAGACCCACATCCCTACCACAAAGGTAAGGTCCCTTAGGTTTATAGTATGGATCCTGTATTATGCTCTTTTGTCCGGACTATACTTTATTATGCTTTGAAGGTTTTAAAATAACTTGGCACAAATGTCTACATAAGGGATGTGTCGGCAAGCAAGTCCCTACCTGAAGGTCAAGGTCACCTTGTGTTTAAAGTTTGGAATATGTATGCATGATTCTCTGTCATGCATGTAAGGTTTTAAAATTAATAGATTTTTGAGCACTGGGAGGACACTGTGAGGCATCTTGGGGCACGCGTTTGTATTCTGCTCTTTCTCGCAATTTTACTGTCCTGAAGCAAGTACAGTACAACCTGTCTCATATGGTACCTATCAGGACCATAAGGTAGTGTGAGATAAAGCAGTATGCTGGTTTATTAAAACAGGTACATTTTAAAGTTTAAACATCCGTTGGGATCAGGAAGCAGTGCTAGATAAAACAGGCTGCCAGTACAGTCGGGTTCCCGATAAGACAGGTTTCACTGTATCTATTTATGTGACCTTAAGCCTACACACAAGGGGATTGAAAATGCACATGACTACCGGTATGTCTGCTCATAATAAACTGTTTGTAACTCAGGAATTTCATTGTATATGTGCCCTCCAGCTTTGAACCAGGGTGATGATTCTTACAGTTCAAAAAAGAATGTAGGTAAATTAGGGAATAACCAACCTTCCATAAACTGGAGAAGTGGTCCCATGACCTCATAGAATATGAAATGGCATTTCAAGGCACTGCTGGCCTCTCCTTTGTTACTCTCTGTGAGTAATTTTCTAAAGCCAGAGATTTGAAGTAAGTCTCCATACTTATTCCCAATTTCTGGCATGTCATGTGTTCCAGAAGACCCAATCTGAAATATAATCACAATTTATCAAACCAAGTAATGTTTACATTACACATGTATTAAAGTGAATTATTACATGTCAACAGCACCACTCTGAAATAACATTTTCCTCAAAAAGATGCAAGGGGCATGGGCAATTTTGCAATTTTCAGTACTATCCATGAACTGACAATCAAACTGAGTACATTTTCATTGGTTGCTTTATTTTCAATGCTTTCAAAGAAACCCCTTTACTCCGCATTTATACTCCACATCAGTGAATGTTAATAATCATTTGGAAGTCCTAAAGTCGCACTAGTTTTTTCAGCTCAGTCCAGAGCCAAAGATTATGACTAAGGTTTTTTTTTTAATTTACTGGTCTTAAGATTAGTGTTGTCTTGATCCATTAGCAGTTTTCTTGTGAACATGATATACGGTAGATTATTTTTACTTAAATTACATACAAAAACTGCATTACCGGCAAGTCAAGATTTAGAAATCTGCATGTATGCATTTAAAAGTTAGAGGACAGAGTTTGAAGCTGTACCTTATGGTGAGAACAGCTAGCACAACATCATAAGATAATCACTTCTGTCAATTAATTGTGTAAGTACAGCTGAGTATCAATTTTAGTTTTGCTGATTAGATATGTAAATACATCTTTATTTTGAGGCGCACTTACTTCTTCACTGGCTGCTTCAACATCTGCTCTATTAAGATCTCTAATGTCAAAGTCAGTGGTTTTTGGCTCCTGGCTAGAACATACGTAATTTGAAAGGACATTATTCAAACATCTTGGACCTGGATGGCCATTTATGACTGCATATGCTGTCGCTTTTCCTAGCAAGAAATATGTCCTCTCAGCAAGAAGTTTTGAGTCGAGCTTAAATGTTTTGTTTACAAATATGGGACAGTTCTTGAACAACAAGGTTTAGAACTCTCTTGTCTCAATCAGATTCAACTGAATTACACAGTTCATCCATTGCAGTGTCCATAAACCTGCTTCTAACAACATTTATTTTCCAAATTCCAGCATTTTCAAGTTTTATTTTCACTTCACTTAATTCTGACTGCATTGATTTGCAAGATGGAGCTTCATCAGTATTAGGTGATGGAGATGAGGGTGAAGGTAGAGGGTCTGGCACGCCACAAAGAGCAGCATGGGTTTCAATCACATGTTCTGTAAACATTTTTAAACACACTGGACATTCCTTCATCATAATTGTCCTGAAAATATAAAAAACAACAAATGTTTTGATTACTCTAAATATGGTTTCTATCAGAAATCAGGAAACAGTATCTTAGTGAATGAACATGATCTCCCTTGACACTTTTTTTTTTCCAAGTAAAAATTCCAGTTGAAATAATAGCTTTTAACCCAATACACCAAACTCTTCACGCTACCAGTATGAAATAATAACTTTCCAAATATTGATTTTCTTATTTGACTGGGAGAGTCAATTTAAGAAAAGAACAACTGCATGCAGGAGTTGCTTCCCTTCCATTGCCGAAATCTCTACAAACATCATTTTATGAGTCTGATTTTTTATATCTAAATCACCAACTTCAAATACTAATGCGGCATAATCATTAATTTAACACATTTAAATGAACAGCAACCAAAAATTGCTTTTATAAAACTGTCACCAAAATACACTATGTGCAGTAAGATGCGCATAATGTCACTTTAAGCCTGTTTCAACAGTATTTCAGTTATTTACATGCCATTTAGTTTACCTAACACCTACACTGACTTGGGCATTTGCTAGTGTAAATGAAATGCATGCATGTATTACCCTTTGTTATTATTTTATTCAGAAGGCCATGTTGAAAATAAGATATGTAGTTCTTTCTTCTATTCTGTATACATGTATGTATGTCTTAACAAGTAACCTTCTTTAAATAAAGATCTCTTAGTAGTAGAAGTAATAGTAGCAGCAGTAGAAGTAGTAGTAGCAGAAGTAATAAGTATATTTCAACAAATAATTTCAACATTGTGAGCAAACTTTTTGACAAAACAGAACTGAATTTTCTTAATTTTCATTAAAAAGACATTCAACCATATGTGTCCTGAAAAGAGTTTATACTGCTGGAATTGATCAATCACTTAAAGTGAAAAACAGCAATGCAACTAAACAAGGGATAAACAATGATAACAGGACATATATAAATCAGTAACAGCTAAAAAGACTGCGTACAGACAGAAATTTGGACTGACAGACAGGTGGTGCTGTGTAAACCTCCAGTCCAAAATTCCCTCCGTTACTGACGTAAACTAACAACTGTAACAGTTCAAAAGGCGTAGTTTAAAAACAGAATTTCCACACAAGCTGTATGTCACCTTTCTTGTTCATTTAGCAAACATTAGCAAAGGCTCACAATGAGGTAAAGTTACTATGATGTGTCAATCATCTATCTCAAAATTTTTGTGTGGCCTGTCGTAGGCATAATATACAATATTTATCTCTATGAAATCTTGTACGAGTTTGAAACTGGGTAATTTTTAGTCAAAATGGAGGTCACTGACTAGTATTATCTATAGTGAACTTTAAAACCATTTGGCCCTTTTTTGTAATACTTGAACAAACCAATGATCTATACAAATGACATCAGTTTGAAGTATTCCAATTATGTGACAACTAAACTACGCCTTCCATAAAACAAACTAGAAATGTGTCCATGGGACATAGATGCCCCCGCAGAATAAGAAGAGCCATACCTACTTTCTAAAGGTACCAGTATCTTTATAAGACACATCTGCATACACAAAAAAATGAACGAGATCCCCCCAAAAAATGATCTCTTAAAAAAATAATGGAAACATCATTTTTCACAGAAATTCACTGTACAGGAGCCATAACTCTAATGAAATTAGTGGTGTCAAGCCCATTTTCAAAAGGAATCTGAATTTTTATAAGATGTATAAGCATATAAAAATAAATGAAACCCCTCAAAGCGTTCTCTTTTAAATGTGCTTAAACATAGTAAGTACAATGAAAAATGACCATATTATTTTTACTGTAATGAATTTAGTGTTGCCATGCCCCTTTTTGAAAGGAAGCTATATCTTTATAAGATAAATAAGCATAGAAAAATAAATGAAATCCCTGCTAGCATTCTCTCTCAAATGTGCTGAAACAAGTGTCTACGGACGACCAGGGGTAACACTCAAAGCCTCTTCACCATTCTTTGAATGGGTTTGAATCCCCACAGCGGAATAAATTCAAAGCTGTACAGTTTTATACAAAGGAGGTAATGCAATACGCCACTGCTATAATATTTGAAAATTATGCCAGTTATTTTTGTATTTTTTTCTCGTAAGTTGCTATGCCAACTAAAGTTCTGTATAGATCAACTTAATTTGAATGAATCTGAGGTCCGTGCAAGGCCAATAGCTTTGATGTTTCAAGGCAAATGGTCATGGCGCTTCCGAGGTGATTTCGTTGAAGCAAGCTGTTCAAGAAAATGCACACAGGTAAATCAAAATCATCGCATAAGGCTCATCATCAGCACTTTGTTTGTCAAGTGAAGTAAAAAACAGTTTCACTTACAGATGTACGATCAGGTGGGTCCATTTGAATTGGCCTTACGTAGCAGAGGGCATGTCCAAGAGCACTTTCATCTGCTAGGTGCTGAGAAGTATATCCGCCGGAATTGGCAAAGTAGTAAGTCCGTATTTGGACCCTACTGCTGTTCTTAGTAGTTCATATCCGCCACAGTTATTTAACTTCGGAAATACTTCCTCCAAGTTCTCTTTAAATATCTGGCTGTCTGCAGACTTTATAAAACTGACTTTCTTCTCCCCTAAACCAGCTGCAAACAATGCTGCCTTTTCTTCTCTTGTTGGTGTTACATTCTATAAACACCAAATTCTTAGAGTGAAATAGATTCAATACATTTTATTTCTGCTATCAAATATGAAGGTCACAACAATTTAAGACTTTGTGGATTTAAATGATGCAGAAACATTACCAGTGCTTTTTGTACCAATGTTCATATTCAATTCATTTCAACTTTCATCCTTCATTGTACTAGTCCTCAAATTGTTTATGTTTCCTTTTTCAAATACTGGTAAAGCAACTCTTTCTTTCTTATTCCGTAAGAATATTTTTGCAAAGAAATGCAACACTGATACTGAATGTATTCACACATGACATATGTGTATTGTAAAGTATCCAATAAACACTCCCATACAATGTACATTATGTTGAAAATACAAATGGATATCAAATCATTGAGAAATACATGCATGGACCATGACAATGTCATAAATATAGCATTTTTAAAGGAAACTTATTTGTAGTTGTGAGAAAACGGCACAAATCAATTATGACTAGCAACATACCAAGCACAGATGGCAAATAAAGATTGTTTTTGCTTCTATAGCATGTGTCATAACCTCAATGCTTCATATAAAATCCAGGATAACATTTTCCCATTATCTTGACATAAACTTGTCGTTTTAAAAATTTAATATTATAATGGTGACTTTGGGGTTTCCTGTAATCTTAAGTGAAACTAGAGCTATCACTAAATGTGATTAATACCCCCAAAAGACTGCTTTATAAACTGAGGAAGTTTGTAGTAACAGAATACTTTGCAAGCAAACTAAAAAGAGATATTGTTCTTGGCAATTACTCTGTATTTTGTCAAGATAGAGTTATGGTTCTTGTACACGAGACTTCCTCTCAATGTGCTTGACCATTGTATAAAGGTGTAGTGAATTCCAACCAGTAGATTTCGAATTATGCTCTGGACAAGTAAAAGTAACAAAGGGCAATAACTCTGAAATGAGTCAAGATAGAGTTATTGTTCTTTTGCACTGCACTTCATCTCATTGTGCTTGACCATTGTATGAAGTTGTATTGCATACCAACCAGTAATTTTTTAATAATGCTCCGGACAAGGAAAAGTAACAAAAGGCAATAATTCTGTAGTTAGTCAAGATGGAGTTATGGTTCCTGAGCACTGCACTTCCTCTGATTGTGCTTGACCATTGCATGAAGTTGCATTGAATTCCAACTGATCTTTTTTTAATTATGCTTTGGACAAGGAAAAGTAACAAAGGGCAATAACTCTGTAATGAGTCAAGATAGAGTTATGGTTTCTATGCACTGCACTTCCTCTCAATGTACTTGACCATTGTATGTGGTTGTATTAAATTCCAACCAGTAGTTTTCAAGTAATGCTCCAGACAAGGAAAGTAACAAAGGGCAACGACTCTGTAAATACTCAAGATAGAGTTATGGTTCTTGTACACTGCAATTCCTCTTATTGTGCTTGATCATTCTATGAAATTGTTTTAGATTCCAATCAGTTGTTTTCAAGTAATGCTCCGGACAAGGAAAAGTAACAAAGGGCAATAACTCTGTAATTAGTCAAGATGGAGTTATGGTTCTTGTGCACTGCACTTCCTCTCAATGTGCTTGACCATTGTATGAAGTTGTATTGAATTCCAACCAGTAGTTTTCAAGTTATGCTCCGGACAAGGAAAAGTAACGAAGGGCTGTAACTCTGTAAATACTCAAGATAGAGTTATGGTTCTTGTACACTGCACTTCCTCTGATTGTGCTTGATCATTGTATGAAATTGTTTTGGATTCCAACTAGTAGTTTTCAAGTTATTCTCTGGACAAGGAAAAGTAACAAAGGGCAATAACTCTGAAATTAGTCAAGATGGAGTTATGGTTCTTGTGCACTGCACTCCCTCTCAATGTGCTTGACCATTGTATGATTTGTATTAAATTCCAACTAGTAGTTTTCAAGTTATGCTCCGGACAAGGAAAATGCAACAGACCGCCCGACCGACTGCCCGACCAACCGACCGACCAACCACCGGGTGACTCCTATATACCCCCCTAAAACTTCGTTTTGGGGGTATAAAAAGCACTGTGCTTTCCACGATTAAGAAGCATAATTTTTTAAAATACAGCATAAATTCCCAATTTCTGGTAGCTGTTACTTTCATCTTGGTAAAACTGTAAATGCCCTTGAATGAAAAAAGGAAAAACAGACAATAAAGTAAGCAATTGATATCACTGTCTGGATGTTGCAGTTCTGAAGACAATGAGAACAAAGAACTCATATGTTGTACATAGTTTTCCCCAGTTTAGAGATTTAGGAAGTTTTTCCAAGGTGCATGAATCTACTGTAGCGTTTTTCATGACTGGGAAATATTTACCTGTCCACATTTGGAAATGACACAGAATCTGTGAGACCAGAATGTAACTGGTTGACTGATTGGCTGCCCTCTCCTTCTATCTCTTCTATTTCTAGCATAAGGTGCATGCTTAGCTGCATGTTTTGAGGACGGTGACTACTATTAGGCAGCTGACCAGTTTTCTCATTCTCAAGGAGGCTGGCAGCCTCTCTCAGCAGATCCGCTGCTTTTGACTGGTTACTCATATTCCTGAAAAGAGAATGTAAACTTTCTTCTTATTAAACAAGTCAATCAAGTTAACTTAAGCAAGTGTATGATGGTAGTTGACCTATACCAAAAATACTATGTTCATATATTAAAACCTTGTGCTAATTAACATTTAAGCATCTTTGGAATTCACGCTAACATCATTTAATAGGTTTCAGTGACATATTATATGACAATAGCATTGTCATGCAGGATGAATTGTGGTTGAAGACACTAGTCTGAAATATATGTCTCTGTCAAAACTTAAAAGTGCTATCTTACTCATTTCATCAAGATGGTGAATCATTGAATTTATACCATGTTGATAACCTAGTGGTAGACTGAACACATCTACTCTGGCAGGTCTTGAATTTGATCTCTGGCAGAGTCATAACAAGGAATTGAACATCCAGATTCCCCTGTATCCAGCATCTCTCTCTTTTACAAGAATATTTTCAGCTACCAGACAGCAAGTAAATACACACAAAAAAATAGTATCGCATGTATAGATAATTGTTTCTAGTCGGAAATTTATGGAACTTACTGCAAGCGTTGTGGCCATATAAAAAAGCTAATATGACTACATATTTCTGATAACAGACTGCACAAAGACAGTGCAACAAATTGCAGTAATAATAAATTTGATACAAGTATGCTTGGTGTCATAGGGAGAACTCAAGACACACTAATATATCTTTGGATGGTACTCCAAAAAATGGAGGAATGTACTTGCTATTTTTAAGAATCAGACTTGAATTTTTTTTTTACACATGGTATACCGTGCTGCACTTTGTCTACGAGGGCATTTGATTTTCTTCTAATAAACAATGATAAATGCTTAAATTCTTAAAAAATGAAAGTGTCAACATGTTAAACAATGGTATTGTAATTAATTTATAATTACAATACCAAAAGCAATGTTTAAGACACTTTCATCATTAATTTCTCTTTGCCTTTTCTCCTCCCTCAACTTCATAACTCTCCCATGATATGAAAATACACCCCCCCCTCCCCACCCCCACACGCACACATTTGGAAATGCTTCCCACTGGTCTGATATAATCTCAATCAATAGGATTTTAAATGGAAAAGCAGTGATTCAGATTAACTTTGAAACCTGGTAGCCACCTAGGTTCCCAAACTGAAGTTTTTGGTAGCCCAGTTTAAATATTGGTAGCCCAGCTCTTTGCCTCGGAACCAAAACAACTTGCCAAAGCTCAACAAAGATAAAGCTTTTAAATTTAGAAATATAAATAGCTAGTATAAACAATAACATTTGCTGAAAAGGGTGAACATTGTCATGTAAAGAGTTATTCAATCTCTTGCAAAGTCCAAAAAACATAGATCTTAATTGTTTCTTTTGTTACTCAACTCTGCACAAAAAACTTTAAGACCGGTCTCTCCCTCAAACAATAGCAGGTGTTACTGGTTAGAAACCCAGAATGCAATCA
>JAFMSR010000009.1:25399039-25419119 GCA_022818135.1 Saxidomus purpurata
TATTACATGCACACCTAGAGATTATGACATTAACTCTATGACCTGTGACTCGACCCTTAAAATTCTCACCTTAGCTCTTGAAAATTTGATTTTGTCCTAAGAAAAGTCGATGACCATTCAGTTTCAAAGCCTACTGAACTAAACATCCTGTCTCTAGGAATTCATCAGAAGCCCTCTGAAATAACTAAAAGCCAGGAGCTTCCGGGGGCATCTGGCCCCCAAGACCCCACTGGGGGTCCTTGCGGCCCCTAGCTTCAGTTTTAGGATTTTCCGTTTTTCAAACTTTCACCCATGTAATCAGTGGCAATGTTTTCCCATTGTTTTACATGTTATTTTATTACACTAATAAAGTGTAGATACAATATAGTGCTTTAAAGGTGGTCAATTACTTTTAAGCAACATTTTATGACAATTTTTACTTTTTGTTTATTCTGTTAGAGATTAATTTAATGAACAAAAAGACCCATTACATTGAGTTAGATCCCTATCAGAAATTTACTTTTTATTAACTTTTATGAAAGTTTGTTATTACTCCCCTTTAATATGAAAGTATGTAAAACGTTGAGTATTTCTTTTTTATTTCAATATAATTTCTTCTTTTACATTTGAATTGGATAGATTTACCAATATCTTAACATTCTGAACCAAAATGCAAGTTTTAAACCTACGTGTAGCTTCTGAATTGATTTATTTCCAACCTATCTTGGGTGCGCACCCAAGATAGGTAAAGGGAGGTAATAATATCTTTTCAAACTTGAATTTCTAATGAATTCCATCTAAATATATAATATTTAATGCAAATATTTCACAAATATAATATAATAGGTCTTATATTTATATCTTCCTTAGGCAGAGTATGTGTATCAAATTTTTACTTATGATAAAATAACTCTATCTTGGTTGGGCAACCAGGATAGGGAAATCAAATTTTAAAAATACCTCCAGTGAAAATCTTACTTGAATTAAGCGCTAAGTGAACATAAATAAGTGTAAATGATCAGATGTTAAAGTTTCAAACAAATCTATTACATGGCCAAATTCCAATTATAAACCTTTAATAATGTCTTTTGTTACTCTTGTTAGGAAAATGCCATAAAGGCTAGTGTTACAGTAGTAAGTTAGCACACATTATGAATCACAACAATTAACGGAAATGCCCTTCACTGAAAGAAAATCGCGCACTGTCTCCCTGCCCTTTTCTGACAGCCCCATGCCCTTTTTCATCCTGGATATAACACTATAATCTGCACTGTAAGCTATTCATTGTATGTTGGCTGGTCATGATCTGCACTGTCACCTATTTATTTTTTGCTGTCTGATCATGATCTGCACTGTTTGCTATTCATTGTTTTGCTGTCTGATCATAATCTGCACTGTAAGCTATTCATTGTATGTTGGCTGGCCATGATCTGCACTGTCAGCTATTTATTTTTTGCTGCCTGATCATGATCTGCACTGTTTGCTATGGATTATTAATCTGTCTGATCACGATCTGCACTTTCATTATTTAGCTGTCTGATCATGGTCTGCACTGTTTGCTATGCATTATTTTGCTGTCTGATCATGATCTGCACTTTCATTATTTTGCTGTCTGATCATGATCTGCATTGTAAGCTATTCATTATTTTGCTGTCTGATCATGATCTGCACTGTAAGCTATTCATTATTTTCTGTCTGATCATGATCTACACTGTAAGCTATTCATTATTTTGCTGTCTGATCATGATCTGCACTGTAAGCTATTCATTATTTCGCTGTCTGATCATGATCTGCATTGTAAGCTATTCATTATTTTGCTGTCTGATCATGATCTGCACTGTGAGCTATTCAATTTTTTCCTGTCTGATCATGATCTGCACTGTGAGCTGTTCATTTTTTTAACAATTTATGGTACTTTCCAAAGTGATAGATGGAAGAGTAAGAACTTATTCTTTTATGAAAGAAAAACATGCATAGGCATATTTGTCATTGATAAATCTGATATCTTCTTATATGTTTTGTATATATCAAATATTGATTTAATTTTATATATGAACTTTCTTGTGATGTGAATGTAAAAATTACAACTACATTCTTTAACATGGAAGTTCAACTAGGGGTCAAGAACATGTATTGCATAATCACTTTTAAAACTTAATAAGTACCAATTTTAGGCCAGAGTTTTTATATTGCTTGGTTTATGGGAAGTTTTCTAAAATGTTGAGTATGAAGGACTTTTCCTACTGTATTGAACAGAGCACATATTGAACATCAGTCTACTGCACCTGTCAATAATCGTCATATTCGAACAAAATAAACACTTTAAAACAAGTTATAGCATTCCAAAAGTTCCTTCTAGGGCACATCTTTCTATATATTTTATTGAAGTACAAACAACACAGTCGAAGCAAATTCAGGCATTAGTATCTACAATATTCAATACTCCACGCACCTGTTACTACGTCACGTTAGATCTGCTTTTATATGGTCACATGGTAAGTTCGCGCCAATACTTCCAGCAACAATATTAGCATATTTTTACGCTATGCAAACGATATGTAAATTAACATTCTTTCAGCTATTTGTCAAACTCATAATGCAAAAGCAAACGCATTGTCGGACGATTTCTGCAAGTCCAACGTGCAATAGATCTAGCTGATTTTGTATATGTGTGCAATAGCTTACCTAGCCTAATTAATTTGGCATTTCAGTGTGACCCCTTTCACAGATCTGATATTTCATAACTGTCCCACTATTTTGTAGAAGGCGGACAGCTATAAAATGTCAACCTGTACAATCTGTTTGCCTTCGAAGTGCAAATAGCGAGACTATAGCTTACCCAGTGAAGTTACCACATAAAGGGAAATAACCACAGTAACATAAACATGTAGCGTGTACAGAAAAGAACGGCTATTGGTTGTTAGTTGTTCCAATTTTCAATATCACAACATTTAATTTATAACGGAAACACACCCAAAAACGGCTTACGTGCAGCATTGTTCAGTCAAGTGTGTCTGTACAATTTTAAGTGTTCCTTTCCATAGAAAGGAACAATAATTACTTTCAATTATATATCCCTACTATTCTGACACTTCATTAACTAGTCTGTGAAGTCGGAACAGCGGAAATAATACAAATAAAATGTCAGTTCATAATGTCATTGTTATTCTACCTTTTCAAAAAATAGGACAGGCAGTCGCATAAACCAAGAGATATAAAAACTCTGGCCTTACCATAGAGAGATCCAAGATGTGTACTGATTACAAGACAAATGTCATTTATCAATCTTATGGTGTTAAAATACTGCAATAAAATTAGCAAATGAGGTGTTCAATAAACAACACACTATTAAAACTAGAAATCATCAAAACAACCTTTCTGACAAATTTCAAGGATATCTGGGCTGAAAATATAACATCTAGAGTGTTAACAAGGTTTTTCCATATTTGGGCTGTGACCTAGTTTTTGACCCCAGATAACCCATATTCGAACTTGGGCTAGAAATCATCTTAACAACCTTTCTGACAAATTTCCAGGATATTTGGGCTGAAAATGTTACCTCTAGAGTGTTAACTAGAGCTATCACTAAATGTGATTAATACCCCCAAAAGACTGCTTTATAAACTGAGGAAGTTCGTAGTAACAGAATACCTTGCAAACAAACTAAAGAGAGATATTGTTCTTGGCAATAACTCTGTAATTTGTCAAGATAGAGTCATGGTTCTTGTACACTGCACTTTCTCTCAATGTACTTGACCATTGTATGAAGTTGTATTAAATTCCATCCAATAGTTTTCAATTATGCTCTGGACAAGTAAAAGTAACAAAGGGCAATAACTCTGTAATGAGTAAAGATAGAGTTACTGTTCTTTTGCACTGCACTTCCTCTCATTGTGCTTGACCATTGTATGAAGTTGTATTGAATTCCAACCAGTAGTTTTCGAATAATGCTCCGGACAAGGAAAAGGAACAAAGGGCAATAACTCTGTAATTAGTCAAGATGGAGTTATGGTTCTTGTGCACTGCACTTCCTCTCATTGTGCTTGACCATTGTATGAAGTTGTATTGAATTCCAACTAGTAGTTTACGAATTATGCTCTGGACAAGGAAAAGTAACAAAGGGCAATAACTCTGTAATTAGTCAAGATGGAGTTATGGTTCTTGTGCACTGCACTTCCTCTCAATGTGCTTGACCCTTGTATGAAGTTGTACTGAATTCCAACAAGTACTTTTCAAGTTATGCTCTGGACAAGGAAAAGTAACAAAGGGCAATAACTCAGTAAATACTCAAGATAGAGTTATGGTTCTTGTACACTGCACTTCTTCTCATTGTGCTTGAACATTGTATGAAATTGTATTGAATTCCAACCAGTAGTTTTCAAGTTATGCTCCGGACAAGGAAAAGTAACAAAGGGCAATAACTCAGTAAATACTCAAGATAGAGTTATGGTTCTTGCACACTGCACTTCCTCTGATTGTGCTTGATCATTGTATGAAATTGTATTGAATTCCAACTAGTAGTTTTCAAGTTATGCTCCGGACAAGGAAAAGTAACAAAGGGCAATAACTCTGTAATAAGTCAAGATGGAGTTATGGTTCTTGTGCACTGCACTTCCTCTCAATGTGCTTGACCATTGTATGAGGTTGTATTGAATTCCAACCAGTAGTTTTTAACTTATGCTCCGGACAAGGAAAAGTAACAAAGGGCAATAACTCTGTAATTAGTCAAGATGGAGTTATGGTTCTTGTGCACTGCACTTCCTCTCAATATGTTTGACCATTGTATGAAGTAATATTGAATTCGAACTAGTAGTTTTCAAGTTATGCTCCGGACAAGGAAAATGCAACAGACCGCCCGACCGACTGACCGACCGACCGACCAACCACCGGGTGACTCCTATATACCCCCCTAAACTTCGTTTTGGGGGTATAACAAGGTTTTTCCATATTTGGGCTGTGTGACCTAGTTTTTGACCCCAGGTGACCCATATTAAAACTTGAGCTAGAAATCAACCAAACAACCTTTCTGACAAATTGCCAGGATATTTGGACTGAAACAGTAGCCTCTACAGCCTTAACGAGATTTTTCTATTTTTGGGTCATGTGACCCATATTCGAACTCGTCCGAGTAATTACTGGGACAAACATCCTGACCAAGTTTCGTGACAATTGAGGAAAAAATGTGACCACTAGAGCGTTAACGAACTAGATGTGGACGGACGACAGACGACGGACATTCATCGATCCTAATAGCTCACCCTGAGCCAGCTCAGGTGAGCTAAAAATCAAGAAGATTTCTTAAACCGTTATATACAGCTTATCTATAGCTTTTCTTCTTTACGTTAAAATCAATGGCCTGTAGAAATAGAATAATAAACATATTGCCTGTGCTTTAAAACATATGGCTTCTTAAGTCAGTGATTGTACTGTAATTAAATATGTGGTTTTTCAAAACAAAATACAAAGTCATTTTAAGAATGTAATTTATCTCCTAAAAATCAATGCCAAAAACAAAAGAATACAAAGAGCATTTTTTCCCAATCTGTTGCACAATCTATTCTGTACCATTAAATTACCACACTGATCTCAAATAGAATGACTTCTTTTTACCATTTGATACATATACTTTCAAATCAATAAATGATCCTTGTTAGATACTGTTAGTTTCAAAGGCATTTTATATTGTTTGGATCTCCATAGAACAAGTAGTTTATATTTGTGAGACAAAGGATTGGTTGAAAAAGATTTTAACTATCACTGTGGGTTCCAGCTTCTGAAAGACATTTTTGATATTTTTATTTCAAAATGTTTTGTGTCTATAGAATATAACGAACGCAATGGCATACTCGAATCTGGGGAATTCAGGTTCCTCATTAACACAAGACTCGGATGAAGTAAAGGAAATGTACTGTGAACACTGTCATAAACATGACAATAAATATGAATCAGCGGCTGGATTTTGTGAAGATTGTGTAGAATATTTGTGTGACACTTGCCTCAAATACCATAGAAGATATGTACCTAACCATTCTACACAAGACAAGGATAGTATGCCACAAGATTTTTGTTTTGAAAAATGTTCCTTACACCCAAATCAAATAATCAAGTTCTACTGTGAGGATTGTCAACATTTTCTCTGCTCGGAATGCAAGACCAAGCATCATCAAAACTGTGCGAACGTCAACCACTTGCCAAGACTTGTTCAAGGAATTGAAAAAAGTAAAGAGCTGAAAGAACTCACAGAGGATTTGGACAAACTGTCACAACAAATGGAACAAACAGAAGAGCAAGTCAACCATAACCTTCAGGAAGTGCTGAGAAAAGAAACTAAGACATTGGCAGCAACAAGAAAGCTTAAAGAAAATTTAATGGAGACATACAAAAAGCATTATCAGGACACCATTGACACTTTCGATCAAAGAATGGAAGAGACTATAGCAATGCTAAAAGAAGAAAGGACAAGGCTACTTCAGAAGGAAGCAAAGAAACGAAAGGAATTTGAAAAGAAGCTAAGAAATGATGAAAAAAGTGTAACTCAGAAAGTTTCAACCATCAGGGGCAGTGACCAGAAAGAACTTAAGTCCATTAAAGATGAAAGTGTGACAATAAAAAAAGATCTGAAAACACTATCTTTTTACCTTGTCCAACAACAGAATACAAGTCAAAGGTGCAAGCTGTTCATGACGATGAAGATGGGGGTACAAAAAAAAGAAAAACTGAAAAATAGTTTGGATAAACTTAAGGTTTCTAATGGTATACATAATTATATAGTCAAAACTGAAGTTAAGGAGTTGGATTTTTTAAGTCTTCAGAATGCAAACACATATTTCAGCTACAAGGTGCTGCCCTCCTCAAAACAAAATAGATCTGCTCATCATCTTTCTGATATAAAAAGCAAACTTTTCGAATATTCGAGTTTATGTTTACTAGATGAACGGACTCTTCTTGCTACTGTTTACAACACCGGTGTGCTTGTATCTATCAGAGAATTAAATGTGGGTACCAAACAAGACACTACTACAATAAATATGGCTGCTGGTCCCTGGGATATCACTAAAATTGAAGACAATAAAGTTGCTGTTACATTTCCTCTTAAAGGTATTGTAAGACTGATAACATTTTCTGAATCTACAACTGTAATCAGTACTGATGATATAACAGTAGGAGCAGAGTGTCGTGGTATTGCCTATAGTAATAACAATCTTATAGTGTCTTATGACACCAACCCTGGGAAGGTTCAGATACTGGACATGTCTGGTAATGTACTGAAATGTTTTGATAAAGACTGTAATGGTCAGTCTCTGTTTAGTGCGCCTTACTACCTGACTCTAGGTCCAGACAACACAACAATATATGTGTCTGACTGGAGCAGAAACACTGTGACAAGTATGACCTTGGATGGTAAGGTCAAGGCTATCTACAGGGATCATGAGCTGAGAGAACCATGCCAGCTGACTGTGGATGAGTCAGGGGCAGTATATGTGTGTGGAAGGTTGTCACACAATGTTCATCAATCATCATCTGATCTCAACAAAGTGAAGATACTGCTTGATGAAAAACAAGGAATAAAATGCCCACAGGGTGTTGCATACTGCCAGAACAACAACAGACTATATGTTGGAACGTGGGTCATAAGCAGCAGCTGCATCAAGGTGTTTAGCTTATCACTGGAGTAAACGATACCTTTTATTTATTCAACAAAAAAATAATCACATAAATTTCATATACATTTGTACAATCTACATTATGTATTTCATTAAGCAAAATTGTTTAGAAACAAATTTATAAAGGAATCTCAAAAACTGCTGTCTCCCAACCAGGATGGATAATTGATTGTATAGGACTATTCCCATGCAGTTTACGTGTATTATAATTGTAAACTCTTACTCCTTATTTCCGTACGACTAACACATAAGAAAATAACTGCTCGTTTATCTGTTTAAGTTTTTCAAATACAAGGAGGCAGG
The DNA here is from genome assembly GCA_022818135.1 of Saxidomus purpurata. Classification (NCBI taxonomy): domain Eukaryota; kingdom Metazoa; phylum Mollusca; class Bivalvia; order Venerida; family Veneridae; genus Saxidomus; species Saxidomus purpurata. The sequence goes on from JAFMSR010000009.1 coordinate 25,406,986, forward strand.
AGAGGGAATTTCACTGTTTTTTTAGTTTCTGAAATTGTATTTGTATCTGCATGATGGAGGAACTGAAATAAATTTGTAAAAAAATCTCTTCAGTTTTCTGAATTCTGTTACTCATTAAAACCAACAAATGGAATCAAGTCCATAATATTTTGAACGTCTTATTAATTAATGTTCTTAGTTTTATTTCTGTTCAATAAATCTACTGCCAATATTTTCATTTTGCTGGTTATATTTGGCCTATTATTTGGGAGGTGCCATGGTGTAAAGGTAGAACACCAGGCTCCTTACCCTGATGCTGTGTGTTTGAATCCCAGAGGGAATTTACCCACAACCTCCACAATCCCTTCTTTAGTGAGAGTTCTGGTCACCAGGAGGCAGTCATGAGAGTAATTAATATAAGTTGCATGAACTTGCTTTACAATCAAAACTAACACTATCATTGAAGGTGATTAATAACGCCATCGTGTCTTTGACACAAGACTGGATACATGAATGCTGAACAGATTCCCTTTCCTTCAAATAGCCCAACAAAAATCTTTATGTACACTATACCTTGAAAAGACAGAAGAGCTGAAACTTTACCTGGGACAAAAACATGTTGGAAATTAGAACCAAACATGTTCCATATAATCAAAACTGGCCCAAAGGGTGTAAATGCAGGACAGTATCATAGCACAGACAAAAACAATGTGTGGAATTAAAACCAAAAATGTTCCATATACTCCAAACTAGCCCAAAGGGTGTAAAAGCATGATAGTATCATAGCAGGGACAAAAACAATGTGTGGAATTAGAAACAAACATATTCCATATGCTCCAAACTGACCAGAAGGGTGTAAAAGCATCAAAATCTGAACTGTTCAGACAGGGCTGAGAAAAAACTCACCACCTCCTTCTACAAATCTAACAAATCAAAAATGAAGAAATAAGTACCAGACAACTGTTTCCCTGTATCTATAGCAGCTTTCAGTGTGGACAGGAGTTCCTCTAGCGGAGTGGTGTAGTCAAACATCCCCTTGTTATATACATAGATAATGGCATCATATAGTCCATGACTCCAACACAGGTGAACTACCTGCAAACATACATAAACAGCTTCATGAGTAAACACTACGAACATGGCAATGACTGTTTTGTGTGAGACTGTTGAAATGCTGCCTATAGATTTGCATTGTATCTTTCAGCAAATACGTCAGCCTTTTCTGACTTTAGAAATTCAGAAAACAAAAGCATTTATATTTTTCTATCGGAATGTCTGAAAACTGCCATAAATCTGACTTGTGTCTTGTAAGGCATTGTTCTAACTAAATGTAATACATAATGTACTAGAATGCAGGAGAATTGAACAAATGTTTATGAGCTGTAAAACTACATGGGAATTAACCATACGCATGTTTTGCACTTACTTTAAACTGGAATAAGATATCTATTACATTCATAAAGTTTCAATTTCCATTCCAGGAGGCCTTTCAAATGATTTTCCCCAAAATGTCACTGGCACATTGACAATGGAATGTGTCCCTTCCCTATTAAAAAAATTCTTCAATACCCAATCAAAGTAGACAATGTCCTATATGAATTATATTATTTTTGAATGTGTAACAAGTCCTAACATCTTTTTAACTTTTGAGACTGACTCACTCCTGATTGAAATCAACCTAAATGAGAGAGACAATATGGAATAAATATGTCTTTGCTAAGGACAACAGTGCTAAGGCACGTGGATAATACCCTGGATCCTCTGATCCTGAAGTGAACCTGCTACAACTGCACTTGGGCAGCCCCAAAAACATTAACAAACTGATGAACTTACATGATGTATATCCAAGCTGGCTACGTCCATATGTACAATACATGCCTCAACACTCTCCAGCATAGATTTCTGTTCATAGTGTGTGACAAAATCTTTCATCACAACTGGAGGGACAGTCTTTAGTTTGTCATTGATGATATATGGCTCTAGACATTCCAAAAAGGTTCCCATGGCAATAACATCCATACTGAATCTTTCATAAATACGACCAAATAATATATCCCTGGAATTAAAACAAAACGCCAGTAAATAACCAATGATTATGTATCAGATTTATACAGAAGTTGCCCGTCTTATAAAATATTGTAACTTTTCAGGAATTTATAGACCCATATATTATGTCTTTTCTTTCATGAGACTGGTCTTATAACTTTCATCTGTGTATGGTTATGCTTTGCTGAGTAGAGTCTGGAGATGTCTTTATTTCTTTATACTTTGAATGGTAAACTTACACGTTACAAAGTTCCAATATGCCTTTTACACTCAATTAAACACTAGCTGATCAGGAAGAAGCTTGGGAATTGTTGTAAAATACAATTCCATTATAAAAGCATATGTAACAGCATAATTCAAACACTGCATTAATTCACAAATGATTTGTCTGACTTTAGGCCATCAAATGTGTAATTTGATGCTTGACCACTAAATAATTATATTATTGCATACTTATGCATACCAGTGTTCATCAACTAAATGCATTATTTTGTGTTTGTCCGTCAAATGCCCAACTTGCAATGAGGAAATTGTGAATGATGATGACTTTACAAAATAATGATAAATTTTCGAAAATGAATGTGCTAACTTTCAAGTAGTTTAAGTACCATGCACTATTCAAAAGGTTGTTGTACTAATATTTACCAATGCACTAACTACTTAAAGGACAGTGAAGACTATGATTTGGTCTCTGCAAATTACAAAAGTCTACACTGGTAACAAAGGCAGAAATACGTCGAGATGTGTTCTGTAAGGAATGAACCATTTCTTTCGTAGCATGTAATTGAGAAAAATGAACTTTTAAAATTTAGTCCAACTTACATTCTGTTTAAATGCTGGCAATACTCCACACAAACAGGTACAATTGTCTGAAATACATACATTATTACAACACATTTGTCTCATGTACATATACCACAATCATATACAGTACAACCTTTTATAATGGCTGAAATTGTGCCCAAATAATTATTTTATCCAATTTATGTATTTTTGGATTCTGAAATGTACTTCTCAATGATTACCTAATCTTTCAGTCTTTGTATCAACCTATTTTATAATTTCAAGAGACATCAAAGCTAAGAAATGCAACTGTATTCAGGGATCCATTGGGTGGATGATCTTATTATAGGAAATAAACTTTGACGTGAATCATGTGATATTTGAGATCAATGACAATCTACAGTGTTAGTGTTAAGCTGTGCAAAATCTGAAGCCGTTTCTATAAATCATCCTTAGCACTGATTAACCCTTGTTATGGAGCATACAGAGACTTTCATTTTCATATACCATCAAACCTTTCTAACATAGCCAGCCAAGATTTGCATTGCATCAGAAGTGGCCATTTAAAGAATGTGGCTTAACAATAAACATGAGTTTGTATATAAATGTCCAATCGGGATATACCAGTAGTTGTTGTTCAATGCAGGTGGCTGCTTTATTGAGGTACCACTAACATAGTTTTGACTGTAAACTGTACCTGATAATAATCTTCCAGCTCCTCGATCTTTCCTTTCTCAGGACAGAACTGTGTCATTGACAGATCTACATACTGGAACAACAGCTCCAACATCTGAAAAACAGTATATTTTACACCTGTAGTGTTTTCTTTTATACTCTTGACTAGCCATTTATAGAAACATTAAAGTTTTACAGATATACCTGCTGGGTTGAACAGCTCCTGGGTTAACAGACCCGATTCTTTTGCATAAAAATTCTGGATTAGTCATTTTGCCACAAACACTACTGTACTAGGACTTGTACAGTAAGAATAGCCTCCAAAATGGCTAAACTGCATTACAGCAAATACACTTATGTTTAGAAAACATTTAAGAAATAGCTTAAACTTTAATTAATATCTTTTTTCTGCTGGCAGATTTGAAAACCCTACAAATATATTGGATTACCAAGTGTTTTACTAGAACTGTCTGAAAAGATGACATTTATTGAACTGAAATAAACCCACATTCATCTAGATGACTTCAGAAATGTTTATTTTTCCATTAGTATGAATCAGTGCTCATGTCTTCATTAAAATCAAGATGGTCACCGTAAAGGGTAGTTTCACTGTGAAGGGTACTATTAATTCAATATGTAAAGAGTTTACCAGGTCAGCAACCAGTTCTTTCTTCTTTGAGCTGGCTCCCTGCAGCCCCACCACAGCTTTAGCTTTCCCTTCATAGAATGACAGAGCCAGGGCCAAGGCATCCTGGTACCTGTTTTCCTTCACCAGTACATCAATCCTCTATAAGTTATTAAGCAAAATTTAGTATTTTGATTTCAAAATCCCTTGAAGTCAAATCTCAACTGGTTCCAAGGACTCTATCTTACAAGAGCAAACTGTTTATTATAACATTTATTTAAGAACTATTTCCCTAAAGAAATGCTACAATAGAACGTTTCCCTCTAAATACCTTAGAGAAACTTTATTTGTGCAATATTTCTTAAACATGCAGACAATACAACACAAAAAGAGTAAAAAATGTGTTACCTCTCTCCAAGTCCTTAAAGAAAAAACATGCACAGTTTTGGTTCCCAGCAGGAACAACTGGCCACCATGACTCACTATGGTCTGGTAACATGCATGGTCCCCGGCATATGCCTGCAATATAAATAGTTTCACTTAAACATAGCCTTTAAATGTAACTTTTACCAGAAACAAGAGCAGATCTGGCTCACAGAGAACACCTATGTACTGAGTTTGTTTAACTGCTTGGATTTTTATAAACAACATTATTTCAACAGTATTTTATTTCTGTAAATATAGTCAGGGAAACTAACTGTATGCACCATCTTTTTAAAAATCTTTTGTTTTAATAGGTAACAGAAATCAGGGGAGCTAACTGTGTATCATGTTTATTCACCATATTTTCATTTAAAGTTAGGAGAGTTAACTGTGTATCATATTTATTTACTATATTTTTAGACAAGAGCTGTCAGTAGGACAGCGCGCTCGACTTTTTTAGTGCTTGCCAATAAAACAAAACTTTGACAGTTAAGGGCACACAAGACTTTAACTAGGAATTTCTAAGTACAAATCAAGAAACATTTTCACAGAGTTATCTTCTCTTGCTTACAGATAGGTCTCATGATGGTACATAAGTACTCCAACTTTCAAAGTAATATCTCAAATGGTTAAGTCAACAAGTGGACAAGAATGAAAATTTTAACTGAGTTTCTAAGACAAAAAGGGCCATAATTCACATAAAATCCTTGACAGAATTACATTCTCCTGCCCATGTTTTGGGATCATGATGGTAAACAAGTATTCAAACTTTCAAAGTAATATCTCGAACAGTTTAGTCAAAAAGTGGACTGGTACGAAAAACTTTACCAAGATTCTAAGTCGATAAAGGGCCTTAATTTTTAAAACAAATCCCTCACAGAGTTACCTTCTCTTGTCTACAGATGGGGGTAATGATGTAAACAAGCATTCAAAGTTTCAAAGCAATATCTCAAAGGGTTAAGGCAATAAGTGGATTTTACCCATATTCAAAGTATTTTCTAAGTAAAAAAGGGGCATAATTCTGTCAAAAACCTTGACAGAGTTATGTACTCTTGTCTGTTGATGTAGGTCATGATGGTAAACAAGTATGGTAAGTTTCAAAGCAATACCTCCAACGGTTTTGAAATAAAGTGAGGTGGTATGAAAAACTTAACCAAGCTCAATACACTTTCTAAGTCAAAAAAGGGCCATAATTCTGCCAAAAACCTTGACAGAGTTATGTACTCTTGTCTGTAGATGGAGGTTATGATGGTAAACAAGTATGGTAAGTTTCAAAGCCATACCTCCAATACTTTTGAAATAAAGTGGGGTGGTACGAAAAACTTAACCAAGGTGTGACGCCAACGCCGACGCCGGGGCGAGTAGGATAGCTCCCCTTTTCATAGAAAAGTCGAGCTAATAAAAATGAAGTCAGGGGAGCTAACTGTACACAATAAATGAAAATTAAACGTACCAAGGCTTGGCTAACATTTCCCCCTGTAGCTAGGGACTTGAAGAAGCTAGTGTTATATATCAGCTGAACTTCACTCATATCTATGACCTGTAGAAAGATATATGTAGGCAGTTTGACCATGTGATATGTATGAACAATGACTGACCATAAAATAAAGTACTTTATAAAGTGTGACTTTTGCGTCAGTTTCATTTCATGGTTTCCAGCTGATGACATTAAAAAATACATGCAGAATCTCACTGTCAAATATCATGTTCAGTTTTCAATTTGCGATAAATTTATAATTCGAAAACACATAGTAGTCAAATAAATCATTGTTTTCCCTCTTTTAAAAGATAAATATTAAAAACTATAGTTAAGCTTAAATTTATATGAATCATAGTTTATCATATATAAAAATCAGCTCAAATCAAGTTGCATTGACAAAAAGACACTGTTAGTACAGTTACTGTAGCAGATATTGGAATTTAGCACTTTCTTACCTCAGAGGCAATGGTATATAAATTTAGTACTTTCTTACCTCAGAGGCAATGGTATATAAAGATAATACATGTATACCTCTAATTCGTCTTCTGATCTAACATCTATGACATGCATCTTCTCCTTGGTATCTATGGTAACCAGTGTCCTTGTGTTCATCCACTAAATTTTATTTTGTAAAAAAATTACAGTATCATTAAGTAAATCAAGACATTTTAAGAGCAATCAAGAGAAATATGGTCATTCTTCTCTAAATGTAAAAGAATGATTAAAATATCAGCATCTTAAATATATTTTCAGGAAGAAGTTAATGTGACCTTTCTAAAGAGCATTTACAACTAAATTTATATTGCCTGTAAAATTTGCATTATCATCTTAACTTACAAAGTATATATAGTATAAACATGTGTAAAAGCATGGTTCTATGTTTTCTTTATTCATAAGCGTTATACACTTGCTTTGCTGTCTAAAACAGAGCCACGACTCTCCTCAAGACTTCATGTCTAAGATCTCTAGCTGCTGATTGGCTAGATTTGAGTTCATATTTAAAACTAACCAATCTGACTCCATACATTTGACTGGTTTCAGATAGATATCTAAATATTCTCAGCACTGATGGACTGCCTACATATTTGTTATCATCCTTTACAACTCTTCACTGAAGCATTGAAGAAGCATACCGTAATATTTAGGAGTTTATAAGACAAGGAGATTTTCTGCAGGCCTGTACATCGGATATCCTGTGGACTGGTGCACACAACCTGAAAGACATCGCATTTACAGACACATGAGCTTCAAATAGTCTTTTTCTGTTTTATATTTTCAGTTTGTCCTACCATCAAATCAGCCAAAAGATGCATAAAATATTTGCCACCTAGAACTTAGGTACTGGATACCCAAGTTCATGAGCATGTATATACATTTTATATTGTATACATTTACTTCAAGCAACACTAGTTAAACTCTACTTAACTATACAATGTATCAAAATGGTATGTAGACATTTAGAAAAAGCAAAATATGTCCGAAAAAGCATCTTGCATTCTTTATTCAAAATAATTCGCTAAACTATATAGTATATTTTGATTTTTTAATAGTCTATGAACAAACCTGATGAAAATAAATAGTTGATTCCCTTGCAAATGCTAGGACAGGGTCAATAACTCTGTCACTGCTGGATACTTGAATGACAACAAACTGCCAGGCTAGTAGGGGCAGTGAAGATGGATTCCCTTTCAACGGATGGGTGAAAACTACTTTCAATTGTGGCGTCAAAGTAACTAGCAGCACCTGAATATCAAAACAGAAGTTTTTTTCTAAATCGCTACTAAAAGCTTTTCATTCTAACCCTTGCACTGCTGGCAAAGAGTGATTCTGTCTTTGAGAGCAGTGCAGATCAGATCAGTCAGTACATCTATTCACTATTGTATCTGTAAGCTTTTCTCACAGTGCTAAAACTAAGATAGAAATTTATGTTTTCATATGACCACTTAAAAAGCAAGTTAATGATACTGCCAAAACAAATTACAACATTTACACCTACAACTGACTACACTGCTGACATCACCTACCTTAGAGAGGGAAGCCATTGCTAAGATCGAGACATCTTGCATGGGATGATCTTTATCAGCAAGGCTCATATGTAGAGGCTCTATGACACACACCTCCCCTCGGCTGTAACAAATTTATGACATTTCATTATATTGATCATAAAGTATTTTAATTCAATATACAAATCAATTTTAGCTCAATTGCGTAAAAAAGCTTGAAGATTACTGAGTCACTCTCGAGTCGGCTTCCTGGAAAACCAGTACTAGTGTCATGTGAGGAAGTACAGTCCTGACTTCAGTGGGGCCCAAACCTGCAACCTCCGGGGTGAGTGACAGACACCTTACCCTGGCTCTTTGATTTCCAGTGAAAAAAATAAAATTCTCTAAAAGCTTTAAAAGATACAATACCATTACACCAGCTAATCAATTGTTACAAGCATGTACACTTCATTATAATATCAAACTAAACGTATCATTAAATCCAATTACACATGGATTAAAAGGGAACAATACCTACCTTCCAGAAAACAGACATTTTGACTCACAAGTTCTCATTCCTATCAATCTCCTGGAAATAAATGCAGTATAAATAACTTCAACATTTAGTAGGTACTTCTGAGTTAAGAAATTTAGTTTTATAATGCGATCCAGAATGCTGGATTTGCTCGAGTTGTGTACCTGATCGTACAAGCATGGAGCACAAGTATGATCCAATCATGAAGAGAGCCAATCTGGCTTCTGGATCACATTTCAATGATAAAGAACCTTTAAATCATTTTAAATGGCATTTAAGCATAAAAAAGAAGATAAACTCTAAAGTGAAATAGGTGTTGTATGTGATGTCATTTATTTGATATTTATTTATCATTTTTAGGTATATAATAAAGATTTCTAATTGACTGTAATGTGTGTCACTAAAACATAACATCCCCATTTAAATCCTCTTTTAGTAAACTACAATGTGATCATGTGACTTACTTAAATTCCAGCTCGAACACTGAACCACCACTATCACTGCATACAGCAAACACCAAACTGTCAGTAAACTGTAGAGAAACAAATACAAGCTTACAATTACATTAAAACCTGTCTTATCTGACACCTGGATTTTAATGAAAAACTGACGCAGTGCTCTTGGTTCTCCTAACCATAAATTTTAAATGTATTATAGAAAACCTGGTTTAACCAGCGACCTGCTTAAACTTGCATAATGAAATGGTCCTGAACACTTAATAAAGACATAGTTTCACTGTACTGCTATTTCTTATTTCATTAAATAACAGTGAACGTTAATTTAACATGACACTTTTGTGCAAAAAGAAATTGACTTAAATTACAATCACATATTAATTACATGTCTCGAAGTTAATAGATTTATAATATCTTCTGACAAATTATTTCCCCCAACCCCGACAAGAAAAGTGACCATTTATTAATGATTGTGATAAACAGAAATTTTAATACCTTGATATGGAGAACAGCAGTTCCGGGTGGATGAGCATCTGTTATTGTTCTGATCAGCTTCCCATTTGTAAGATCCCACATTGTGATCTGAAAACAGTCAAACAGTGACATATAATACTTTATAAACATTTTACCCACAATGTGCAAAAGTCACCATCTTCTTCTCAAGGAAATGACATACAAACTAGCACTTTCACAATGCAAGAAATATTCTTTCAACTTTATACCACTTTTTGAATTTCTCACATACATAAAGAAATATACGGGATTCAAAAACTCTGAATTTCTTTCAAGGAGAACACCTTTAGCCCTGACCTTGCTAAGTTTCTTAAATGGACGTACTGTAAAACACTTTAATTTCGCGTCACCGAAATTTCGCGATTTTTGTCTAATTTTGACGTTTTTATTAATTCGCGTATTTTTGAATTCGCGAAGTTCAACATCCTGAAAAAAGGAAGTGACGTCTTCATTGGATAACCTTGGCTTTTAACTTAGTATATATGTGCGTCGCATAAATCAACGTTAAGCCAAAATTGCTGTTCCCTGTAAAAATGTATAATCCTACTTGTATGTTTGTTTGTTAAATTAATCACTCCTATTACAGGTTTGTAATTGATTGATTAAAGTTCAGGTAAGCCAACAACCAAAGATGTGCAAACAAATTTTAATTCACACTACTTACAAGTTATGGTCAAACAAACAAAGAGATCAGCTTGTGAAAACCTTATAGACACCTGTCATCCATAATTGTTTTAACACGTCTGTGTTAGTAGATGCTTAGACAACGATCAATTAACAACCTGCTATGTTGTTTATTTACGTTTCTGAACATGGGACTCAGGAAACGAATTGGGAGTAAAGGGGTGAAACATCTACCTTGCATACGGCAAGGTACGGTTAGTAAACTTCATAACATACGTTTGTAAGTACCACAAATTCGGATGAAAGTTAATTCGGATAAGGAATTTTTCACGACATTCTTGAATTCGCGAGGTACTGAAATCGCGAATATTAGCGAAAATTAAACGATCGCGAATAAAACCTGTTTTACAGTAACCATCTATCTTGAAACTGAGCTATCACCGTCACTTTAACCAGAGAGAACTGGCTGAAAATTTGATGACCAAATAGTGCATTCTGATTATGATCTGCACTGGTCACTGGATCAGAATCAGATGCCTCCAAGCGGGTAAAGGTTGATTCAAATCTCACCTGTCCTCTAGCAAAGCCACTGAGAAGTCGGGTACAGTCCTTGTTAAAGCTCAGTGATGATACAGCTCCGTACTGGGCACCTACAGCCGTACTTCCCAGGCACCACTTCAAAACCTGCTTCGGATCTGAAGTGTATGACATTGTATGATTGTGAAAAATTGAAATATTCTATAAACATTCTGACATCAACAAAACATTCATGTGCATTTTGGAATGCAGAAATACACACAAGTTTGTAATTAAGTCAGCCCATTTCACCAACATAGCTTGACAAATAGTGAATATTATTTCTTACTTCAGTTTATTTTGAGTTTTACAAAGTACATTACAGTATGCAAACTGTTCTACTGACGATCATCTGTTTATCCCAATTACAAAATCAAAATTCAATATCAAATTTATTTTCGTTCTGTTTACTTAAAAATTACATCATTTTTATGCATCACATCAAACCGCCATACACCAATACTACCCTGCAGAATCTAGTCTTCTTAAAAAATTATTGTTGTATTACAAAACCAACACATGCTCGCTTGAACTGGTTTTCACTCACAAAATGTTTACCTTTATTATCTATAATTTTTTGCAGGTAGAAGAAGTCACAAATTTAATTAAATAGCGATTTTTTAACGACAAGTCATTCCTGATGATTCATGACCCCAGCTTAAATAATAATTCCTAAACAGCAATTTAAACTTCGCTAAGGAAAAATTACATGATTTACAGTATCAAGAATCAAAGGTACGACATTTATAATTTAATGTGTGAACTTCTTATTCATCCTCATTATAACGCTAGAATAATAAAACTCACCAAACACGAGAACTAAACCATGGGATGTTCCAATAGCAATGAGGTTTGACACAGCCTGCAATCAGAGAAAATACAGTGATTTTGATCTTGTTATCTCAACTTATGGATTAATTTTTTACCAGAGTTACAACAAATTTCAACTTGCCTGAATTGTTTGTATACAAATGTACATGTACCATTAAGAAGGTATTTTTCATGATCATACAGTTACTGTATATTATATCAAACATTTTTTTTTACAAAATCCTTCCACTATGACTGGCATAGCCCATGAAATACTGGCCATAGTGTAAAAATGTGAATAATTACACAGGTATCTAATTTCTACAATGTCACCCAAGGCACAGCAATGAAGCAAAGCACTCCTTGTTTCTAATGCCTTCACAATGTACTTGACTTGCAAAAAACCATGTATAACTACAAGTCAAACTACATTTACATAGTCCAAAGGTTGGCCATATCTCCAAGCTGTGCAAAGATACAGAAATTCTGGCACTGTAACGTACATGATTCCATGGGTTGTATTACTGACACAAATTAGAGTTATTCCACTGTGTGAAACTATATGATGCAGCATAATCATTTCTTTGAGTTATCAAATCCTAATAATGTAAACAAGCTATACAGAAAA
>JAFMSR010000009.1:25431069-25513635 GCA_022818135.1 Saxidomus purpurata
TGGATATAAATTATAATCAAAATATTTGGTATTTGAAAAGACTGACATATTTGGTCGGTGACCACTAAAACTGCCACAAAAATGGGGGTGGTGTCATTGAGCTTCAAATTACTGGCATAAAGTATTGGATCACATGTATAAATTTTGTTATTTTTATGTGGGACTAGGATGATTCTACAAAATAAAGTTCATTTCAGCAGTCGGTGAGATTTTGGGTAGTCGCACCGGAAGAAATCCTTATAATGTAAGTCTATGGAAATGTATTTAGGCGTCTCATACCTAAATATAGCACAGATAGCGATGTTTCTGTGTGTCCCCGAGTTCATATTAGACATTGTTTTGTATTCAAAATAGCTAATTTGGTAACAGTTACATTGAATAGAGGTCTGGAAGGAAACAAAACAGCTTTTCTGATATTTTTTATGAAAATAAAGGTCAAAAATGTACCCCTCAGTCAGATTTAGGGGATTATAACTGTTTGATTTTGTTGTGCACACATAAATACGGAGTGTAGAGATGTCAGCGCAAATCTGAATTTATTACTAGATTATTTTTTAGTCTAGAATGCAGGTATGGTTACAAAGTTTCAATATACGGGACCAGCAGTGGAGAAAATGCTGAAAAGAAATGTGCAAGGGCAGATAACATGTTGTCAATAGAAGTGTGAAATGTGGTATATAATTCACAAATGATAATTTACAAAGTATGTTCCCGAGCTGTTTATACTCGGATTTTAGTACGTACTGTGATTTTATTGATGAAATTGTGTTATTTAGACCTGTAACTGAATCTCAAAATAACTAGACGGGTAAATATCACCTATATGGCTACTGTTTTAGTAAATGATTTTCGTCACCTTATGATTCTAGAGCTGAAAACATACCAAACAAGTATACTGTTGTAATTAAAATGTGTTATATAGATCTAGTGGCCATGAAATTGCGTGAAAACAGTGCTAGCATTGTAAATTAACAAAAATCGACGTAATTCTTATCACAAAATGCGACAAAATATCCCGGAACGCATTGGGAAGGGCAAAATAGATTTTGAATTACCTCCCTTTAATCACAAAAATGTCTTAAAAACCAATTTTTGAGAAAATCTGCTCAGTTTTTGTAGCTAATTTGTTGTTTTTCATTACATTAAATACGAATTTTGTTAAATATGCATCATTTCTTGTCGCATTTGCAATTTCAGTCTCAGAAATACGAAAATTACTCTAAAATGGTATGAAAAAAATACGCTTTTTTGGCCTCAGAGGGATGCATCGCGTCAGTTATCGTCTATTTCAATTGAAATTTCATGCATAGCCGTGACAATTCATATTTTAATGAAAAAGTGGCACTTGAGAAGCATTCGGTCCTTTACAATTCATGGTACATGTGTTAGAAATTCAAATACTACGCATATTACTCTTAAAATACGCTTTTTTGGCCTCAGAGGGATGCATCGCGTCAGTTATCGTCTATTTCAATTGAAATTTCATGCATAGCCGTGACAATTCATATTTTAATGAAAAAGTGGCACTTGAGAAGCATTCGGTCCTTTACAATTCATGGTACATGTGTTAGAAATTCAAATACTACGCATATTACTCTTAATTTTGGGCACCCTGAACGTCCATCTAGATGTTTATTTTTTGTTTTTTACTGAACAAGCGTGTTTGTACGGTGTGCGTATGTACAGCCTTAACTCTATTGTACTTTTTGATGTAATTTTTTATACTATCCTGCTTTTTAGAACACTATTTTGTGATAAGTAAGGCAAAAATTATTCAAAATTTCATATTTTTGGAAGGGGTGGGGTAACATAACATGCCATTGCAAAAAGAGTATATGATGTATCAACCAAATAAACACATATATTTTTAATAGACACTCTGCTCCCTGTCCACTCACATTTTCGACTCTGAAAAGAAAAGACTACAGATATGACAACTGATATTGAAGCAATTTGACAAATTATTTCAAAGCTCAGCAGCAGCACACGAAATCGTCTCGACCTGGTCATCAATATGGAGGTATATTCTGCATCGTGATGCTATGCAGATTAAATCAAAGCAATACTTTGGTTCAGCAATGATTATTTTATTATTTGGAAGAGTTCTAAGTGCGTACAAAAGCAATCGTTTCAGTCTTTAGGTATGAGACGCCTAAATCGGTGAAAACCGGAAGCAGGTTATTTTGTCTAGGGAACATGCAGACCTACACTATGTGTTTGATTGCTGATTGGCTGAAACTAAGTGGATGCATACAAGAAAAATTAGTTTGAAATAATCGCTGCATGATAGATCACAAATGAAATATGAAGAGAAAAATCTGGATATAAATTATAATCAAAATATTTGGTATTTGAAAAGACTGATATATTTGGTCGGTGACCACTAAAACTGCCACAAAAATGGGGGTGGTGTCATTGAGCTTCAAATTACTGGCATAAAGTATTGGATCACATGTATAAATTTTGTTATTTTTATGTGGGACTAGGATGATTCTACAAAATAAAGTTCATTTCAGCAGTCGGTGAGATTTTGGGTAGTCGCACCGGAAGAAATCCTTATAATGTAAGTCTATGGAAATGTATTTAGGCGTCTCATACCTAATAATACAAGTTTTACCAGTGTGCGATTCTTACGCCTGCGCACTTCGAAGTACTCTTCATGAAAAGAAGATAGTGCGCGATTGAATGTCAAAACAAAGCCGTCTGCTACAAACCAACATTATGGACAGTATAAAAGACAAGATGAAGCATGATGGGTAGTGTTCAAAGAGTAAATAAAATAATGAATTTTTTTATCTTATATAAAATTTAATGATACTGTGTCGCATTATGCAACAAGAATCTGTTTACCATATCTCATAAAATATGAAGATATTTGCCATACAGTATATAACTTCAACATGAACAGTCTTTTTGTTAGGTGTAGTATAGCTACAGTAGGTTTAATATGTGAGCTGTGAGTTAAATAGACTGTTTCAAACTTTAGTTTGGAAGCTGCTACTTATTCATTGAAATATATATAGATCAACACAATCAGCCAGTGTGTCGTCTTTGTGTCAGATCTGAAATATTTTCTAACAGTATTGCCTTATTGAGTGAAACCTTGATTTGCACTGCCAATAACTCGGCCCTGTTTACCTTAAAGGGGCACTCCCTATATCTATCAAATATAAATGATGTGTTCAATGAATAAATACAATTGAAAGAACAAGATGACTTTCAAAAAGTATTCGAGTGCAAAGGTTATGTCAGAATGGAAGTGTTGATTCAGCCGATTATCGTCTGACCACACAGAGGTACATGCCGATCAAATTCCTCACTGGTCGCAAATATAGACTCGGTTGCCTTTAGCTGGTACACAACATGGAAAACTTTATGTAGTATATCGCTATCCACCAATTAATTTTACAGTGATAACTGCTTTACAGTATTGCTGCATGCAGCATAATTTAAATGGCTGATTTCATCAATGATGACTGAAATTTATAGCTCTAACCTAAGTAACCTTTATGTTAACTAATAATACCAGCAAATATTATATTATTTAGCTATTGATGAAACTTAATTTGACACTCATTTTAGGGTGTGCCTCTATAATCACTTTTTGGTATAGAACTTAATATCAGTTTTAAAATTAAATGATTTAGTTCAGTGTTAACAGTGTGAGCTCTTGTAAGAGAAGTGTAGAGCAGGTTAAAAAAAAATGGATTGACCTTAAAGTAAGTGGTCATATTTTCTTGAACATTTACATGGAATGTAAAATAATCAATGTTTTTAAAGACATAAATAAGACAAAACATTAATACTACTCATGTTTACAAGACAATGCATAGTCCAAGTTTAGTAAATGTGAATAACTATGTGGCTTGTTCTTTTCTGTATTAGAATGAACCTTTTATGCGTGTAGAATTAATTAGTTCACATTGTTCAGTTTCGGTGAGAAAGGCTTATCATTTGCAAAATGTATTCATATTTCAGGCCTAAAAATATGTCCGTTTCCTGTAAAATTTATACGTCATTTCAGTCTCAAACTAAGAAAAAAGGCATTTCCCATATGCAGGAGGTCAGAAAGACTGGTGGCGGTCCTGCTCCAGTTCTTGAGCTGGACCACTGGGAGAGCAAGGTATAGCATATTACTTAAATTATGAAATTATATCAAACTAGAAATGTGTCCAATAGACATGGATGTCCTGTATGTGTTACTAAGTAAATGAAATATTATCTTGAATTCTATTTCTTGTAATGAAAATCTGGAAGAGTCATTTCTTGTATAATGACTACAGCTTATACTATTGATTTTAGGTGCACCATAAAACACTCTTGAAATAAGGTTGGGCATAGAACAGCAAATTTATATGCCTCCCAAAGTTATGTTGGGCATTAAATTGTGAACTTTTTAGAGTACACAAAACTGGCTTGTATGTTATCAATATTTCAGTGATAGTCCAAGTGATGTATGCATGTACAGTAAACTCCGTTTATAACGAACTCCTTGGGACCTTTTACATGTGTTCCTTATATCCGGAGTTTGTTATATCTGTATTATAATTTCATATAAAATAGATTAAGAAAAAAATTTGGGCCAAGAAAATGTGTTCCTTATATCCAGAATTTCGCTATATCCGGAGTCGTTATATACGGAGTTTACTGTACTTATAAACTTTAGAACTGGTATATTTTCTTTATGCAGGTGCTGCAGACAATTCCACAATGCAGCGTGGAAGGAATTGAAAATGGGACCGATACATTTTTAGGTAAATGGTTTGTTTACTTAAATTGTTTTCCAGTCTAGAATATTGCAGTACGTACTACAATAAATTTAAAATTTAGACCATATTAAGATTAGAATGGTAGTTGCTTTCAAAATGAGTATAACATGCAACTGTTTAATTATAGCACACCAAGATCTGTGCAATTTATCATATCTTTAGGACTGTAAATAAACTGTATATTACATGTTTGCTGTATTTTCTTTCAATGAATATTGATGCAACCCCTGACCTTCTTGTAGGCAGCTTGACGGAATGTAGGTGTTTTAAAATTTTGTAAACATGCATGATAACGTTGCCCGCATGGCCTGACTTTTACGTTAATTATTTTCATGATACAGTTCCATAATCACCTCTGTGCTCAAGTGGACTGTGGCTAGAGTAATATACTTGAAATGCATTAAACTTTTGTCCTGTCATTGATGGGGGTCATGGGTTTGAGTCCCGCCTGATGTAAATTTGAAGTTTCTTGCTGCATCTGGTAGTCTATTGAAGAATGGTTAAATATACTACCTGTTTGTAAATAATTGAATTACTGTATAAAAATGGCATTATACAAAACAAACAAAGCTACAGTGTCGTTTTCTGTAATACATAGATATATGTATTTAATTGTTCAATGTCACATTATATAACAATCCAAATATGTAACATTTATAACATACCAATACATGTAGCCTACTTTCTGAAAATTAATATGTTTTTCTGCATTATGTTAAGTGTATGGACAATTGGACAGTCATGTGATTGTAAGTATTAATTAGTAAACACACACTTCATATTTTTAGGTTTGAATAACAATGAAACACATGCTACAAGATGTGGAGGTAAGACTCATTTAGTAATTAATAAAAGGTTGACATGTAAATCATCATAAATTTTAAAGTCACGGGATTTCACACTTACTACAATTACAAGTAGCTCTTATTTTAGCAAGCTAGTTAATTGTTCCAAAAATATTTAAAACTTTTTAAATCCACAAGTACATCTTGAAATGCAAGAACTTAAACAAGAGAGCCAGGATGGTCCTATATTGCACACCTTGTCTCAGGTGAGCTAAAAACCAGTCTGGGAAAAAGGCATAGGTCATCATTGTTTAGGAGAACACAGTTCTGTCAGTATCATATCACTACTTTCAATTTTCTATATATCATTAAATTCAAAGTGCTCCTGGGACTTTAATTAATATATACAAAACTGTTATACACATAATTATCTACAATAAAAAGAATTTCAGTAAGTGCACATGTGATTCAAACTAAATTTTGTATTTAGGTTTTCAAAGCTAATTTAAATACCAGTAATATTCAAAGTATGACATGAAAATATTAACCATCTATGACACAATATCAAATAGATTGTTCTTGTCAAATAAAACATGTATATGGGGACAACACTTAAAAACAACTGCTCTCATGTACTTTATATTTTAGGTGCCACCAACAGTGAGACTGGGCCGGTACCAAAAAAGGCAAGATGTGACAGTGAGTATCAATCTGTTATAAAAAAATAAGTTACTCTTATTTCCACTCATTCAGTTCAATGTCATAATGGAAGTACCAGCTGCCATGCTGCTACATATTTTGTATTTGTAAGTGACCCTTATGTCATGAAAAAGCAGTAATTACTGAAAATATATCGACATTTAATTTTAAGTGAATTTTACCTGAATAAAAATCAATCAAGTGTACTATCATTGTATATAAATACATTACTGCTTGTCTATTTGTACACCCTGATCATGATATGCACTGTTTGCTATTCAGACTAAAAACAGGTTTACATAACCATTTGGAAAGTCCCATAACTATTAATTTGTAATTTGATAAAACTGTTTTTCTGTTTGACTTAAAAATGCCCATGCTTTGATATCAATGCAAGTTAACACTACATGTACAAACATTTGGACATTAGCTTCATTTAAAACTGACAAAATGTGGCAAAAATAATATTTTGCTTGACAATTTGACTTTACCTTTGACACAATATGTTTTCGAATGAAACTTTGGCGATAACTAAGATAACTTGATCGTAATTAAACATTTAATACCCGAAAATAACACTATTTAAGACAGTACACTGACATAATCTTAACTACTTTCATTGAGTCAATGCACATTGGTGAGGATATGTTTAAACTTTAATCTCTTAACATAACTTATTTCATATTTCAGAGAGAACTGAAACAGAAGCCGAGAAACTTGTCAGGGAGCAGACAGCTGTTATGAGGGAATTTATTAATTCAATGCAAACTTTAGCAAAGTCTGTGATTCTTTGAAAGAAAGTGTTGATAAGTTAAATGAAAAAGAGTATTTGTTTCATTTGTAAATGAATGTTTGTTGTTGTTTTTTTTTTTGGGGGGGGGGGGTGTTATCTATTTTTGAGACATACATATTGTAAATGAATATTACATATGGTCATTTTTAGCCTCTCATCATGTTAAAGTAACAGGAAATAATTTTAAAACGTGACAAGGTAGAGTTATGGTTCTTGATCACTGCACTCTATCTTAATATCCTCTACAAATGTGTAGTATTAACTTAATATCTTAAATAACTTTTGAGTTATGATCTGGACAGGCCTAATACATAAAATGAGATGATTAAAAAATAGGAAAAGTTTTTTGTTTTTATAAATAATGGGTTAAGTTAGAGTTAATGTACTTAATCACTTCACTCCATCTTAATATCTTCTTTCAATGTGTGTAGTATCAACTTAATACTTTAATAATGTTTTAGTCATGCTCATGACAAGCATATAAAATGAAGGGAGTGAATTAAACAAAAGGGTCAAGATGGCCCTATATCGCTCACCAAACTACCATTGGCTATAATACAATGTGTCATGGTTTTAACATAATTCGTAGAGGTCCACTACACAAAGCTTAGTAACATTCCAAATATCTAAGCTCTGCCAGTGGGCCTTGTGTTTTTTTTTAGTTTTGACCCGGGAGTCGTGATTTAAACATTCTTGGTAAATGCAACATACTAAATATCTCAGGTTTAAGACTTGTGGTTTCAGAGATGAAGATTTTTAAAAGTTTTTCCTATATAGTACTTTGTAAAATCAAGTGACCACTTCGGACAGGGTCAGTTTGTGCCAAGAGAGTTAAAAATGGAAATAACTAGAGTTATGGTTCCTTATCATATTACTGGCATTTGACCCACTTTGAACAGTTATTAATTAATAACAACAAAATCATTTCAATTGATTATGTTTTCTGAATGTGTTAGAGCAAATTGCAGAATTAGACAAAACAATAATTTATATACACAGATTATATCATAATATGCAAGTGTACAATGAGGGCTAACATGACATTATTTCTTTCCAAGACAGATTTCAGCTATTATTGTTAAATGTAATTGCAGATTAAGATTCTGAAATTAAAGTTCATTATAGCAGAATTTTTTACTAACAGTTCTTAATCAGATTGAATCTGTGTCAGATTTAGAATGTTGTTTTTACACACTTTAACTGTACATTTGATGTCTTCCTTCTTTGTGATAAATGATATCATTGCTTTTGCATTGTTAATAAATAATAGAAATGCAAGTACATCAAACTGAAATTGAGTACACACAAGCTTTTCATTTATATTGTTAACACAGTGTAGTTATAAATATGTTTACACACTTTTATTGTGCATATGATGTCTTCCTTTATATGTGATAATCGTTGCTTTTACATTGTTAACAAAATACTTATTTAATAAAGTTTAAGAATATTCATATTGAAAACATTAAAACTTTTCATTTTCTATGTTAATATTCTTGTTGAAAATTAAGAAGTTCTATACATGTTTGTAACACATTTTTAACGTGCAAATACCATGTCTTCCTTCATATGTGATAATTATTGCTAACAATAGTAAAAACATTGAGTGCAAAATTAATATACATGTACTCTAAATTAACACTTGTAAAGATATTAAAGTGGTACAAATTAAAACATTTCTTTGTCATTAAACTGCTGAACAAATCAGCCACATAATGAAATACATCAATCACAATAATCTGATGATATCGTCTCCGGTGCACGACAGTTCGTCGAAAGACATTTCGCCGACTACGACATATTGCCGAATAAGATAGTTGGTCTAATACGACAGTCGAACTTTAAGAGCACCTTCTGAACATGTTCTGTGAAAATCTATTGGAAGATGAACGGTGAACAGATGAATTTGCTAGGACAGAATGATTCCAGAAAATTACCATAAAGTTCATTTACAGATGTAATATAACAGGTTGCACCGGTTCTTTGATGACTCAAAGAGTGATGTAGGGACATCATGGCCCTCTTGATCTTTGTATACAGAGATTTGTATGGCTTTTGCAATACATTTGTATGTGTTTGTTTTGAATTTATTTCAGGGATGAACATAAGCAGACATTCAAATACCATTATGATACCCTAATGTCACTTTGTGACATCACTTAATAAAATCACAAATCAGAAGCTGAACGTACTGATACATTGACATAATTATTGTATGCGAACACTTTCACGTTTAGTGCTGGGTACAATGAGGGGATATGTCAAATGTATCTTACCAGCTTGTCCAATAATATCAATAACTATTTACAGGTCATTGACCAATCAAACGGCTGGAAATTTCCTGGAAGGGTAATATAATGCTATATTACTATAATTGTCCAATACATATGGGAAACCGGTACCAACGATAAAACCCTAATATACCATACCATACATTGTCCAATAGTTAAACATTAGGTATTGTTAAACTGCCTTTGATCGAGTGATTAAGGAGGAAAAGTCTGAAAAAATATCATTAAAAGCATGTATAAAACATCTTAAAGTCTTACCGAAAACGTGACTTCAATATGCCGAATGCTCTTTCAATGGCCATTCTGCCCCTAAAAAGATGCTGGTTGAAATTTTCCTCCTGTGGTTTACTGGGGTTCAGCTTGGGTGTAAGAAGGAAGCTTTTCAAAGGGTAGCTACTATCACCCAGCAGCATCCCAACACCACTCCGTTCTAGATAATCCTGTAAGATTACAAAATGAAAATCAGTAAATAAACAAGAGATTGTTCATCACACAAAAACTCACATACAGTCAAACATGTATTAAGCAACCACACAGGGTAAGCTGACATTGTGGTCTTTTTTGACAGATGGTCTCTTCACTCAAATCTTTAATTACATGGGAGGAATATTAAGTAGTTGCATATGACAGGTTGTTGCTCAATGTCTCTAAAAAAACACAAGTCATTAGGGCATGGGCATTGTATTGACGAATTAGTTTTATCCCAAAGAATATATAAGCGATTCCACAATGGGAAATTGAACTGCAACAGTAAATCCATTTTCTTGTATGATGTGACTGCTTCATAATCTAAGAAGTATACCAGCTATAAAGATGATCAAACTGGAAGAATTACCTTCAAACCACAAGAGTTAAATATTGCAGAATCATGCTGCGACCCAGGCCACATGGCAACAACATCGGTGAATCTAAAAAAAACACACTGGATTTACTACATATTTAATTCTCTACCTTTATACTTGGCTTTGTATTTTTACACAATGATACTTTTTTGTACACAAAGAAAATGATCTTAATTATTTTCTTATTTAAAAGACAAAAAATCAATACATGTATATACATAGAAGGCATTTTTACACTAAAACTTAAGTCTCAAAAGGTATGAAGCATAATGGCAAAATTTTGTTTGCACAGGAAAGGAATATGCACATGTGTATTATGTAAAGTACTGTAAGAATGAAATATTGGACACATTGTACCTCATATCTACATCACACACAGCCTGGACATTCAGTGCATGAAAAAAACATTTCTACACACATATATATGCAGGTTCATTTTCCGCTGGTGCTTGTATAGGAATCAATGTTCCATCTACTGCCTCTGCAAAATAATTAAACAAATTTAAATTGAAACGTATTCACCAAATACATGTAAATACAGCACGCATGTAAGATGCAAAATGAAACTATCATTTGTTGCATTATGAAAAATATTTATACTTTGAAAACATATTAGTAAAACTGGTGCCACATTTTCTGAACCCAAGCAACAGTTACTGTTTTTAGTAACATAATTATGAAGTTGATTTGTCATATATGGTACAAAATGTATTAAATACCTATTATGTTTGGGATTCTACATCTTGGGTAAAATCTTCTTTTCAATTCATTTAAGGCATTTCTGTCTGTTGGAAACCTAAAATACATCCAAACAGCATTCATATGGAATTCATATATTCTTTTACAATGAAATTTACAAAATAACCATTGAAATGAATACTGTTTAATACAAACTCTTTAACACCTACATAACAACTAGTAGTAGAATAAACAAAATCCTTTTGCAACTACATTTCTGTAATGAACAAAAATGATATATGTCGTGTATGTGTGGATGAAGTTTTGAGAATGTCAAAGCTATTGATTGAACTTATATTCTAATTGTATACAAGTGCAATAATTTGATGTAGCAAGGTATTAAGTCAAGAATGATGTAACTTAATAGTTTGATATCACTGAAATCTACAGAAGTCATTTGTTTCTTACTTGTAATGGTCAGTTTATATTATACTAATTTATCTATTTATTTGTAAAGATTGCGAAACAAGTTTTTACAACTTGTACATGTATTAATCCTTCTTAAGGCTCACTTCATATTGAATCTACATCAAAGCGAGATGGAGCGAGGGTTTACAGTTAATTGGTGGGTGTTGCCGAAAGCCGGTACTACCATGTCACTGGTGAGGATTGAACTTGGAACCCTCTGGTCCTTTTCTTAACTGCAATTACCACAGTGACATCAAACTTCGGTATATAATATTCTGAAGTATGATGTTACAAATTACAATATACTCCATGTACAGTAAAGAATTTTAATAATTGTTTACCTGATGTTTGTCAATCTAACATTGACACTCCTAACAAACTCGTCTATTGCAACTGCTGCTCGGGCCTTCGACACCCCATGCAAGTCAGCAACCTCTGACAAAAAATCCCCCTTTGCTAGGAATCTGAGCCCCATGAGAACCTGCAAATTTAAATGTTGAAAGTAAACAGTTGTGTTTAGGAAAATGTATAAATCAACAAGTTTTGAATTATACATGTATGCTGTCTTTAGGTTTGAAACTCATAATATTAAATTACAATATATAAATGTTTGTAAAATGTCAAAAGGTATGCTGGTAAATAAAAGTTTGTGTCATGAGCACAATGTTCAGATATAAACATAAATCACCGAGGGCAGGATTTATTATATTATGATCCCTGCCGAGGGTACATGCTTGGTCTGATGCTAGTGATAGTGTAGCCGCGTACAGGTATAAGGTGATAAATCGTTAGGCTAATTGACCGTGTGGCTTGATAGTTCAGTTGGTAGAGTGTCCGCCCTGACAGCGGAAGGCCCTGGGTTAGAGTCGCGGTCGAGCCACAATTTTTTCACCACCTGTTACAATAGTATCATCCTCGGTAACTCAGGCTATTCATTACCCAATTGAATATATATATGACTGAGAGAAGCGGCAGGAATTAACCGTGGGTTCCGACGATGCAATAGTATTAGTTACAGGCATACAGTAATCTTACTAAAGGATTCTGTACATGTTCTGTAAAAAAGCATGCGTTACAGCCTGTGGAGATAGCAGAGGGTGATATATCTGCAGAGGAGAATTTGCCGTTAAGTCAAAATATTTGTTGTCTTGGGTGCGAACTTAATGCTTGTTGCAAATTTTCTTATCAAATTTCACGAAATGTCTGTACAAACCCTAGGCATTACTGAAGATATCATACCCTACCTTACCAGCTTACGTGTCAAAGTAATTGCACTGAACAGAGTTCTGTTTTTTTATCGAATGCTTTATAAAGATCTCGATTATCAAACCGTAAAAGGCAAACAACTGTAAAATGTCAGTCCGTAAAATAAGTTTCCGTTGAAGCTGAAAGTGTGAGACAAAGAGTAAGATATCCCACTTCCTTTAAAAAGATAAATGTAAACAATCCGAATATGCCATCTGTCCGATATTCACCACATATCTTCATAAACGTGAATACATAGCTTCTAAGCATGACATGAATATCAGCTTACTGCAGTAGTACTATTTTAATGTGATGGTGTGCTTAGAAGAGATGTTGGCTATAAGTTCACCGACAGCATCAGTCATGCCTTCCTCTATCTGAACCAGAGGCTCTGAAAACAGTCCTTTCAGGGCTAAACTGACTCTTAACAGGGTCGACGGGCCATGATAAGAGCGCTTCCTCGTGGTGTAGCCTGTGTGTGACATAATGAAAATGAAAGCAAATTCTTATGTATATTTAGGTTTAATTATTTCTCTCTAGCATATATTACATAAAATCAAAAACATTAACAGAAAAATTGTGCTTTCATTCTGTTATAACTAAACGCTCTTCTTCGTCATTCTGTTATCTCTAATACTAATACTGCATTAAATCTTTCATGTCATAATTTTAGGAAGGATCTCTAAATATTCTTCTTCCGAATAACATATT
The DNA here is from genome assembly GCA_022818135.1 of Saxidomus purpurata. Lineage (NCBI taxonomy): Eukaryota > Metazoa > Mollusca > Bivalvia > Venerida > Veneridae > Saxidomus > Saxidomus purpurata. The sequence continues at coordinate 25,444,351 of JAFMSR010000009.1, forward strand.
TAATGATACCAATAATAATCAACATATGCATTGTTTATATAGCTGTATCAATAAACGTGCCGATAACAACACGCCAAATAATTCGTCCGAATATTAATTCCGGTTCGCTAAGGTCGCTGTCTAGGGAACCGGTTCCGGTTCTCTAGACACTTCCATGTTAATTCACTAAATAAACTTTTATTTTAAAAACATCCACGCGTTTTATGAAAATTCCAACTTTCTAACTGACAGTTATAAATAGACTGTTGTGAGTCATTGTTGTTTTGGAATTAAGGGAGATAATGTGCTTGAGTTAGGAGCGAAAGCGCCTTGGTAATCTGTCCTGTCTATAAGAAAAAAATACAAGCTACCTTTGTCATGCTCTGCAGAGCGCAAGAACGGCCTGTCTTTGGAGACAAATCCTCCCTACAAAGCTCCTCCAGCTCATTAATGCAGGCTTTGTTAAGTCTGTACCGTGACATAACTTCTTGGTCTGTCAGACCGTCTAAATCACTAATTTTTTTTTTTAAATTCCGTTTTCTCCGTCGGCGCCTTTGATCGTCTAATAGCAACGCGGCCATTTTGTTTGATCTACGACTGCTCTCTTGCGATCGCAGAATTTACATAAAATCTTACGATAATCGTACGTCTACGATCGCCGGTGTTTTTTGATAAGACACCTCCAAAATCGTACGATCAACGTACGACGAGCGTACGACCAAAACAAGCGTACGATCGTTGATAAGACGCCCCCGTGAGCCGACAAATATGTACTCGTTCCGTCAATAGTATTTGTAGAAGTATTTAAGAAACATAAGGCACGGTTTCTTTGATGTAGTAGTAATTTTCTTTTAATTAAAATGTTAGTGTATCATTTTAGATATCACAAGTAGTAAGTAGATCTATCCACTTTGATTCAATTTAGCTTTTTCACATGTACAAATACAATGTATATGTCTTTATTTTGTATTAAGCATACAATCTTTGCGTTGTACTCTTGTTTAAATGGGACTACTTTGTATTCTTATGTAAAGACTGTACAAATAAAGAAAACAAGAACACAACATGCTGTAGCAGACAAGTCTGATGTTACCTCAATGTATGCCGTGTATATGTGTTTTGTGGATTTGTCTCTTGCACACTCTTATGTTCACAGGTTCCCATATCGATGAAAGATACGTAACGATCTTCACATAAAAGCAATAACAGAACAATCAGAAGACAGCTAACGCTGGAAAACCGTTTATGCGGCAAATATCCAGATCAAGGTTAAACAGTTCCCACCAAGAGTTGCCGTTCCTTTCCGATCCACACAAAATATTAGCGCGAGCGTAGCGAAACGACAACATTGTGAATAGAAACTACATTTTGTAAAATACCATAAACAATTTGCAAATGTTTAGTATTACTTTTCTACGGAAAAGTTAGAGTGATGTTCCGAATGGTGATCCTTTTTTAACTTGTTATTGCAACATGCTTCCCAGTCAAATAAGCAGACGACCGATAGTCCCTGGCAGAGTTTGTTTTGCTGGACCATCGGGCCAGTGCAATACGAGTATAGTTTTTGACCTGTGTACACCAAGCGTTCATTTCATTGACTTGGTTCATTCAAGATGCTACCTTTATAAATTGTTTTCATCAAAATGAGTGTGTGTTCAATTCTCCACAATAGGAATTACACATTATAAACACCGCGATAAACAATTTACAAAACAGCCATGATTCCATTTTTAATTTCTATACATTTTTATAGCGTTTTTAATGCGCACGAGGTTTCCCGAATGATTCACGGGGAGTGCAATCGTTATTTCTACGGAAAAAGCCGAGTGATGTTCCGATTGACGGGGAGTGAACTCCCCATTTACTGAAACGATTTTCGCGACACCAAACAGTTTGCGAGTTTCTTGTAAACTGAAGAAAAAAAGCTTCAAATCGCTATACGTTTCTTTATGCACACAGAGTTTTGAGGATGCTTATGATGAAAACAACAGTTTTACATTAAACCAGCATGATATTACCTGTGTACTATATTTGCAGGGGTCTTAGGAGAAACGGTCAAAATTAAAGGCCATTATTTGTTGGGTATTGACGGTACAATATCACGTTATATACAGATTATAGCGCGGTAGGGTGTTTTCACTCATGATCGGAGTGTACAGGGTTCGATCTTCACCAGGGCCAATATGGTAGTGTCTTACTTATCTAAGTTGTCAATCACAAAAGTTGTAACATAATAATTTGCTTTTCAAGTTTCTTTTGGGAAAAGTAATTTATCTGAATTCTATTAATAATTATGTTGACAGTGATATTTCCTTTACAAAACAGTTTCAAATTTTGTCAGCAACAGTCCATACTTACTTAAATTTTGCTTTAAGTAGGTGATAGCTCATCAAACCCAATTTGATTTGAGACACACACACAAATTCAGTGCCTTCAGCGCTTTGATTGTGATATGTACTGTAGGACATCACAACTTAAATGATTTGTTCCTCTCCATGATTACCTGCTGTTGCATCTTTACAATATATATTTCCGGCAAACTTCATTTTGAAAACCATTACCTCAATGGGTCGGCACCAAAGTTAAAAAGAAAACAAGATTCGTCTCTTTCGTCCGTGATGCATAAATCTTACAAAGCAAACAGAAGTTGAATATTCTTGTTACTTCCCTTTACATTAAGATGTCGGTTAATAAACTGCTACTACATACAAATATGTATATTTAAGTGTACCTGCGTTTTTTTAACGAATATCAATTTTTGAAGGTCAGACCATTTCTATATTCTACCACCTCTTTATTCCATTCTGGTTCGTTCTTAAATTTTCTTCTCAAATATTTTTTCTCTACCAACTTCAATTTCGGATCAAAACAGATATGTACTTTTATGTTTCGTCTGTCATATGTACAATTAAATCAAGCTATACTTACTGTCGTTTGTAGTTGTTCTTACTTCCCTTTAAGCGAACCAGTACAATGACAATAAATATGTTGAGCTACTTGGTAGGGTCAATTTTTGAAACCATGTTTTTATAATGCCTCGTACATTTCAATCATTTCATTCTATAGTTTCTTTCTCAAATATGTTCATTTGATGGTACACGAACTGGCTTTTATGTTTGAATGCTTTTACATAGTAAGCAATCTTTATTTATAGATTGACTTCTACTTTTGATTCAATACATGACTACAAACTATTTTATTTGATGTTGTTGTTGTTGCTGTTGTGAAAAGCCCGTTCCAACCTTGGTCATTTTAACAGGCGAACAGTTTACCTTGTAATCGTTTCTGTGTAGAGCCAATACTAGACTCCGATCCACCGTAAGAAATTGCCGACTGGCATGGTCGGTAGCAGGGCGCAAACCCATGAGAGGTTACAGCGATCTCAAGTCAGCGACTGTTAACCCCTCAACCACGGAGGCGGTTATATTTGATGACATGCCCCTCGTCTTAATCTATTGAAGGTGTAATGCCTATTTCAAACAGTAGTTCATTCTTTACGTAACTATGTAATTACTTCTCCTTGGAAGGTCCAGTACTAGATCATATAACCCTTGATGAACTCCAAAAACGCGGGAATTAAACACATGACTCTCAGTCAGTGAGAGATTACAGAGAGCTCGCTCTAATGAATTACTAAATAATGTAAGACTGAAACATTACAGTTCCGTGTACCTGACACGAAGCATTGTCTATATATTATATAAAAATTATGCAATTTTTGCTAATATGTATGTTACAAATATGAGATAACGTTATTATGTCAATCCAGTGATAAAATATTGATTAAAGGAAAGCATGAGCCCTAGAACTTAAGCCCTGAGAGTGAGATTGAAAGTAAAATGATGATTTTGTGCTGTACCGACGTAAGGAAAGATACATATTGATAAATCTATGTACATTGTAAATTGAAATAAAGCATAAAACGAACGCAAATGATATGCAACATATTAATAACAATAAATCACAACAGTTACTGTTATTTAACTAGCACACATATCGAGTATATTCTTTTTTTCTCAAAACATACAAACGCATTTTAAGAGGACAATCCTGTCTATTCTAAATGTTTTGTAATGAAATTCTCACTACATGTATTTGTAACATAATAGTATATGCTGTAATATGTAGAGAAAAGTTTCTTTTATAAGCCTCTTACTATTGTATTCAAGTCAAACATAGCCTTACGTTTGTAAACATTTAAACAATTCGGATGTATTTATTTCAAATTTTTGACATACTTTAAACAATAGGGTGAATGGCCTTTAATTCTTCAGGAGAGACTTGCCTTGACATTTTATTGTTCAATCCTCAAAAAAGAATCTGATATTGACTTCTCGTCATATGAGACAACCGTAGTGTGGTTAAGGTGGATTATTTTGTTCGAATTTTCTCATAAAATTTACACTGTGCATAATTGAAGATATTTCTGATAGAAATTCGATTTCTTTGCTTTGATATCTTGAACGGTTTCTATGCGGTTGTGCTTCAAACATTGCCACTGACGTCACTTTTTGCACAGCACGCTATTTCACGTTATTCCTCGAGTTTTCATTCACTGAGCTTTTAAGTTAATATAAAATAACATGCTCCTTGCATTTAAGACGTTCTTTATAATGGTTTTAGATTTGATGAAAAAATGTCGACGCTTGAGACGCTAGATGCGATTATGTGACGTCAAACGGGAACATTGTATCATCTTTGGCTTGGAGTGCTTGGAGTCCTTTATCGAAATTGATGCATTCCCGAGGGCAAAGCCAGATTGATTCATTACGCAGGCACACTAACGGGGGGAAATGATTCAATTAAGATAAAGCATTCTGATACACATATCATTTCGAAACTTATCAGCCGAATTTATGAAAACTATCGTAACTACTACGGAACTTTTTTCAGTTCGACGGTAACGTGTAAAATGACATAAACAGTGGCTGTTGGAATTCAATCCACTATTTCGGGCCACCGTTCAAGATATCACAAGCTAAGTTATACAAACTTATTTTAGTTTAATTATCGAATGCATAAGATATATAAAATACCTAACTCTGACATTATTGTACAACGTTTTTACGTGGAGTAATGACGTCAATTATGATATATTGTTAAGTCTCCCGGAATCAAAACACTGTATGAAGGTTAATCCTGAATTTGCTAAGCCTTTTTAAAGGATAACAAGGTGAAGATATTCTAAGGCGTAACTGTCGCAATCACAAATAATATTTAATAACTTTTTTCATACAACTGATGTATTTATACAGACATTACTTCTTTTCTCTCTATTTTTTTTGTGCGTGTGTGTGTGTGTTGGTTGGGTTAGCGGATGCATATACGAATCATTTACGTACAGTCCGCGGTTCCTTGAATATCTATGGCTGTGCTAAAGATATTTTTTAAAACTAAACATTTAGGATCATAAAACATGTTCACCTACCAAAAGGCTTATAACTTTTATTTTCACATAATCATTTCCATTTGTTACTTAGAAGAATGTCCCAAAAATGACATTTCCAGCTTGATTTCCCACAATAATTACAGATTGCATACACAAATTTATACCCAACTTTTTGTGTAGTATCCTTGCATTGACCCCTTTCAAAACATAGGAAATGGAATGGTCCAGTGCACACAGGGGCCGCTGTTACAATGAAAAGGTTTTAAACGGCTTATGCATATAATGTTACCAATGTGCTCTGTAGCATCCTTGCATTGTCCCTTTCCAAAACACAGGAAAGGCCCGTTGCATACAAGGGGCCGCTATGACTAAATTAAGAAAAATCTTTGAAATATACATTCTGTACTATATACTACATTATAACAATTCAGAATACAATCTAACTTTACATATAATGGAGTACTACAGTACTTATCACAAGTACATGTTTAAGGTACAACAGTCATATAGAGTACTATAGTACTTTACAGTACTAACAGGATTTTACAGTGTCCTGGCATTACCAGTTCCCGTCAATTTAACAAACAAAATCCAAACGATAACATAAAATATGTAATAAGACACGTACCGTCTCTTTCAAACATGAAAAACATCTTATTTCTAAATAAAGACCGTCAAAAGTCTTCAGACCTCGAGTCCATTATTTGTAAATGCATGTATGCAATCAGCTTCCTAAATGGAGTCACCTGTTCCTGTCAAATATAGACCTGTAAAATACTATACCATACAGTACTGAAAATGCAAATCTGTTCAGGTTTGATCAATGGACATCATATTGTTGTAGCATACATATCATGTATATTATAAATACAAAATTTACATTTGAATTTAGCATTTTTTCTTTAAACTCTTACATGAGTACAGTACTTTTAGTTGACTCAGTGATCATACACATGAGTACCATCTCTTAATTCACGAGGATGCAAACACACCTCATGTTTATCAACTGAGTCAGTCTGAGAGTTACTCGTAGCAGCCATACTATCACAGGATATAATACTTTTCTATCGCAGTTTTCTTCTATGTAAATGTGATGGACCAGGAGGGGTACCGGGGTGGTTCAGTAAAACGTTTACTTGATTTTTTAAACACATTTTTGGTTTAACTCTAGTTTTTGGTTTAACTGATAACCATGCTTTGGGTTTTTGTTTTTCAGATTATTGGTGATAGTGATTTAGATTTTCAACTGGATTACCCTCAAGATCCTTTCCACCAACCATATTGTTTACATTTCTTTTTTTAAGTTACATTCTCAACAACAAAATATTTACGTTTACTGAAAAAATGTTCAGATACCTATACGGGTTCATCTTTACCATGACTATTGTCAATACGTGAAGGTTGAGCATGTTCAATAGTAATGTTAAAATAAATTGTTGGTATCCATGTCATTTTCTACATTACTACAACTACAACTGTATAAAGAATTGAATGTAAAATGTTAGTACATTGAGACTCTCAGATGGTCTTGCTCTTCCACAGAGGAACAATACCTTTTTAAATAAAGACAGTATGATTATGAGATTATGAGGTTTATAACATTTACATTGTAAATACATGTACCATTGGCATACTTTGCACATTGTTCAGACAAACTAGATGGACGAATTACACTCAGTTCTGGTCATCGCTTCAAGAAGCCATAGAACAAATTCGAAAGGATTGTCCACTTTTCTTTTTCTCAGGGCTTCTGCATAGTTAGATGTTAATGTTATAGTTTCAGCAAGAGTGTAGCCAAAACCAACTCCTGCTATCTCCTTGAAATGAGCATATAGTTTTGCTTCTTCTTCTAAATTTAACACTGACTCCTGTCCAGACTTAACAGTTTCAACTGAAACTCTGTTATCAACTCTATCACCTGTTGTAGTTGGGATACCATGCAATTTAGCAGACATTTACACTGAGACATCCCTCGTCTTTGATGCATTTATCATGCAGGTGGGAGAATACTGATCAAAGATTGCCTTTTCAGAAGTAGATTGAAGCTAAAACTAAAAGATAAATATGCCAAATACATGTAATGAGGGACTGTACCAATCATAACGCACATTACGATAAGGTAGTGGTTTGTACTTGATATAATGTAGAATATAGTAATAATGTAAGTCAGCACTGATGCATACGGACAAGATAATGCTTTGATTTTCATAAATCACAGACTGGTTATTGCCGGAATAAAATAGACAGTTCGTGTATTGTTTTACAATAATTTTACCTTGATGGGCAGCGTTCTGCTCATTTTCTTGCGAGTGCACAACGGTGTTTTTTTACAGCAGAAGTTGAGTTTCTTAAATTACACAACGCGCCATAGTTTTTTTTAGTTCGGGATAGTTGACGCTCGGAAACAGGACACCCGACGATACCATAGAGTACGTTAGTGCCATAGTGACCAGCGCATAAGTGGGGGTATTAATCACTTCCAGTGATAGCTCTATTTCGTTTGAAATATGATCTGCTGATGCAAAAGAAAAGGATAGAACTACATCCGTGTTACAAATGAGTACATTAATGTATTAAGTATATGTTCACATCATATCTAGAGTTTACTCGATACGCCGTAGCTAACATTTCAAAATCTTAAAATGCCTCTAAAATACCCTTTGCAAATATCTTGTGTTTTGTTCTTTTGTTCATTTAGTACATGCCTCAATAATCATAAATGATCCCATTACAGCGTATTCGTATCTGAATAGGCCTAGGTTTTGTCGGTTAAAAAGGCAAATGACAACTATTGTTATCCATTATTAACATTCAGGGTATCATAATTGCGCGAAGTACAACAAACGAGAGTCTCAGTTACTGCATAAGTATTTGAGACTTCTGTCCGCTTTCAGAGGTAAATGGAATGCTTTTATCTCTCAGTATAAAACTGCAACGTACAAAAATGTTTATTATGTCAAATCAATAATATACAGCTTAAAATGATCGGCGAAGTAGTAGCCTAGAACCCAAAGAAAACGAAATTTGTCCCTTTCTCACCAGCTACAAGACTACATTTTCCATATACAGGTGTATGTCGTATAGAAACTATTTCTGCGGTCAAACATGTATATAAAGCTTTTAAAATACGCACGCTTTTTACGAAAAATAGTAAAACTTTTATACAGCTTATTGGCAAACATAATATGATATAGTATACCTGACTTTGCAATTTAAATGAAAACTGATTGCAAAGAAATTAACTGTATCTTACACGGACAATAAATATACTGTGAATATGTAGATAAAGTTATAAAAGTATTATTTACAGGTAACTATTTAGAATTGAAACTTGCTCAGTGAACCAACTCTGTGTACACATTTAAAAATTCCCACTCATTAAGATTGATGCTATTTTGAATAATGTTCATGTATATATTTTTTATTTTAAACCGATGAGAACATGGGAGTAAATGAAACCAATACCGGCATGTACTTTTAGTGGGACTAATGTCAAGTATGCTTGTTAAAAGACTGCTGGAAAAGTTATTTTGGCCAATATCTGACTTTACCTAAAGAATCATTGCACAAATGTACGAATGCATACAATTAATAAATCAACATATGTGATTATAACTCTTGTATGAAGGATATCACCTTTGATCTTTTTTGCTTCCGTGAACTTTTAATGCACTGTACACTTCATACGTATACGCATAACAACATTTGAAGCACTGACCGGTATTACCAAGTTTAATTATAGTAATGCCATGATTTTTCAACTAATGATGGCATTACTTATATATGTATGTAATTACAGTTGGTACCGGATAATCCATAAGTACTCTTCACATTCATGGTATTCCTTTCTGCATCCTTTCTGCCACTAACGGCTGCTGACAGGACATTCATGTACAAATTCCGCACTGGAATGACGAAATAAAATACCGCCAGATCAAAGTAAAATCTGAAAACAAATGTCCTTTTCTATTCTGTTTATGTAATAGCCCTATTTCAAAAGTGTCTTTACTAAGATAAAGTGAAGTCCTATTCCAATAAAACGCTGTTTATCCTTATTCTTTGTCATATTTTTTTTTAATTAGCCAAAGTAATAAATTGAAAAGAAATCTCTACCAGGCTTCGACACTATTTTTAATGAACGATAATTAGAATTTTTCGTAACTCCACATTTTCGCGGCACGGAATTTATTATAATAGAATAATAAGGATTCATACCGCTATTCAGGATGCAGTACTTACCAAAAATGTAGCCCTGGGATGTCTGTCTCTGTTCGTGCTGGTTGGACGGACGGTTGAATGAAAATTTGAGGTTGAATGGCTTTTTTGTTGATATTGAAGAATTAATTTCTTTCAATAACCTACATTTTTTCATATGACGGTAGAACATAAGGCGGCTGTTTAAGTAGTTTTCTCCTTCATGTCATAAACGGAATGAAGATCATTTACACTAGCGTGTAAAGCCTGATAGACGGACGGATAAGACAACAGACAGGGTAGGGCAACAGACAGATGGTCGTTTAGTAGCGTTTAATAACACTTATACAAATATACTGGAACTAGAAAAGCATTTTTTTTCATTATTTTAGTTAATTTCAGACATTGTCAATACCCCTTTTTCTTAGGGCACGCAGCTTAAACAGTTAAAGGTCCATTACTAATACCAAATTGAATTTTCTGGAATTGTAACAGGGAAGTACAGTTTGAAACTGGCTTCTAAAACTTTACAATAGCCGTGGTGTATTTCCCTGTTTAGAAAGACGAGTGAATGTTTTTGTATTTCCTTAGATTGACCTGGGTGGTCTCTTTGTCCTACTTTCGCTTTATGCATGTTGTCAGCAGTCAGAAATGTACGTTGCAGATCTATGGAAGTGAAATTCTTTCAATTTTATTAAAAAAATATGCATGCTTATTCATATACAACCTATTTACAGCCTCTCTCTGTGAGATTTTTGGGAAATTACAAAGATTTTTGAAAACTGGAAAACCTACTTTCGTTTTCGAAAATGCAAAATATAATTTATTAATTCTTTTGTTAAACTCAAATTTTCAACACAATATGGTCACATTCGATGCAGTATGTCATAAATTTCATCTGAGAAGCACCTGTTACAATTCAGGATTAAAAAGAAAATTTGATTTGGTCTTAGTAATGGACCTTAAATTCTAAAGCAATTGAAAAGGAAACGCAACTCCTCATAAACACTGTAACTTAACATATTCTACATCCCCTTGTTACTCCCCTTTACCTGTACATGAAATGCATATAATGAATTAAACTTTATGACGTTTTATTTTGTTTAACGGCCGACACTAACTTTATTTATAAACTTGAGGTTTGAAAATATTCATAGACACCTGGCTTATATCATTTGAACTGCCCTACATAGACACATAATACATTTTACAGTTCACCGGTCGTTGTTCTAGTATTTGACGTTTGTAAATGTCGTCTGCTGCTACGACGCATTTGATTGGAACGCGCATCGCTAGTAGCCAATCATAAATTTCTTAAATCGTCATGCGTTACACCTACTCTTGATATGTTGGTTTGAGGCACTCAACAGTTTTGCGCCATAGTTTCGAATTGGCTAGGGTTAAATATCTGTAGAAAGGGTATTGTGGAGAGTTAATGGTACAGTTTGTGTAGAGAATGACTAATATTGCTATATTAATTCTTTTGACTGGCTTGAATGAGTGTTGAAATATAATGAGAAATACAAATATGTGGCTTTTTGTGGCTCTGTGTTAAACCGGTGCATGGGAATGGAAGCAGGTGATTTTTCACTAGTCTGCAGTGAGCAGAATGCATTTTGCAGTGGCATACAGCAATGTAAATGTGCTTTTTCTTATATAACAGGGAGTCTGGTGTCTGAAACTGACCAGCTACTGGTCAACATATCGCAAATGAAATTTCAGTGATGTTTTGAAAATTGACAATTTGGCCCCGGACCGACCCCAAAAATGACGCTATCTTTCAATGAAACATAATCCATGAATCGTGTATGCCAATGAGTTTGGCAGCAAACTTTATGATATTTTTCAAGAGATATTTGACATGTGCATGTTCTTTCAGGTTAGCAGTTACAGGTGTTGTGTGAAGGAATTGTGAGATTGGTTGTAGGCTTTGTTTCCGAGAACCCAGAAAACTGTTGCCTGCCCCCTTAGATATTTAAATGCTGCAGCTAGTCAGAATGAAATTTCTGATTCGGTTATATGATTGTACGACAAACTGTGTATAAGATTGTAGAACGACTCTCGTTCTGGGGGGTTCTTTTCCTTCCTGCACAAACGTCGAGCACCACCACTTTTGTCTAGTGTTATGCTTATACATTTGTTTATAGATTCTGTTTACATGTTGAAAGTAAGGGGACAAAACACTAGTCACACATTTCATGTATACAAATATAGCAACTCTTTAATTGTCGCGTGAGTGTTTACGTAGTCAACGATTCGTTGCCCTGCCAGGTTTGAGCCTCTGTCCGTGACATATACTTCCTGTCTACTTGCCCCGGCTAAGGGCGGCGGTGTTAACTACATTAGCATGCCGAGCCATAGAATAAATCAAAGTACTGAGTACAATAACATTCAATATACTTTGTAGCAGATAGCACATCTACATGTAATTCTGCTTCACTTATAACATTATTATGCGACATAAACACTTAATACCATTTAGTTTTACAAGTGAGAAAAAAGCGCATTCTGTTTTTTGTTGAACGCATGGATGCATGTACTGGAAATTTTATACCGGAAACTCATTTTGCTTATAAACAGCCGACATTCTTTACATAACGTGTGAATATAAAAGGAAATTGATACTATATAAACATGACTAGTATTTTGCATAAACAGAAAAATCACGTTAATATGTTTCCGCTTAGAGTCAGAGGATCAAATTCACAGGTAGCTATTATTGTACAAGAAAAATGTCTTACTGACAGAAATGGCCTCCGTTTCAAATTATCTGTACCAAAAACATTCCTTACTTTTCTTTTTAAATGGATAAGTATACATTAGTATATTTTATAATGATATTGCAAACAAATAAGAAATTAAAATAAGACAACTCTTTTTCTTGAAGAAACGACGTGAACACTAAAGAAAAGCAAACGTCAACATGGTTTAAGAGTAAATAGAACATCTGTAAATTCAAAGAGATCCTGGGACTTTAAATGAGGAGTGTTTCTTAATGTATTGTGTATCTGATCATGACGTAAGCATGACTTTACATGGCTGACAAAGTATAGAATATATTGTTTGTTCTGAAATTATCTCCATTTCATTGTACATGTAATCTATATAGACCGAGGTCTAGGTTACGTATGTCATATCTTTTTATAGACTGTAACTAGGGCTAAAAATAGGATACAACAGAGATGAACTGCTTTTCGGGACATTTAAGAAATTGGATTGACAAATGATAACATAGATGCTCAGTCGACCTGAAATATCAAATAACTACTTGATACCTTCTTCTGTGTGGTTTTGTGTAAATTGTATAAACTACTGTATGAATTACATTTTAAATAAAGTATACGCTTTATAATCGCCCAGGATTAGGGAAGTGTAAATACACTAAGTTGGTTCGATAAGAGTGTCAGGGTGTGCTGGTAAGGTATTGACATTGGTACATGTAACTACGGGGTAGGTGTGCCTTTAGGCGATATTGGCACACCTGGTGAGATATTGGCCTAGTGTGCCAATATCGCCTTAAGGCACACCTGTCCCGTATAATTACCTTTTTATTGCATATGTTGAACATCGGTTTTGTTGAAAATGGGTAAACACAAGACAAGTAGATACAAAACGCACATTCCTGCAATACTCGTACTATTTCATAAAAATAAATACCATTGAATGAATAAATGTTCATACTATTCACAAAAGCATACGTGTCAGTTTCCACATTTCGCTGCTCAATAAGCCTATCTAAATTCAATAAACGTTGAGATAGCGACGTCTGTGTCCTTTCGGCGGCCGTTTTCCGTTACGTCTACGTTGTCAATTACGTCAACGTTTTCACGTGCTGACAGTCTAGCGTTGCTGCACAGTTGACTGGAAATAGACTCGATATGAATTTTCTGGCACACTAGCAAGTGTGCCGATATCAGTTATCAGCACACTACGTCACGTGATCGTTTTATCGGTCCATATCACCGAAAATCAAGGCAAATTTGATACTATATATAGTAACATATGCAATAATCAACTTTACAATATTGGCTAAAAAAACGAGAATATAAATGTGATTGTAACAATAACAATTTTATTTGTATTTAACTTAGTAAACTAAGATATCAGCAGGAGTCTAAAAACAAAATGCCGTCGTTTAAAAATCTAACGGAAGTGGTTTCTCCGTATTGGCCCTCTCTTTTAAACCAATCAGAATGCTTGAATTCCATATTGGCCCTGTTTTCTCGTATTGGCCCTGCTTTGCTCATATTGGCTCAGTTATGCTTTATATTAGCTCTACCTGTTTCATATCATGTGCGCAATTGATCTAATACAGTGTGTAATATTGTAAAGTTGAATAATAATTGCATGTATCTACCCTCTCAAACTTCCTAGTTGGGTGCGGTTAAATCTACACTATTATAATTTTAAATTGAATATCAGAGTTGTCCTATACTCAAAGTTTGAAGATATTTATCATATTTGACAGTTTGTAAACAATTTATGTATTTGAGAACAATTTGCGTTAAACGAGATGGTGTGCATACGTAAGCAGCTATCCTTCCGTTCTTTGAACATACTGAAAGAACAATGATGGGTTTGGTAGTTTACTTATTTCATTCTTGAAACTTTTATAATGGGATTAATTTTTAAAACGCGAAAGACCGAAAGGACGCGACGCAATACTATATATGTCCTATGATGTTTTGAGAAGAATGTGTCACCTTGATCTTTGAGTTCGACACCCAAGTGATGGGCAACGATACACAATCTGATTAAAATAGCTTGTACGAAACATGAGAAATGAACAGTAAAAATTTATGACTAAGACAAAAACTAGAACAGTGTCATAGAAAAAATTAACTAATATTAAATAGAGGAGATACACAGAGGAGTTGTGTGGAGGAAAGCTACGAAGGAGCATCAGTTAGATTTTTGTTTTAGATTTTAGATTGCAGTCTTAACTGGGCGACTGTGCCTTTGCGCGTGCAGACATACATGTACTCGGTTTGTGTCAAAACCAACATTACACCTCGATGACTAAGCATAGATTCAGATCAGCCGACTTATTGCGGGCCGCAGCAGCGGCCCGCTATATTTAATACGTGGTGAGTAAAAGATGCATGGAGACTTAAGCACTAGATCGAACATATGCGTCTCTCTTCATTATAAAATCGAGGTACTTCTGAGATGAAAACTGTAGACACAGTCAATTTTTTTGGAAAAGCAAGAGTTGTCGTTTGTAATTGAGATGTCGTTCGTTTCATAGAGGGCGCAATCTTATATACGCTGGTAAAAAAAGAAAAAAGCGCTTTTCACGTTTCAGTCGCAATCTACACCTAGAAAAATGGATATATGATTGCTTTTTCCACTAACGCAACCTTTGACATTATAGAAACGAAACGAGTCGACTGAATATTCTTTTATGGCCTTTTTAGACATATATGATATTGTTTTAGCTAATTTTTTCCCGTTTGCAGTAAGTCTGCCTCCGTGGTGTAATGGATAAAGCCGATAACTCAAACAGTTTTGTGTACGTGTACATTTAGAAACCACGAGTTCGAATCCCATCAACACCCAATTTTTTTTTAAATTTTTTTCTGCTGTTTTAATAATCATTTTTAATTTTTTAAGAATATTTTACGGCAAATAATCATAAAAATCTTCATTCATGTCAAATTAATAAGGATAATGGTAATGAAAAATTGAGACATACCAGGAACTGTCTATAAAGCATTCTTTATAAATATGATTTGATATCAGTAAAGTTTCGATACTACAGGTCAGTCAGTAGATGTGGTGTCGTGTCAGGTTTTGCTTGTTCAACCAGAATTGGTTCCCTCGAGTTCTTTTGGGGCCATGCCTCAATATCAATTATAACCAATTTTCAAAATATTTACATGGGATTATTGTTTGTTGGCCCGCTGTGATACTTTGTATCACAGTTTTTTCTTGTATATATATAGTGTTCAGTTATACATCAAGGTAGAGTTTAACTCAATGATTTCACTGTACTACATGTACAAACAGCGGTACTTCATTGCTAAAGAGCGGATCAGTGGTCTAGTGGTTAACGCGCTGGACTGGTAATCCAGGGATCGCAGGTTCGATCCCCCGCTCCTCCACTTACATAACTAATGGTCTTTCGGATGAGACCCAAAACCGAGGTCCGATGTATCAGTGTTGTATACCGGGCATGTTAGAGAACCAAGGGTTGAAGATTATTTCAAATTTATCTCGTTCAAATCACAAAATTTCCACTGTAAATATCACTTTAAAGTCCCAGGACCACATTGACAAGTACAATTTGTTTGAAACTCTTATTTTACCAAGAAAGATGTCTTACCGGCGACAAAGACCTTTATTTGTACAAAACGCATTCAAAACGTTTGATGTAGACTACATGTTAGAATTATAGAGCAATATATTTAAAAAATATTGCAAAAATTAAAAAAGGCTTCCTTGCAACCCTTTTTGTGAAAAAAGCAACTTGAATACAAAAGAAATGAATATGTCAATAATGTTTTAGAGTGAATAGAACTTGGTTCTACCATTATCCTATCCGTATATTTATTATACAATATCATTACATTTAAAAAGATCTGCTGGCCGGAAGCACGCATTTATATACCGTAATGATGCTTCATTGCCGTTAAATGACGTCACTAAATGACGTCGGAAATCAGAACGTGAATTGTTAGTACTATATTCCCAACATAATTTACGTAGGGTACAAGCAGGGAAATTTCAAATGTATATTACCGGCATGGGCCACTAATGTCAACTTTTTTACGAAACATGGAACAGTGAAACGGCAATTTCATGGAAGAGTAATAAAAAGGTGTTTTTATCATTATTTCGAAGCCATATGCATGAGGTTCCGCTAAAACTTGTCGTCTGCTGCGTTAACGTTAGTATAACAGCTTGATGTTTTTGACGATAATTAAATTTTGTTTGAATCTTGGAATGGCCTCTACACAGACAATGGATTCGCATGTCGTGAAATAGGTTTCAAGTTACCTAAACTATTTGGAGAGGGACGAGAATCCATCGCAGACGATAAGCATATAAGAAGAAGGTCAGTTATTACGTCGGCGTTGGTAATGTCTATCACTGAAATTCTTGAATACAGACACAGTGCCTGATCGAAGGGTTCGATGAGACTTGGTGTAAGTCAGTATTTTATTAATATGTATACCGACACTAGGAACGCATGGTGACAGTATTTTGGAAAGTCAAGAATGTTTCTAGTTGCCTATTTGGACGTCGGACTGCCCCGTGGTGGCGAATATGTACATTTTCAAAAATGCATAATTTTAACACCGATGTTAATATCAACGTGAAATGTTGTACATGCGATAATGATACATTGTACTTTGTGTTGTAAAGCATTGAAGAAATTGAACAGATAGAAAAATGGTTATGACGAATATATTTTATCACCCCTCGTGTAATTAAAAATCCGCTGTCGTAGTAATGAATTCAGAAAAAAGGAAAGTAATACAACGTGATAAACCTTACAACTACAAGAACTAATTTGTCACCGAGTTACTGTCCTGGGGGAGGTGGTTGAGTTCTTAACGCTCTGGATTACCGATTTAGAGGTCCCCGGTTCGATTCCCGGTCGGGGCAAGGACATTTCATAAACGCTTATCAGTGTTTCCAACTCATCTAGAGTTGAACTGGTTAGAAACCCAGAGGTAGCCTCGCGTGTATCGGTGCTATACACCGGGCATATAAAAAAATCAAGGGGTCTAAAAAGAGCAAGTGTCTGGTACCCGGATAACTTGCTCTTTGTACTATCCTTGGCACTTGTACTGGAAAACATACATACATACGCACGCACGCACGCACACACGCACGTACGCACGCACACACACGGAAAATTGATTTTAGTTTATACTAATATATTTTAACTCGATTGTGAAGAAAGCTTGTAGCTTATAGAGTCACTCTCGAGTGGGGCTCGAACCCGCAACCTCCGGGATGAGTGGCAGACATCTTAACCTCTACATTTAACATTGTTTTTGACATTGTTGCCCGTCTGTCTGTCAAAAACGGTTTCAAAACGGTTAGACCAGGGATCATATAATTTGGTAGTCTTATTGCACAAAACCAGTAGAAGAACATTGTTAATCATTTAGTAAGAGGTCAAGGTCACATAATCTTTAATAAAAAGTTTTCTAACAATAACTGATGACCTGTTGGTATAAGGATCATGTAACTTTGTTGGCTTGTTAGTAATGACCAACAAATTTGTGTGAAAAGTCGAGGTCACTTGAGAAGAGAGGAGGGGCGGAGACATACATGTATGTTTTCCCCCCAAAAAAATTTACTAATTATATAGATCATACATGATCTGTTTAATGTTTTGATATTCGCCGTTTACTATTTTGATTTTCGCCATTTTCATTTTCGATATTCGCCATCATACTTTGAATCTTCAGATGACATAAACATTTATGAGGACGAAGGCTAAAATGAAACGATTCATTACATTGATAGAGAAGGTGCCAGAGGGTGTCAAGGTTGACATTGCTAGAAAATTAACTTTCCATGAAATGAAAGGCAAAATACCATCTTTTACATACACTTTTCTACTTTCCAAAAAGGTCCTATTTATAGATCAATTACGGAAACAACCTCTGATCTGCAGTTGATCCTTAACTATGTTCGTGAAGAAGAGTGGAGATACATGTACACGACAAACAAAAGAATTCTTAAGATATACGAACCAGCTGTGATGAAGTGTGTACTATCAATCAGACAAAGCCGTGAACGAGTGTTGCAAGACGACGTATAGAGTCTGGTGCAGCACATCAAGCCTTAGATTGATACTCATCTTGAAACATTCAAAATAAAGGTAGTTGAAGAAGTTAGTACTAAGTTGAACTTTGATTAAAGGGATGTTCGTTTACTTCTTACTATCTCACATGGGAGTAGATAGGGCTATGTTTACTTTTTCTTATGTTTTGCGTTTTAGATACAATAGATATTGAACAGAACTTAAAGAGTCTTAACTCTCTTCGATGCCCTCTACATACTTTAAGGAGAAATATCAGATAAATTCTACATGTTCCTCTAATATATATCCCTAGAAGGTAGAGTCGTTACCCCCGCCTCCACTGATTGACACCTTCTAGCTTTGCCTATAAATGCAACACTTACAAATACACGAGTTTACAGTGTACGAACTAAGACTGTATCAAACCGGAAGTCGCCACCGAATATGCATACAGTAACTGTTTTCAAGTTTACTGTCCAATTTTATTTAAAGTTTCCAAGTAGAAATAGAAAGAGTACAGTAAGTATTCCAATTTTATTTGATACAGAGATAATACCATGTATCAGGAAATATCGAAGTTTATGTTTTACATTGTTTATTTGTTTGAAAACATAGCAAAGAGTTGTTGAAAATAGTTCAATTGTTCTTAAATTGCGATATTTTGTCAGTTTATCTCTTCCCAACATTGTTAAGCGAACTTTAGTAGCCACCATCCGCTACAAGGATATCTTATCCGTAGATAAGTTCCAACACTGCCGTCCATTTATTGCAGTTCTTTTGAAGAAAATAACTTTTTTGACTGTATCCTATTCGCTAAGACACTGTATGCAAATCGCAAACCGTTATAAAATGACTGTATGCCTATGTATTCGCAAAAATGTCGATTTTATATTTACAGTTATTTCAGATAGCTATGACTGACTGGCAGTGCTATTATTGAAATTTGACCTCAACATCCTTTAGTGATATCATCAACCACTCCATTACATTTCCCGCTAACAGCATTCTAAAAATCAAAATATGATAAACATGCGACTGTGTCTATTCTGTCACAAATGATCTTTACATGGGTTGCAAAATATTGAAGACTACATTTATGCTAAATTTGTGAAACTTCTTCTTGGGACATGAGTTCGAGTCCTTGCACGGTCAATTCCTTTTATCGCTTGGAACAAGGTTATTTTTGCTTAAATATCTTATAATCGAATGTTTCATGGCATGTTTCGACGACAGAAGATGATAAGATATGACTCAATCATATACATTTCATTTACTAAAGAATGCCCCTAATTCAAACAACAACAGAGAAATGTAATAAATGTACATGTATATAATTACAATAACTCTAGCAGTATAGCTCCTTTCGAAAATAGCTGACAGCTCCGCGGGGAGCTGTATTCGGTGCACATTAACGAATACAGCTCCCTTGGTATAGCGGAGCTTTATTCGAAGCAAAGCATATGCCAATTCGACTGAATCTCCTTATGTTTGCTTTATTAGAATATAATTATAAAGAACCATGATCCCTATGTTAAAAATGTCCACAGATAGAAATAAGGAACCTTAATTGCCCAAAACATCTAACACATGTTTAATATACTGCATGTTACACCTATTCCGTCCGTCTATTTGTCCCACCATCTGTCTGTTGTCCTATCCTATAGGTTGTCTTATCTGTCCGTCTGTCAGGCCGTACACCATGATGTGTATGAGCTTCATTCCGTCAAAATATGTTTTGCCTTATGTGTTACCGTCATATAAAAATAATGATGGTTTATTGAAAAAAAAATTCACTGCATCCTGAATAGCGGTATAGATCCTTGTTATTTTATAATAAATTCTTTACCGCGTATTTGTATAAACGAATGATACGTCTATGTTGCATAGGGTCACTGGGGCGCTCTATACGAAAAAAGGTACAAGAACCCCGATTACAGCTCCCAGTTGATTAGGGGAGCTGCATTCGTTGAAGTGCACCGAATACAGCTTCCCTGGGAGCTGTATTCGTTAATGTGTACCGAATACAGCTCACGGGGGAGCTGTATTCGAAAGGAGCTGTATCCGGTGTTACAAGAAGGGACGAGATAAAATTCATTTAACGAAAGGTTATCATAATAAAGTTAAAAAGCAGATATTTTCGATCTTTATATGAAAGAAAATAAATCATCTACAATGTATTTGATGATTGGCAATACTCGCTACCAACAGAGCCATTCCATAATGCAACGTACGACAAGTCTATTATGTTTCATGACAATCCCTGTACACGCTAATACTGTTAAGTTGTCAAACAAGCTTCATTCATAAACGGTTACCATATTTATTCCGGTACTCTTCAATCTATTGCGTATTTTACTCCCTCAAAATGAATAGGAAGAGTCATAGAAGGCTAATATATACACAGGTCCATGCTTGAAACAATTTGATAGCTTTGAAACCAAAATTAGTAGCGGAAGCAAGAATTGCGCTTTTAAATCAATATTACATTTGTTGCGTTCTGTGCAATTATTGTACAGTGGTTTTACGATTATCATACAGTAAACAATTTTGTGTTTGCGAATATGCATACAGTGCATATCTTTAATGCATGTAAATACCGACAGTATTTTGACACATTCCTTACGTTTTAACTAGTAAGTAAGGCTGTTCTCATTACATGAATGAATGACCGAACTGTAAACAACACTTCTGAGGCAAAGAACACTCTATATCTTTCAATATTAAACCATTTTTATGACGAATGCTCTATGTTGCCCTAATGTTTTGATTTCTTTTTCCAAATTCATATAGATATTTTGAATATAACCACGTCTGACAATACCCACATCAAATATAACTATTCTACGATACAAAAAGTTAAGTCACACTTACTATGCTGTCCCAATTCCTACTTAAAACTTGAAATAAAATTACACGGTAAACTTGAAAACAGTTACTGTATGTATATTCGGTGGCGACTTCCGGTTTGATACAGTCTGAGTTCGTACACTGTGTAACGTAGATATCCGAAGCGTATCGAGTAATATTGAATATAACGCTTATCATCTATAGAAAACAAGCTATTCGTGATCTTGTCACAATAAATGTATCATTGAAACGCTTATGATTTTCAAAAGATATGCAATATGATATATTTCATTTTTCCACAAACTTTCGGGAATCATACGTAGAAGTTATATCTCAAAAGCGAATACCCATTGGAACAAAGAAATGTATTTGTTGTACAGAACAGGTCTATAGCTTATATAATTGATGCAACTGAAACGAAAATGTAATTATGTTTAGGGGGGGGTGTTGCTCTAGGGAGGTGACGTTGGGGAGGTTTTTGCTCTAGGGATGTGGCATTTGGGGAGGTTGTTGCTCTAGGGAGGTGGCGTTTGTGGAAGTTGTTGCTCTATGGAGGTGGTGTTAAGGGAGATTGTTGATTTAGGGAGGTGGCGTTAGGGGGGTTGTTGCTGTAGGGAGGTGACGTTTGGGGAGGTTGTTGCTCTAGGGAGGTCGCGTTTGGGGAGGTTGTTGCTCTAGGGAGGTGACGTTAGGGGAGGTTGTTGCGCTAGGGAGGTGGCGTAAGGGGGGTTGTTGCTCTAGAGAGGTGGCGTTTGGGGAGGTTGTTGCTCTAGGGAGGTGACGGTAGGGGAGGTTGTTGCGCTAGGGAGGTGGCGTAAGGGGGGTTGTTGCTCTAGAGAGGTGGCGTTTGGGGAGGTTGTTGCGCTAGGGAGGTGGCGTAAGGGGGGTTGTTGCTCTAGAGAGGTGACGTTTGGGGAGGTTGTTGCTCTAGGGAGGCGGCATTTCGGAAAGTTGTTGCTCTCGGGAGGTGGCTTTCGAGTAGGTTCGACTGTAGTGATAAGCAGTCGGTAACATTTACGCGATAAAAATCGATAAAAATAGACGGGAAGTAGCCCTGTTTGAAACTGTAAACCTGTGTATAATATGCTTTCTTCTTATATTTACACGAAATGTGTGTACCAAACAACACGAAACAGTGATGCAGACATATCGTTTTTGGCTTCGGACTATTTAATTTAGCAGAAATAATGGTTTTGTAATCAACCAAACATATCAAAATTACTCCTACCGAATAAAGGCTGTTGTCAAAATAATGTGCACTTGAAAATTATTGAAATTATAATAGAAAAACGTTCAATATTCATTCAAAAAGGGGGTGCCGCCAGGTGGCGCTTTTTACACAAACGTTTAAGCTTAACAGGAAAAAAAGAATTTTACTTTTAGAAAATATAGACTTGTACCTATACCTGGACCAATCTTCACACTTCACCGTCTGCTTTTTCAGTTCTGGTCCTAAGGTCCGCAGCTACCTTAAATTAAATTATTCACGAAGGTATCCATAAACCAGCGTTCATGGCTCAAAAATATTTTGCCTACGATATACTCGTCGCCGCTTATGACTCGTAGAACAAATGAACCAAGAAGCAGGCTTTAAAAAAGATACACAGCCGTTAAACCCGCTGAAGCGCTATAGGGTGTTGTTAATAGTTTCTGCTGCAAAAACATGGATACAATGAAATGAACATAGAACTTATTTTTTTCATTTGTATGAACTTTTTAAATATGTAAACATATAGGTGAACTAGACACTTTTTTGTAATACAGGAAGAAATACTTTCTATGTTAGTGTCTCACTTCATCAACGATTGTTTACTTGCGCATTAATTTCAGCTTTTAACACAATTTCTTATGCCAGAGCTTTTGTAAATAATTTACTCAAATTACGTCTAGTGGATGTAAAGACTGATCAAGTGTCGTATATAACTGTTACATACGGGCGCCAATAAAGTAAAAAAAAAAAGAGACGCGTTTCAAATGTAGATCGATCAGAAAATATTTTTAAATTTACTAATTTCTAACGTGTATACAAATATAAAACTTTAAAATAAATGTAAATAGTTTATTAAGTCCCAGGATCTCAAACTTTTTAAATGTAAATACGAAGGACAGAAAATCACTATCTGATGGTACGTATTATTTAAAACAAAAGTAGCGTTTTGTCTCGTGTTCATTCAGTACAGATTATAAATGTACATAGACGTTGCAACATTCATGCATAAGCTGATGGTTATTTTCGTCTCTGTAGTTAAAGGGTACAATCCCTGGATTGTTAAACGTGAAATCAGATAATGTTCTCTTTTCAAATAAAATGTACTTTAGTAAGTTGTTATTAGGTCGGTTTGTCCTTGGAGACCAGACAGGGTAAATATTTTACAGTTGTTTGAATTCTGATTGGTTATAATCTGAAACAGGAAGATTTAAGGACTAAAATAGATACACCGCGTTATAAAGTCGGTCAAAAATATCTTTTCTTTGTGATATAGCAATATGTTATATAATTTTACAAGGATCTTTTTTAAATTGTTATTCGATGCAAACGTTTATGACAAATGTGCAATTAATTATCTTCTTTCAAATAGTAAAACATATTTCAAAGTTGTTTAAAGAATTCCTTTCCATGCAATACTATGGTTCCTATCGCACCAATAGGAAACACTTAGCTTAGATATTTGGCATGTGGCATTGCCTAGAAGACCTCTACCAAGGTTGTTCAAATCATGACCCCCGGGTCAAAATTGACCCTGGCCGGGGGTCACTTGATTTTACATAAAATTATTAGGCTTGTACAGGAAAAAACTTTAAAAATCTTACGTAGTCTCTGAAAGCAAAGCGTTAAAGCTTAGATATATTGCATGTAGCAATGCCACATGGACCTCTACCAAGGTTGTTCAAATCATGACACCCTGGTCAAAATTGACACTACCCGTGGGGTCACTTGTTTTTATATTGGCTTATATAGTAAAAACTTTGAAAATCTTCTCTGAAACCACAATAGCTATTAGGATATTGTAATTACATTTGTATTATAATCACGAACCGCTGGTCAAATTTTACCCTTCCTGTGATGCGATTGTTGAGCTTGTATTATAGCCAATGGTAGTCAGGTGAGCGATATATGGTCATCTTGGTCCACTTATTTTCTATACCCCTCAAAATAACTTAAGGAATACATCATGTTTTGCGAAATATTTACTTGAATAACTAGAAAATTGTATATTTCACGCTGGACAAATGATGTTATTCTATGATATTGATATCAGACAAAGACCGTGAATACATCATATTGATCAACTAGCCTTATGTCACAAGTTACCTTGCTGTTTGTACTGATGTGTATAGCGCGTACATATATATATGTTCCTATGGCAAAAAGCGGTCTGCAGACTAAGACCATTTCAAAGTCGGTGTATCACACACATGACGAAAATAAATAGTTCGAACAAATTCACGCGTTATCTCAATAGTATGCTAGAAAAAGCGTTTTTAAGGCAGATCAGAATGAAACTACCCCATAGAATCACTGTTATTCACGGCATTTTAAATATTACGACCCCCGAAACGTACCGAGTAGAAGTAAAATACTTCAAAGACTAAATTAATCAAAATAGCCACATACTAGGCCAATGGCGGAGCCATGTTGACAATGAAATAATGTTTAAGTTTTCCGTGGCGTAATCTCAATAGCAACCATCGGTTTTAATGCAATGTGTTCAAACATATTTCGGAGGACACATCTACCACCCGTTAATCGTTACTTGTTCGAGTAAATGACGAATGTTGAAAGAGTAAATAGCGACTGTAAAAAAACTAAATGAAGAATATAAAAAAAAAACAGCAAATTGTAAAAGTAAATGGCAAAATCGAAATAGTAAATAGCGAAAGTCGGAAAGGTAAATGGCGAATGTTTCCTAAGTCAAGCCTACATGTACATACGGCAAACTACATGTATAAACAGCGTTGGTAAATGCATGTTAAAATACATTTTCAACACGCAATAAAAAGGTATTGAGAACATGTTAAAACCATACACTAGTAGATCTATATCGGAATGGTTTGACTGTTCAATTCAAGCAGGAACGTAGAATATACAAGTTGATTCTACGTTCCTGATTCAAGGGAAGTAATTTGTACTGATTGTACAGTATTTCCCCTTTGTTTGAGGGGAAATCATAGGCTACATTGCCAAAAACAGACAGAAAAATGTCGGAAGTTCTTACCTGATGTTACTTCCGGCTGGAGAGCTATGCAGGGTATTTAGCAAAACAAGTTGCATCTATTTGACTAAGTAGAAAACGGTCACTTCCGGCAACAATGGCACATGTAGGTATATAAACCTACTTACCAAACCGCAAATTAATATCATTTTCTCAAAGACAATTTGTTGTTAAAAACAATTAGAAACAATTATTTTTAATGCTTGTCAAATATTTTGTTTTATACGCGACATGAGCTGAATATCAGCGATAAATGCAAGCCGCCGACATTTCCTGCTGTAACGCCTACTTTTCGTGTGCTCTATACCCCTTTTAAGGCCCCATATTTAGGAGCATGCGGGACCAATGTAAACTAAAAGTATCTCCACCGACGTAGGTAAAGGCAAAGATTTGCAAAATAGTCAACGTTTTAGTCTTTCTCATCTATTTCTAAAATAAACGGAAAAAACATGCAAAATCCATCGGCTTTTCCTTGCTTCCCAGTAGTGATTTACCTCCTGATTATGATACATTTGTATATTACAATGAGTGACCTAGATTAGACAGAGAAAACAATCCAAAACATGGGCGCGAAATTTAAATTGGATAATCGATGATAAAATTTCTTTCGGAAAAAAATATAATAAGGTATACCGTAATAAACTTGACGCATGTAGGACGGACTTGAACTCGTCAGGAATAAAGAAGGCAAAGTTTCATTGGAAAACAGACTTTAGAATCAAAACCCTAACAATATATATCTATATGAGACGGGTGTGTTGAAGACAGAAAGGTCCCTTAAAGCTAGCAACTGGCCTTAACTCGTTTGGATCTTGGAAGTCTGCAAGGGTGACAGAGACAGACACAGATCGGAGCATTAAATTCGGGAGGGTCCCCAGAGGCGTATTAACCCCCTCTATGGCTGGATTTGTTCATCACAAATACAGCCTATTGTTAAAGGAAACACGATGTCTACGTAGCCCTAGAAATGTACGTCATTATGCTAATGCATTATTCATTTTCACGAAAGATAATCGAATGAACTGTGTGGTTGGTTTTCATAATAAAAACTATTTACATGTTTCCCGCGTCAAAACCATACCTTTCATTGGGCGTGAATTTTCCCGCCTTTGACTGAACTTCGTAGGTACTCGACCCGTTTGTCTCGACTTGCATTGTTCTAGAACATTACTACCGGTGTCTGCGACAGTCTCAGACAATCGATGCCCGAAGGAGTTTCCATTGGTTCCATTCGCATTCCGTCCTGCTCTGTGCCATGTGCCATGTAAGGTGTTGGGGATGGGGGGGTCATTGAGGTCATGTGGAACATGAACATGAAATAATGCGAATACAACTCTTACTATACTACTGCCAAATGTGCTCCAGGCTATCAGCTACTAGTACAAATGAGGTCCGACAATGGGGTCACTAAGGATGGTCATTTTTACAATCAAGAGTACCCTAATTTCAGACAAAATTGTTAGCTTTTCTCCCTTTTTTCATGTGTTTTTGTTTATTCTAAACTAAAAAAGTAAAACCGCGTGTATTCTGTAACTTGCCGACTCAAAATAAATTTTCATTCTAGGTTAAATTGCTTCTAAAAGCCAATACGGCGATATCAATGTTGATGAAAGAATGAAAAGGATAAAACTTGCAATATTTGCTGGAAAGAGAGGTTCTCTTTTTGAAAGGTAAATATTGACATTTTAGTTGAGATGTGGGCTTGGGTGAAATCAAACGTCTGAATGACTGACAACAGATGATCAGCAACAATTACAAAATCAAGTGTTTTTATTAAACGGTGTCTGAAATAAAGGTTCTCCGAGTTAAAGGACCGTAGCCAGTACTGTTTCTCTGATGAGTGACTGGTTAAGCGATTTGTTCTGTACTGTAATTTTGCAGCTTAAATCAGAATTTAGTGGTAGATGATAGATCATGCATCACAGAGTCAATGCTTGAAGCATGATATGTCTGGATTCTTTACTGTGACTACAAGGTCGATCAAAGCATGAAATAACTACTAACCCTCGACAGGTGGGTAAGTGAACCTCATAGTTACTTGAATGATATACGTATGTATTAAACCACAACAACCAGAATTATGAATGACATAATTTATTATATAACAATATTAACGATAATAGATAAATCACATCCTTCAAGTTATCACAGACAAAAGTACCTGTAGGGAAGACGTAAGAATACCTGAAATATGAATTTGTAATGTTTCAAGGATTAACCTCAGTATTGTCTCTACACCTCCCTACATTTACATGTAAATAGATTTATACGCTATAAATATCAACATCAAATTTCTTTAGAAAACGTTCATAGGAAAGCTGCGTGTTCATAAATGCATCAAATATACGTTATATTACATACACATATATCGCATAGTAAGACAATAAAGGGTTTCAACACCTAAGTTTCACTATTTTGTATAAATACCTTCACGGAGTTAAATTTAACTATACAAGGTTCTCAACGCAGGCATCCTTCTGCATGTTCTGGGTATTGCCAATGATTAGGAAATTTCTAAACAGTATGGATTGTTTTTGTTTCAATCCTTTCTAAGATACAGTGTGCTGTTTATCTGAGCTATTAAAGCAAAACAACGCTATTTAAGTTAAGACAAAGTCACAAACTGAAGGGCAAAACAGATACTGGGGATTCTACATCAACTCTGATTTTTGTTTGAAATGTTTTCCAAGAAGATTTACCAAATACATCTGCCAATGAAACATATATGAATATCTGAAAGGTGTCCTTTATACTGTAAGGAAAATGTGGTATTTAATTTCTTACCATCTGTTGTCTTCGTAATTGCTATGTGCTTGAGTATGTTGTATGTACATGTAACCAACAAACATGTGTTTTATCAAACAGCAGTCACGTCAGACTGGCTAGAGGTGCAGAATTTTACTTTCTGCGGCATAAAAGTACTAAAAATGTATCACTGTTCAATAGTGATCACTTGAATGCACTCATAATGTATGTAAAATTTGTCATTTCAAACATTAGTTAAATAGTTATACTGGCAGTTGTATAGTTGAGTAAGACAGAAACGCTTTACACGCTCATCTTCAGAATAAAATTCATATATTTATGTTACCATCATTGTAAAGTTTTAGTTACATAACAATGCATCTATTTTGTTCTCCTGTGCTTACTTTTTCTACTCTGACAAGAGTGCCACATAATGAAAATTTTACATTTTAACAAGAGGCCGAGAAAGACCAGTATCGCTCTACTGGATAAATAAAATAAAATGTTTTCTTAAAAGCAAAATAGTTTGCTTTTAAAAGAAAGAAGAGAAAAATTCATGTGGCCTGAAAAAAATGGCCTGAAAATGAACAACAATTGTTGGCCTAACAAAAAAAGATTGTTGGCCTTAACAAAAAAAAATGGCTAAAAAAATTCTTGTTGCCTAAAAAAAGACCCGATGGCCTTGACCTTTAACCTACTGACATCAAAATCAATAGGGGTCATTTGCTGGTCATGACCAACCAGCACATCAAGTTTCAAGATGCTAGGTCCATCCGTTCTCGAGTTATCGTCAATAAACCGTTTTACTATCCTAGGACACTGTGACCTTTGACCTACTGACCTTAAAATCGATAGCGGCCATCTGCTGGTCATGACCAACGTCCACATCAAGTTTCAAGGTGCTAGGCCCAAGCGTTCTAGAGTCATCGTCCGGAAACCGTTTTACTACTCCGCGTCTTTGTGACCTTGATCTTTAACCCACTGACCCCAAAATCAATATGGATCATCTACATGTTATAGGAATCCTTTTGAACACGTTTGATGAAAGATGAAAGGAAACTATGACCTGTATAGCGTTATTAAGATAACGCTATCACAGGTCACTGTGACCTTGACCTTTGACCCACTGACCCCAAAAACATGTTGCAGAAAACCTTCTGAGCAAGTTTGATGACAGTTGAATGAAAATGTGATCTGTAGAACATTATCAAGGAAAATCTAACGGAGGTCACTGTGACCTTGACCTTTGACTCATTGGCCCCAAAATCAATAGTGAACATCTACATGTTACAGAGTGTTAGAGGTCGGTCAAATGCTATACATAGCTTATGTTTCTACTGTGTTATTACATTTTTCAGCAGGATTGCAGGATCCAGAACATTAGTTGTATTTTTACTATTTCTTAGATTGTGGTTTTGACAGACAGTCTGCAAATGGACGAGGTTTAATCACAGGCAAAATATCCTCACTGTCCTCGATGTACTCACTAAATTTAAAGGACCTATACAAATTTGAATTTGAGTTTTTTGAGGATCTAGATTTAAAATGGAGTATGAAAATTAACGGATGGCCAGACAGGGTAAACCTGTCATAAGTTAGATGAAACGTTTAGGAGACCTTTTGCGAGTTTTGGATAGTAACACACTTGCAAAATTTCTAACCTAAACATACATCCATCCATCATGAAACCATTCAAACAGTTTTCAAAGTCTGTGATTAATTCTTCCATGCAGCAGAAGCCATGCTATAAATTATTAAACCCCGACCCTGCTAATTTTCTGAGACAAATTTGTCCTTCCTTCAAAAAGGTCAGGTAGTTTTTTGCCTTGTACATGTATACTTTGTATTTAATGTCATGAAATAATGCTGTAAAAAGTAATCAAATGTTAAAGAATATGTCGGGTGATGGCGTTAATATTAAAATCTTAGAAGTAATCAAATATTTAGGAAATAGATTTCACTTCTGAGTGATATCCCGGTAAGTATATCACTGTGTGGAGTTAAGACGCGTAGTAATCTAAACACAAAGTCCTGATTAATTTATATATTACAAAACATTATAACGAAAAACAGTGATATACTAACCGGATTGTCACGCAAAGTAAAATATGTTTCCATTTTAACACGTTTACTTAAGAAAAATATGTATCCATGTTTGGTTTATCGTAGAATAACCCGAGTTTGGAGTTTTTATGCGCATAAATGAGTGATAAATTATTACGCATAATAACGACAAACGAGGGTTATTCTACCGTAAACCAAACTTGGATACTCATTATTTCGATTCTAACACGACTTATTTGAATCAATTGTATTCGAAGAAACTGAAAGAACTATTTTATTTTCATCGAACGTAGTTTACACATGCGTGCTACGCACCTAGATTTTGCCGTTGAAGTTTCCTGCCGCGAACAGTGTAAAGAAGCTATTTCAATGTGGCTTTCATTCATGAAAGATGTATACGCGGTGTTTCAGACTTTTCGTCTGCATAAACTGCAGTCTCATGAGAAAGAAAAAGACTTTAATTCAACAGAAATTGCATTTGAAGTAATGTTTCGAATTTTAAGCGTACGAATTAACAGTTCAAGTTACGAAAAATATTAGTAACGGGTAAAGATTAATTACGTCACAGTTTCTCTTGATTAATGACGTCACTGTGTAAACAAAAACAATAACTTACAACAAAACAGTAAATAAAATCAGTGTGAATGGTATCACCACTTTAATCAAATTAATTGGACGTGAGACCCCCCGCTTGGTCCCAAGTCATCCACAATATGCCATGTAAGAGCATCTTTTCGTCGGGTAAATTTAACAGCCAACACACGATGAGCGTGCAGCGTCGTTCAAGGTTGGTTTATTGCAGAATAACCCAAATAGATTTTGTTCTACATGTATGTAGTTTATTCGCTGGTCGTGTTAGAATTGGAAATAAATGTCGAATTATTTAATTACGCAAAGTTTAGTGACGTTCAATGTCGCCACACAATGCAGGCAAATGTATCAAATTTCTTTTCGTGGTTTTCATGAGTGTATCGTGATTTTACGGCAGATTTTAATGACACTAGCATAACCGTCTGCATTTTTCTGTAAACAGTCTAACTTCAACAAGTTCAAGGGGCCGAGCGATTACAGCGCCTGGTTTAAAACGCTGGTGACGTCATATACACAACATCAAGCATGGACAACGTCCCGCGTAATTCTAAGCATCACGTATGTATGAACTATTCCTAAACTATGCTTCCAGCATAAAACAAAGAGAAAAACTGTTGAGTTATTGGTGAACTTTTAATGGCTAGTTAACATATATTGCAATATGAACACAAATATTGGCGATATTAAAGCGATTGAACGATTGTAATCATGTCAAAATACGCGGGGTTAATTTGTAAAAGCTGATCGTAGTTCCGGTCATCATAGTGATATACCGTAGTGTATAGAATTTGAGTTTTACGTGCTGCCGACGCTTGAAATGTATCGTTTACAGATTCGATTGTTTACATGCTTATTCATTGACAAGTTCATTTTAATAACATACATGTACATTATACTAGAAGTATACGGCAATACAATACTATCTGTGCATGTAAGTATGTTATTATACATTAACATTGTTTTGTGTAGTTCATACTGTAACGTAACTTGTATGCCAACTCTCCAGTTATGCTAGCCAAATGTACGTGTCTCGCCTTGCAAAACAGTTGTTGTTGTTGTTGTTGTTGTTGTTGTTGTTGTTTTGTGTAGAGTATGTTGGGACTTTATGAAGTTGTTAAGTACATATACATTCTACAAGAAAACAACACAACCATGTACTTGAGCACCGTTTGATACACATTTTAGCGTCGCATCAAAAACATTTATAAATGATTGTAAATGTATTTAATAGAAAAATCTTAGCCAGTGGAAAATGTGTTTAAGAACTCGTTAAACGACATCATTGTGCATAAACTAATGATTTGAACTCTGGAACCACCCTAAGCACTTTTAACTTAAAGGTTCGAAATCTATAAATGTAGTTTTTACTGTTTTCTATATGAATACAACAAAATGTACAGTTACTTTTAAACATTATTTCCAGTCTTTCACGTCTTGCAAGATTACCCTTATTTTGAAGATATACGTAACAAACGACATGTGAAAAAACAGCATGTTAACAATGATGCAAGAAAGTCGTGGTCACGTGACTGGAACATGTGCTGTAATCAACGAATATCTGCGAGTAGGCATGCAATAATACCCCAACTCACTTTCATTTTAGCTGACACCTCAGATTTAGTTATAGAAACCTGTTATATGGATTAACATCACATGAAGTGGACCCTTTTAACGACTTTATATCAAACAAAAGAAAGTATGCCACGAAAGTGGCTTTTAAACACGAAGGAAAATGGCACTATATTTTAATATGGACTATATTTCAACGCGGAGGAACACAGCATATTTACGGTATCAAACCTATAAACCCCTTTTGCTTTAACACGCCTATTGTTCGAATAACCGTTCTAATAAGTTCCTTTCGTTTACTGAATCTTCAGTCTTATCACAAAGCAACAGTATGCATGGCGACGAGACCGCAAAATATGTTATTAACATAAAATATGAACTATCAATTGTGACAAAGATAGCTACCGAAACAAATGGCAGATGTCTGTAGAGAATTGTTAACGACATTGAAATTATAATAACAAAAATAAAGATGAAGTTCCTTTTCAGCTCAGAAACTGTAAAACAACCGAACACTGTTGACTATATATGTACTAGTTTTCTTTTTTGCAATCAATAATGATTTCGTTACAAAGGTGAAATCCGGCATCCTTTACTACCAGACTGAAAATAAATTGAAGATTCAATAAACCATGAATGCTGACAGTCATGTATTATCTTAATTATACGATCATGATTAATTATGCATATATCACGTACATTTTCAAAAATAGACATTAAGGTAAAAGACATAAATCATACATATGTAATATAAATGTGATACATGAACAATGGGATACAAGGTATCTTTCATCATTATAGGTTATTGAACTTGTATGGTGAAATATTACTTGGAACGAGTTGATTTGGCGGGAACAACGAGCTTGCGACCATACAAGTTCAATAACCTATAATGATGAAAGATACCTTGTATCCCATTGTACATGTATCACATTTATATTACATATGTATGATTTATGTCTTTTACCTTAATGTCTATTTTTGAAAATGTACGTGATATATGCATAATTAATCATGATCGTATAATTAAGATAATACATGACTGTCAGCATTCATGGTTGGTAGCATTACCTCTCGTCAATGTTTATTCCAACTACAATGAGTTTCAAGAAAGAATAATCTAAGTTTTTTAGAACTTGTTTCACAATCAAGAATTAATTATTTTAAATTAATAATTCTTAAATCACGGTTTGATAAAAAGGTGCTTGTGTTACAACTTGAAATGAGCTACATTTACTTTTACGGCACATCTGCGTGTTTAGCCTGTTGGAATACAACGGTAAATACAAAGGGGAACGCATGTGTCACACCATACGAACTGTTCCATATTTCATTGGTAGCATGTGGCGAATCCATGCGACTGGAATCGAATGAACCACCGAAACTGTTGTTTTAGGGAAATGAATATAGGGTGATTATGCAATATGAGCTGTACTTTACCATCACAATACAAATTCTTTACGAAATACATGTAAATGCAAACGTAATTAACACTTAAATGTTTAAAGGGACACACCCTATAACTGATGTCAAACTAAATAACATCAAAAAGCTATGCATTCCAGACAAAATCGACAAATCAGCGTTTTAGAATATGTTGCAGTACCGCAAATCATTCAATTATAATATGTCGAGTTGTTGTTGTTGTACAATTAATTGTTGGATAGCGATTTATACAGAAAGGCCTCTATATATGTTAATTGTGGTAAAATGAGGCATTTTTCGCTATATGTTTTTCTTTAAAATTGTATTTACTATCACTTTACGTTGATATGATTTGATTTGAAGCAAATTTTATAAAGGTCCGTCCATAAGAGCAAATATGTTAGCTTGAATTTATGGATGAGACCTCGGCATGTCTCCCATCGTGCCTAATAGATACTATCGAAAATGTGTTTCTGTTTCCGAAATAGGAGAGATTTACCTGACTGCAATTTCCAGCT
This sequence comes from Saxidomus purpurata, assembly GCA_022818135.1. NCBI lineage: Eukaryota > Metazoa > Mollusca > Bivalvia > Venerida > Veneridae > Saxidomus > Saxidomus purpurata. The sequence continues at coordinate 25,478,650 of JAFMSR010000009.1, forward strand.
AGTTTCAGCTAAAGATTGAATTTAATTGGTGGCCAAAAAGTAGGTCAATCACGGCGACCAATGAGACATGTGAGTGCGATTGACCTATATCCATTGATATAAATTTATACCATATCGTAATCAAGCATAATCAGTTATGACCACTTGTATACATTATGTTTAGATACAAATCATTAAGAAATCTGTGAAATATTCTGACACTTAAGATAACTATTTAATTTGATGACGGCGGTAGTTGATTTAAAGATTGCCTTGTTCTGTTACTGTCTGTATATGACTAAACTATTTTAACCTTCATTTTTTGTTCATAAGTAGGACCGAAATGATATTATCTATTTCAGGTTACAACAATTTGTCTATAATTACAACAATTAGCGTGCCAACGGGTCGCATTCACGTTTTAAAAAAAAATCCTAGTTTAATATTTTTATTAGGTGTTTGGAGATGCAATTCATATGCGTAACTTGTTCTGCTTTAAACGTTCATTAAACATACTATTTATGTTTCGAGAATGAAATCTGTTAGATGTAGGGCATGTCCCTTTGAAACTGATTTCAATAAAATTTTCGAACTGTTCTAAGTTAATTTGGGACCAGGTTCTGTATTGTGTAAGATTGACTTCAGCGTAATTCATTTAAACTTTGTTTATGTCACGCTTAAAGCTGTTGGCTCTCAGATTTTGGTGAAAACTAAAGTTTTTCGATCGGTCTGAAATTAACATGTTTTAGAACTTATCATCAAATACATAGGTTCCAAAATGAAACCCTGTAAAGTATTTCAATAATACTGAATTTATACGCGACTACATTATAAATTTTTACTAACAAACGATTATGAAATTCCATTATAAACATATAGATTAACGATGCTGTCAAACCAAGCTCACCAACATTTTCAGCAGATTTGCTCAAATTGCTATGTAGATGTTTTCTTCTGTTGTTGATTCTATCCACTACTTTTCAATTTTCTGTTCTCAGTATATTATTTTGGAGAAATGTAACTTTTTCGACTGAAACTGTGAACGAGTAGCTTTAACAGATGTTGTATTAAATGAAATTGACATACAAAGACGCATATTCATGTAAAAATATTTTCAAGCCTAAGACGCGATGCAGATTCAAATGATTCAAATACGTTCGGAGTTAATTGCTTTAAATTCAGATGCACCTTAATCTTAATATACAGGTTAGTAGTATTGGTATGCTTGAAATAAATACGGCATAATATTTGCAGCTGGGATGAAATAATTATTGTAGATAAGTAACATATATTTTTGAAGTTATCAAAGTAAAGCAGAATTGAATATGAGATTCGGTGAAATTAATAAACATGTTCAATTGAATAAGTAATAAGTCCTTGGACCAACTTAGTAAGTTTAAGTTTTGTATAATTATAAAGCGTAATGCGCCTAACCTGTCTTCCTGACAGTAGTTAGATAGGCTGATTTTGTTATGTGTCTATCCCAAAAGTCAAGAGAAGCAAGATCCATGTCTTTGCCCGTATGTGTAAATCTTGCAATGCTCCGTTAACTTAAACAAACTTGTAACTTCCCTTTAATCAGTATAGAATCTTTTCGCCCATATGTGTAAATCTTGCAATGCTTATTTAACTTAAACAAACTAGTAACTTCCCTTTAATCAGTATGGAATCTTTTCGCCCATATGTGTAAATCGTGCAATGCTTATTTAACTTAAACTCACTTGTTACTTCCCTTTAATCAGTATTTAAAATATAGCTTAGCATTGTACCCTTTTATACCAATATGATTTTGACACAACTTCTTAAATCGTCCTTTTATATTCCTATATAGGACCTATATCTTTGTATAACTTGTATTACAATTTACGTCACAAAAATGAGATAGAACGACGATAGAACCAAGTCAAATTAAATTTCTAGTTATGTGTCGTTCATTGTAGGGATAGAAAATTAATATTAACAGAAAATGTGATGGATTCATTTAGTTGTACATAGTGACTTGCATTAAGGAAAAGGTTTTCTTTAAACAAACTAGGACCGAGATATGAACCCTTGTATAACCTAAGTAAAACGCTATTTAAACCCCTTGATTCTCAGTTCATTTTAAAGCGGCACTTTACACAGAAAGATATGTACATCATAGCCAAAACTAGGATTTTTTAGATGGGAGGGGTGATGTTGCAAAATCAAGTTTAGTGACTTATATTCAGTATTGCGGAAGAAATTCTTTCAGCATTGCTTTATCGAGACTTCCTCAAAATGGAATGAATCTTGCAGACAAAGATATAATTCTATTTTGCCTAAGGACAATACACTCATATCATTGGTGGGATTGGGTGGCGCATTTACTTTGTTTTGTATCTTTTACCATCAACGGCGCTAAAGTGTCTGATTCCATTTGTCTACGTTGGAGCATAAAGAACTTCTCAATTATGTTTGCACCGTGTTGTACGTTGATTAAGCGCAAGTCATTCGCCATAGTTGTTCGTGCATACGTAGGACAGCGGCGTCAAAAACCGGGAATAGTTTATACTATTCTTAGCTAATTGTGCATGTTAGGAAATACCCACAGTTGACTGACTATGATACTCATTTAAAGTAATGTTTATCGTTTTAGTACCGGTAGTGTTGGATATCTCAACAACAACACATGATAATTATGAGAGTTATTTCACATTTCGACGTGTCGGCTGACATCGTCATCAGCTACAATATACAAATGTAATAACTATAAACATATGTCTAACGTAACGTTGAAAAAATGGAAACGTACAGTTACATTTCTGCGCATTATACAAATCAGGAAAAACGCATATTTTCGGTCTAATACATATTCATATAACATATAAATACCTCCTATAGTACAATATACTACCGTATAAAAAAAAACAGTCAATAAGAAAAATAGAAATAAGTAGCTAGTTATTAAAAGAGATCGGTAAGGGAAGAGTTGGAGACATATAATGCGCATCAAACACAACCCGATGTTCCTAACCTTAGTTGAAAACTAAACACGGTGTATTTGCTTACAGCTTAGAAAAAATATAACCTGCATAATGACCTTCTATTCTTAAGAAGAACCGAAACTTGAAATTTTAATGTTTGATCTTCCTTTAAGATATGATATTTGCATTGTTTTCGTCATCATCTGATACAATTGTGAACACATATAGTTTTGTTTAAACTGTCAATGCTTCAATCGGAACAAGTATGAATGATTTATGACATGATTGCGATTGACGGCGTGTTACAATCTATTACATGTACATGTAATACATTTTCGTATACTAAAAGCAATTAATTTGCAACTTATGCCTTACTTTATAGAAATATTCACAACGATCATTTACACATTATATTTCAGATGCAGGAAATGAATAACTAAATGAATGGACACAACACAACGCTGGTAAACCAATCGCAGATATTCTACTAAGAGGACAAGAGCATCGGCAACACTGACAGGTGTATTTTCGATGGAACAGCAAACAAGTTTAGTTTTTTTCAACTTTCAATTCACTTACATAAAACTGTAAGAGTAGACGAGCAAAACAAAGACTGGTAAAGGGACGGAATTCAGTCATAGGTCCAGATAATGCTACATGTATGAACAAAGATATGAATCTTGAACAATTCACGTTCTCTCAATATCCTCTGTCGTTGAACTAAATATAAAGTAAATCTGTTGAAAGGTTTTTAAGCTATATTTCCTACATGATAAAGGGAGATCATTCAATGGGACAACGTAAAGTTAATGTTATTAGAGACTGCACTTCATCTAAATATCTTCTATCACTGTGTCATATATCAGGTAGAGATATGATTTTTGTCACTGCACTCATTCTAAATGACCTCTATCAATGTGAAAAGTATCAAGTCAATCCCTTTTATATTTTTAGTCTTGCTCCGGACAAGTTTCCTACATAAGGAGGGATAATTCAAAAATGGGGTCAGCCAGCGTTATGATTCCTTGTGACTCCTCTTATCAACTCAATCCCTTTCATACTTTTCTAGTTATGCTCCGGAATATATATGACGGCCAGACGGACAAACATTTTACAGAAGGGGAGATAAGTTAATAATGTGTTCAGCTAGAGTTATCGTTCTTGTAACTGCATTCACTACCAATGACCTCTATCATTATGTGTAACGTCATCCCAATGTCTTCTATCATTTTCGAGTTATTCTCCGAACAATTGGTTCAGCTTGAGTGATTGTTCCCTGTATACGAAATACACTCACTCCCACTATCATTGTGTGAAGCATCAACTCGATCCTTTCAATGCTTTACAAGTTCTGCTCCGGACAGACATGGACGGATGGACAGACAAAGTGGTAGCGATATGTTCCTCCTTTTGGGGAGCATAAAACGACCAATCGGTATAAGTTTGCCTATGTCACATTCTGTATATACACACAGGCAAACTAGTCGATCACAGAAAAAATGTGATTATATTGTGATAGTTTTGTGTTGAGCTGCTAATCTAAAAATGATACAAAAAAGTTCATTTAATGAGACTACCATTCGGTCCAGTAAAAAGTTGTCTTATTAACTAATCGGTCTTATTAGCGAGACCTTTTGCTTATCTATTTGAGAATTTGGTTCTAAAATGTCTGGTCGTAATATCTAGGGTGGTCTATAAATCGTGTGGTCTTAATGGTGGAACTGTACTGAATGTTTTAATACAACTTCAGCCGTGTTAACGCCAGTAACTGTGAATAAATCATATTTGCAGATCACATACTGTCTGATTGTATAAATGTTTAAAAAGGTCTACTACAATATACTTGAGTACTTTTGAATGCCTCTTAAATACCATTTTCAAATATCTCGCGTTTATTTTCTTTCCTTTTTTGACTATGACAATGCATTCATGTGCCTCAGTAGTCATAAATAGTCTTATAACGGCGGGTTCGTGTCTAGTTACACTTAATAGGCTGGGTATGACAACTATTGTTTTCAATTTCAAAACATTAAGAGTATCGTAAATCAAAAAATGATCATATGACGAGAAGGCTTAACTGACTGAAACCGTCTTGATAACAAATCATGGGGACCATTTCTTCTTTGATATTTATTTACATTTTAGAAGTCTGTTAAAACAGAATGTTTGTTTCTCGAATGTAGTAATGAATAAAATATAATAATTATATTATTTGAAAGGATGATATGAATAGTTCATATGTGAATGTTAATCAGTGTTTTCCAAACCATGTTTTTTGTTTATACGTTTTGTAATACACTCTGTCTGGTACATTTCATACTTAATATGTAAACAAACTTAATATGTAAACAATCTCTGTACGTGGCGTTCAATTTTAAATTGATACGGACAATTAAACGTTTTTTTACGAAACCTTTTAAACGTTTTTAATTATAGATCTAAAGGGGGCTCACTGCTAAGGTTTTACATTTTTGCACTTCCGGAAAATTACATTTGTAATATTTCCAAAATAATAATTACACTGAAAAAAAAACACAATTTGCAGTAACAATATGAATATTTTAGTGCTTGAACAGATATGTGTGTAAGGGAGTACTACAGTATTTATCAGAAGTACATATATAGAGTTCTACAGTAATATAGAATACAACAGTACTTTACAGGACTAACGGTATTCTACAGTATCTAAGCTTAACCAGTTAACCAATGTAACAGACAAAAACCAAACAACAACATAAAATATGTAACAATACACGTACCGTCTCTTTCAAAACATTAAAACGTCTTTTTTTTTTTATAATGAACGTCAAAATCCGGTACAGCTCGAGCCGATGATTTAAAAATGCATGTATGCAATGAGCTTCCATCATGGCGTCACCTGTTCCCGTCTATATATAGACCTGTAAAAAGCCATACCATACAGACATGCAAATCTGTTCAGGTTTGATCAAGGAATATTATATTCTTGTAACAGACATTTCACGTATACTTTACATACGACATTTACATTTGAATTCAGTTTTTTTTGTACACCTGATTCAGAAGTACTGTATTTCAAGCGGACTTAGTGATCAAACACATGAGTGCCATCTCTTAAATCACGAGGTTGCAAACACAACACACTTCAGATTCACCAACTGAGTCAGTCTGAGAGTTAATCACAGGTTATATTTGTATGTGATGGACCAGGAAGTGGTGTACATGAAATAGTAGTCTGGGGGAATTCATTAAAACGATGACAAGATTTTTTTGAACACTTTTTTAATTCAATTCTAGTTTTTGGTTTAAGTGATTTACAGGCTTTGGGTTTTTGCTTTTCAGATTCTTGGTGATAGTGTTTTAGTTTTTCAACTGTTCTACCCTAAAGAGCCTGTCCACCAACAATATTGTTTCCACTTCTTCCTCTTTAGTTAACTTCTCAACAACAACATCTTTACATTTACTGTTGTCTGTACGTGAAGGTTCAGCACGTAAAATAGTAATGTTGAATTATTGGTGTCCTTGTCATTTTCTACATTACTACAACTACTTTTAAATAAAGACTGTGTCATTATGGGGCTGATAGCAGCTGAGCAGTCTTTGCATACGAGACCACAAACATCATGTACATGTACCTGCTAATAACACTGTGGTTAAAATGTGCAAAGTGGTACACCTTTGACTAATCTTCAGTTGAAGAGATCCGAACCATCCAACACCAATGGATGATGTGTATCGGGTCACAACAAACATTATACAAATTTATTACCTTCAACCCGTTCAATTAGATCAACAGAAATATGACTTCTATGACCACCATAAAGAACAAGAATGGTACCAGACTTGTCTCTGCCTTGAGCAAACTTAATCAAATGACTTTCAGATATATGTGAAATACATCAATATTTGACAAGCCTGTTTTGGTCTTTACACCATCAACTCCTGCAGTTCCGTCCTTAAAACCGTCTTCAAGTCTTTCACATAGAAATACAAGCAATGGTAGGACACTTTGCGCCAAAGTATTACCTCCATCAATGACTTTCACTGATTTTGAACGTTCAGTAATGATGACCTGAGGCTTGGCAGTTTTACTTGCAACTACATTACGTGGTCTAAATTCAGTATTTGTACTATTTTGTCAATGTTATAGATGCTTTGTGGCTTATCACTGAGATCATACTAGCAAGTTCACATCCATAATTATAAATACATATACCATTTTCATACTTAGCACGTTGTTCAGACAAACTACATGTAGATGGGCCAATTATATTCAGCTCTGGCCATTCAAGAAGGCATAGAACAATTTCTCATTGACAGGATTGTCAGCTATTCTTTTTGAATTTCATCTAAAAAAACAGACTTGTTTTTCAATGGAATAAACAGTTGTTAGTTAAAACAGGCTATTTTACATCTGTTCATTTTTCTGCGAGTGCAAAAATGGCGTTTGTTTATAGCAAAAGTGGGGGTTCCTAATGTCAACAAGCATCATAGTCCCGTGATAGCGCAAAACGGAAGTTAATTCAGGAGTAGTTGGCGCTCGGGAATGCGACACGCGACGATACAATATAGAACTTTAGTGCCATAATGACCTGCGTATAAGTGGGGCTGTTAATCACTTCCAGTGATAGTTCTAGTTTGTTTTGAAATAGTTTCAGCTCATGTAAAAGAAAAGGAAGTTAACTACATCCATGCTACAAATGTAACGCTGACTATCAGTACATGAACGCATTAAGTATGTGCTCACATCATATCATGCGTTTAACCGGATACGCCAATACAACCCCTCAGTAGCAAACATTACAAAATATTTAGAATGCCTCTAATATACCCTATGCCAATATCTCATGTTTTGTTCTTTTGTTCATTTCATAATTATATGCCTCAATAAACATAAATGATCTCATTATAGCGTGTTCGTATCTGAATAGATTCCGTCGGTTCAAGGCCATGTGACAACTATTGATATCAATTATAAAACATTAGGAGTATCATAGTTGAGCCAAATAAAAACTACTGTATAAGTATTTGAGACTTATGTCCGCTTTCAACGGTAAATGGAATTCTTTTATCTCTCAGTATGGATTGCAAGGTACAAAATATGTTTGTTATTTTGAATCTATAATGTACACCTTTAAATGGAATAAGCCTTTTTACACCAAAAGTAAATCTACCAAGCACGTTCTCCACTTAGCAGCCTTGTGTTGACGACAAGAACAAATATCCACCTGACATTTTGATTTCTCAGCACAATCTCTTTTTAGCAATATCAATATTTCTCCCGAAGATGTTAGAGATGCCATCGCGACAACGACCCTTCTAAAGCTTCTGGTCCTGATTTAATCAATCTTCGCCTGTTCAAAGAAGATTCCGTTGAACTTAGTTTACCTTTACCAATATACTTCAATAGGCTATTACTAATGTTCAAGTTCCAACTGATTGGAAAACGGCTCATGTCACGCTTTTTTTAGGGACTGATGCGTCCACAAATACAAAATTGTACCTATATAAATAACCTGCTTACACATCTTCAATCTGATTTTATTTAAAGGAGACTTTAAAGGAGTATATCTACATGTATAATGAATATTGCAAGGCGGTAGTATATTCATGTGCACTGCAAATTTCATATTCTAGATCGTTCATTGAGTCTCGCGTCTACAGTTTTAGCTGATTACATTTTGATGGTAAATGCTGAGGGGAACGTATCTGTGACACCACATGCACCTGATGTTCCTTATTGTATTGCTAGTATGTGGCGGATCAATGCAACTGGAATCTAATGCATTTATTTTTGAACCGCCAAATTATTCCAAAGCACACTGTTATTTTAGGAAAATGAATACAAGGTAGTTACGAAATTTGAGCTGGAAAAGACCATTAACAAAATATATCTTTAAAAAAGATAAACAGCATTGAGCTAAATAAGATATTCGAGAGCGGGATATTCCTATACGCGCATGCAACTATTGATAGAGTATTTTACCATAATGTCGTACAGCAAGGCATTCATTCATAAAACAGGCGGACACAGTAGACACGTAATCTGTTTTTAGAAGAGGGTCGCGAACAAATTCCGTTCACTGCGTTTCCATTCGTAACATTTGATTGGTCCTAAAATTAGGTCAAAGGGCAGCTTATTTAGCTAACACCGAAAGAGACAAATCCTTTACCAAATACAGTCTGGTAAACACAAACGTAATGAACACTTAAATGTTTAAAACTGATTTCAAAAACATTTTTCCACTAGTAGAAATAAGTTGAGGTGTATCAGATTGGCTTCAAATCAGATTGTGTAATTCATTTAAATTGTTTATGTCACGCTTCACATATGTCTTATTACATAATATTAACATGCGAAGACGCAAAAACATGCAGATGTAGATTCAAATGATTAAAATGATACGTTTGAGAGTATTAACTGCATTTTGAAAAAAGTACATTGCAGCATGTGTAAGATTTAAGGACTAACGTCGTAATCTTAACTAACGTCTATGAGGAAAAAAAAAACCCGATGGTATGCATTATTTAGTTCTCTTCTCCCATTTCAATCCATTAAATTGTAATATCAGAGCAAAACAGATATGTACATGTATTATCTTTGTTCATTATGTCATATGTATAATTAAATCAAGCTGTGCTTATTTCCATTTGTAAACTTTGTTGTCTCCCTTGATATCTAAAATAATACTCTGTTTTGTCACCATTTGCTGTAGCTGCACGAGTTTGCAAAATTGGTTGCATCGTTGTCGCAATCGGAAATGCGACCGTTTTTCTAATGTTCACATGTACTGATTGTCTAAAACTCACAAACTCCCAGTTGAGAAGTTACACCAGGAATTTACTTCCCGCTTTTATGATAGTGTCTAATAACTATGCAAGATCACATAGATTTGTACTACAAAAATTACGATTGCGTTTGAGTGCCTCTAAAATACCCTTTTCATATATCTCGCAATTTCTTTCTTTACTTTTTTGGCTATTACAATACATCCATGTGCTTCAATAATCACAAATAGTTTTATGGTTACATTGTTCAAAGGCTAAAGGACAACCATTGTTCTTAACTACAAAACATTAAGAGTATCATACACCAATAAATGATCATATGACGAAAATGCTTAACTAACTGTAACCATCTTGATTGAAATACTTAGGGTCTTTAAATTTGTATTGTTTATTTACATTTTAGTAGTCTAGTATATGTGTAAATCGCACATGGTATTTTGACCTCTCGTGACTGCTTTGTCATATATACAAAGGTCAAAATACCGTGTTCGGATAATACCCCAAAAGGGTAAACGAAATATAATGTTTGTTTCACGAATCCGTTGTTAAAATGTTAAAATAAGATGTTATGAATAGTTCATGTGTGACTTTTTAATCATTTTTCAGACCTTGTACATTTTATCTATACATGGTTCATTTTATACCGGTACTTAATAATTATATAAAATAACCGACGATCTTGTTCACAGCGTTAATTTTGATCTTGATACGGAAAATGAAATATCCTTGTAACGTTTTAAATTATTAATTTAATATGAATTGATATGGAAATATAAATGTCAGTTTTCAAAATGTCATTGAATGAAAATATATGATCGTTCTAGTATGTAGCTAAGTTATTTACCGTGTCTGTAATTTAAATGTCATTCTGACAACGCAAACTGAAAAAATGAAATACGGTTACATTTTAAACATAACCGAATAACATCCAGAGAAAAAGAAGTTGAAAATAGACTGTTCAGACATACAGCTTTACAAATACTCAGGACCGGCATGAAGTTGCCGTAATATCGGGTGGTCTTAATAGCAGAACTTTTTTGTAGTTTTACCAATTTTGGGTGCAATCAAACGATTCTTCTCCCAATTGCCAACATCACTGAATAGATTTCATATAAATTTCTTTTAAATTTATAGATTTATAGAACATGATATCATCTTGGAAACCGTAGTTACTTGAAATAGAAAATTTAGAGTATTCAGCTCCGGATGATCAGCGTGTTAATACACTACAAATCAACCCTCTATGTCTCGACTATAATTCGTTACTTGTTACAGAAAAGCAGTAGGATACTTGTACCACAGAGGTTATACTACGGAAGCGTATAATGGTCGATAGTTACGATTTATGTCAACCAGACATGTGTGTGGCAATATATTGACTTTGCTTGATAATATTTTGCAATTGTGCGTTGTAAACGTAGGTCAAACATCAATGTACATAGTGATCTAACGTTTGACCAGATGTTACGCAGTTTCGGTCTTGGCTAAAGTTCATCAAGACAAACTTTCTTTCAAGATGACTGATGCCGGTGTGTCAAATGTGGCTTCTAGAGTTCGTAGGTTTTTAATGACTTGAGCCAAAGTCGTACTTTTTGACCCCACGAAAACCAGTTTCAAACTAAACTTGAAGTTAATCAAAACAAACATTCTGGTTAATTTTCAAGATGATTTGGTTCAAAATGTGAATTTTAGAATGTTAATGTTCTATGAGTTCACCTTGTGATCTAGATTTTATGATGTGGCCGATTTTCAAACTTGGCCTATAGCAGTTATCAAGACATTTCCAGTATGATTTTGTTCAAATTTTGCTTCTGGAGTGATCATAGGGGTTTTCTATTATTTAACTCACACGTAATGCAGTTTCTATTTACGGATGATTGGGTATAAAAAGTGGTTTCTCCCGCGTGACCTGTTGGTTTCAATTTTTGGTCGAGAGATCATCAAAATAATATTACAGAATGTTCAGACGGTAAGTGTAGCCAGACAGACAGGCTAGGGTGAGCTTAAAAGAGAACGTTTTCATAAGTCATCTACTCTAGTTCATCTTTAGTTATAAATTATCTTACACTAGCAACATCAATCTTTCATGCAAAAACTACACCGTTCAAAATGATTTTACTCGCTAATTCTTAAGTAACGAATGCTACAAATATCATGTAATTATTTCTATCATTATCTTGCATTTCCCCATAAGATTTCAAACATGATGCGATAGTTGCGTATCAAATTTACATAAATATCTAGCAACAGGCGACCATTATACGCTTCCGTAGTTATACAATGGAATTTGAACTGAATAATACGAACAAATCCGGTTCTTAATTAAGTTTAAAATACAGAAAATTGTTGAAATTAAATTTGTAAAAACAATCACAATGAATTTAAACTTTCAAGCCTAACGATTTTGTGCGGGCTTGCAAACAACTCAATATAATTGAGAACTTGAAATTAAACTTATTATTACTTTTTGTTTTCCTTTTAATTATCACGTTATAACTTAAAATAAACGTCTGTAAACATTATAGTATTTTATGTCGACCTAAACTCATTAGGCAAAATAATTCTTAATTTCAAGCTGTATGATTCTTTTCAAATACTACGTTTGATCAGGGTATCAAATAGTTTTGACCTAATGACATAAATTTAAATTCCTCTTCTTTCAGGCGGAAAATCGCAAGATAAGAAATAGTACAATTCAAAAGCTGAATGCATACGCATTATTCTAAATACAATGCCATCAATTCTTATTCTTTGACATGCCGCATTAAAGGGGGATTGATATGACGTCTACGGGGAAAGACGGCTCTGTCAATGTTTTCTTCATTCCTTGTGAATTTTGCCTAATTGCATTAAAATTTTAGGTGGAATTTCACCGAGTTATATCGCACAAAGACATACGGAAGCGTATAATGGTCGCTAGTTATTGTTTATGTCAACTAGACATGTGTGTTGCAAAATGTTTACTTTGCTTGATATCATTTAGCAGTTGTGCGTTATTCCATGAAACGGTAAAACAACTGCTTAAAAGTAGAACGGTTTGTTTTCATTACACGATAGACATCAACAAGCAAGCACAATATTATATCTTGCTAACACAATTACTTAAGAAATATTTTTTCCGAATTTTACGGAAGCGTATAATGGTCGCTAGTTTTTGTTTATGTTAACTAGGCATGTGTGTGGCAATATGTTAACGTTGCTTGATATTATTTAACAGTTGTGCGTTATTCCATGAAACGGTAAAACAACTGCTTAAAAGTAGAGTGGTTTGTTTCCATAACACGTTAGGCATCAACAAGCAATTACAATATAATATCTTGCTAACAAAATTACTAAAGAGATATTTTCCCGAAACCGACACATATTGTTTGGCCATTTGACGTGCATTTGTTGTTTGCTCGCGCAAAGCTTAACACGAATATTACAATTTACTCTCCAGCTATCGACAGTAATAAATGACAAGATGACCCTATATCGCTCAACTGAGTAGCATTCCGCTTATGTAAGAGGTAACGATCATTATGCGCTTCCGTAATGACGAAATAATTAGCAAGTAGCAACTAGCATTTATATGTAATGTGCGGACACGCATATACCGTATGACACCATTTTCTAGTTGCTACTTGCTAATGATTCTGTCATTGTGCGATATTATTCTGTCATGAAGCAATCTTTTCCAGACTCGTGACAATAATGTATCTCTAAAACGATTTAATATCTTCACATTGGGCAATATCATTGGATCAAAAAGCTTTAATATTGTGTATATTCAGTAATATTTTTCCTATCTTTATTGAAATATCGATCGTGATAAAGAGGTACATTGTACAAGTCTTCAGGCGTAAATTTCGTTCGTTGTTGTATAAAATAAACGCGCACATCAGGATGCTGTTCTGACATCGCGCAATGCTTTCTCATTATGACGCCGATATCTTAATGGTAAATCCGAAATGCGTGTCTCCCTAGTAAATGCACATTATAAGACTGTTGTTTTTCTGTAGCGCTCGATAAATATACATAAAATAACAATTTTACGCCTTATGATTTTAATGCTATCGCCAATTGCAATTAAAATGAAGCTTGTTCGCCAGAAATTATTCTCACAAATCTTGAAAACATTGCATTATGTGAGAATAGTATGACACAATGACAGAACAATTAACAAGTAGCAACAAACAAATGGTGACGTATTTGTGTTTCCGTAGTAATGAATGAATAAAGAATATAAATCAGTTACAATCAATTATACACTATAATGAAAGGGTGGGGTCTCAAGACACAGATACACCCGTGATGCTACATTTACCACTTGGCATGAGAAAAAAAGAGAAAATCATGTATAATTGCATGTATCTGTTTTTCAACAATTTGTTTTTTCTTTTTAGAAATTTAAATGTTTTGGGGTTCATGTGTAGCTCTATCTACCAATATTCGTGTCTGTGTGGGTGTATTGTTTCCTTTTATGTCCTATTCAGTAATGTAGCGTGACTATACATATTTAATAAGCAACACAACACCTGCTTTAACGACATTCCGATTGAAATCAGTCTGGGCCATTTTTGTCAATATACCGTTTTACAAAATCATAATTTATCTGATTTAAAAAAAACTAGGACCTTGGTTTACAGACTAAAGTAGACAAGATCTTTTCTTTTGCTTCGATTTAAACATGAGTATACAATTATTTTTTTTATTATTTTGACAACCCGACATATCGAATTACAACTATCAAAAAGCTGTGCGTGATGAAATGTAATAAGTTTTGTATAAATAACACTTGAACGATCATTTTGAAATGTAGTCCAACTTAAAATCCTCAAGGATTATGGAACGCCAAATCTACATAGACTCAAATATTTGAAGAACTCTGCAAATAATTGGAGATATCTACAAATAATTAGAGACCTCTACAAATCAATTGCAGACGTTTTCAATTCAATTGCAGAACTTTATTTTTTGTAGATATGTCCAAATCTTTCGTTGCTTTCAACTTTTGAATTGTAGACCTCTCAAAATGATTTTGAGATATTTCCAAATCAATTATTGAGGGCAACAAATGATTTGGAGAAATCTCCAATTCTAACAGGTCATACTTATCCGTAATTGATTTGGAGATATCTCATTTGGAGAGGTCTTTAATTCAATTGTTGAGAGCACTAATAATACCCACATTGACTTGGAGATATCTCCAATTGTATTTGAGAGGTCTACAATTGATTTGGAGATACCTCTAATTTATTTGAAGAGCTCTTCCATTTATTTGATTTGGAGATATTTTCAATTGAATTATAGACCTCTCCAAATAATTTGGAGAAATATATCTCCAAATGATTGGGAGATATCTCCAAATCTAGTGTAGACCTCTCAAATAAAATTGTAGAGCTCTTAAAATGATTTGTAGATCTCTTCAATTGAATTAAACTCAAATATTTGGAGAGGTCTACAACTCAATTGAAAATATCTACAAATAATTAGAGACCTCTATAAATCAATCGCAGACCTCTACAAATCAATCGCAGACCTCTTCAATTCAATTGCAGAGCTCTTCAATTAGTTTGAAGAGGTCTCTTATTATTTGTAGATATCTGCCAACCATTTGTTGCTCTCAACAATTGAATTGTAGACCTCTCCAAATGATTTGGAGATCTCCAACTCAATTAATAAGGACAACAAATGATTTGGAGATGTCTTCAATTCTAACAAAATCATACTTATCCCAAATTGATCTCTCCTAATTATTTGGAGAGGTCTACAATTCAATTGTTGAGAGCACTAATAACACCCACATTGATTTGGAGATATCTCCAACTGAATTGGAAATTCTACCTCGATTTGGAGATATTTCTAATTCATTTGAAACGCTCTACTATTTACTTGCTTTGGAGATATCTCTAATTGAATTGGAGAGGTCTTAAAATGATTTGGAGATCTCGCCAAATCATTTAGAGACCTCTCAAAATGAATTGTAGATATCTCTAATAATTTGTAGAGCTCTTCAAATATTTGAGCTTATGTAGATTAGGCGTTCCATACAAATAAGCTACGAAATTTGATGTCCATATTTGTGACACTACATGTAACTCATGGCCAGAACAGTTTATATACGATTGATGATAATTGGCCCGCCATACAGATATTTGCAGTTTTCCGTCCGTTCAGTTTACCTAAATAAAATCAATCAATTAATCAACACTATAAGGTTAAGGTGTCGGCCGCTAATCCTGGAGGTTACGGGCTCGAGCCCCATTGGGGTCATGACCGTACATTCTCAGATGGCACCAGTACTGGTTTTTCCAGGAAACGAACTCGAGAGTGACTCGATAAGCTGCAAGCTTTCTTCACAATCGAGCTAAAATAAATTAGTATAAACTAACACAATAAGATGGTTATAAGTTTGTAAACAGTGCCATGATAATATTATTGTCCATTTATATTACGGGTATGATGAACGAGAAGAACAAAGTCAGTTCGAAAGGATAAAAGATCAATTTGTTTATACTCATGCTGTCCGAATCAGCGCAGTACTAGAGTAAACTAAAATTGAGTTCACAGGACACGGATGCCCCAACCTTCCGCCTTTGTCAGAAAACAACGGCAGATTTCGATAACTTCGGTCTTCTTGAGTGACAACATTAACAATATTTGTCTCGCTTAATGTCATGTACAAACTGTTTTAGGCCATTATTTTAAGTAGCAGCAAATCATCATATACAACAAGTCTCTTTTGACTAGGTCAATGGCCATAACTCAGCTGTTACAACCCAGATATAAAATTAAAAACAACGCGTACACTTTCTGATCCCAATGAACATTTGTGTACTGGTTGGAGACTCTGTGACAATAAGGTTAGATGCGATGCATGCCGCCAACTTGCCATATAGAATGGCTTAATTTTGAGTAAGTCAACAGCCATAGCTGTGGTGTTACTGGTCCGTTTAAAAACTGAAATGGGTGTGCAACTTCCTGTCCGAATGAACATTTGTGTAAAGTTTAGTTAGTCCATGTCAATTATATAAGTAATAATGCCTGTCGTCAACGTTCCATATAACTTGCCTTAATTTTGACGAACTCAAGGACCATAACTCAGAAGTAGCTGGTTCAATATAGAATCTAACACCAAATTGCATAAACTAATGGGAATTTCTGTACAGTTTCGTGACTAATAGTTTCTGTCATGAGCATGAGGTTCCCGCAAAACTGTTACTCGTTATGACGGATATTTCCATCATCATAATAAACATGTAGCAATGTTTTGACTTGAACTACAATAGTTGTGATTTGTATATATTTAGAGTCAACATTACGTTTGTAAGTTATTTGAGATTGTTTTATTGTGTGAACAGTATAAAAGCAATGCAATTATATACAACATTCTCTTGCTAGCGTGTAAACAGCACTTCTTTTTCAAGATGGTATTTTAATGAATTAATGCTGCGTACATTGAACTATGTGTGTGGTGAAAAAAATTACTACATTTTATTTTTTAAAGCAGAACAAGTTACGCAAATGAATTTTTAAAACATGAATGCGACCCGTTGGTACGCTAATAGTGGTAATTATAGATATATTGTTGTATCCATTCATACTGAAATAGATAATATCGTTTGGGTCCTATTTAAGAAGAAAAAAACAAGGTTAAACTATCAAAATCATACAAAGACAGTAACAGATCAAGGCAATCTTAAAATCAACTACCGCTGTCATCAATTTAAATAGCTCTCTTAAGTGTCAGAATATTTCACACATTACTTAATTATCTGTAACTATACATAATACGTAAAAGTGGTCATAATAATTATTATGTCGGTTTGATGATGTTTGTTTGCGATATGGAATAAAGTCGCATACAATGTAGTCATTTATATCCGTAGAAGCACATTTCCCAGTGATTTTGAAGACTTTGAAAGCTTAAGATTTTTCACCGTTTTTAAGGGGAAGAAAGCTGAATTACGTCGCTTTGCACAATTGTATTTCATTTTTGTTGATTTAAAGAAACTAATAACACAACATTGTCAGTCTGTAAAATGTAACCACTTTTGGAAGATGTCATGAAATACATGTACATGTACCTTTGTTTAGTTTTTACAACGTAGAACATTTCGATGGTTCATAACTGCAATGTAACTGATCTATTACATTTGCTTTAAGCAAATGTTGTTTAAAGTTAAAACATAAATTTACGTATTTTGATCAAGGACAGTAAGCTTCTTGAGTTTCAAAGTTGTGTCAACTTTAGTGACAGTGTATGTGTTAACAACATCTATGTAGCTTGTTCTACTTTACAGAGGTTTTAATAAAGTACAACTCGCAACATACACGGGGCTTTAGTTCAATTATAAACGGTTATGGTTGTAAGTACCATGGCTATTCATATTTTCATCGTGTCTACAATATGTTTATTGCTATTTAGAGCTTTTACAGTCATCCTGCGATTAAACACCGTTGAACGGAAGAGGCTATGACGGTTGATAGGGGTGTTCACAGCACGAGGTTATCTCCTTGTTGGTTTTGTAGGGAGATCTTTTTCCGGGGATAATCTTCAACACACACCACACATAAATATTTGTCATGTAAGTCAATAACATAAGCTTTGTCTTTGTTTAGCAGTAAAAATAACATATTCCGGGACGTTTTAATGTCTATTTGAAAAAGTCAAAACTGCTGCCTTCATTGTTTAATACCACCATAAACGTTTAACAATATCTCAGATGTGAATGTCAAAATGGAGCCGTCAGAGTATGACAAGAGCTCGAATCAGGTTACAATCTAATATGTTTCCACCCCAGTAATCTGACAGATAAACACTGCATGCCGAAGTATAAACAAACAAATTGTAGATAAGTGGACAATACATTTCTCTTTAATTAACCTCACACGATTATTAGCTTTTGCATGAATTCAAAATGACCATTTTGAAGGGAAGTAAAATTGTAACTTTAAACTCTGTTTAAAATAATACAAAGAGGTCATTTTATAAATATGAAAAGAACTCTATGTGTTTAATAATAATAATAATAATAATAAAATCTTTATTTCATGAAGGTTACATATCAGACATACAAGGATTTACATGTAAATCAAAATACATCTTATTTTCATATGGCCTTCAACAATGTAAAAGAAGAATTAAAATGCAACAAAAATAACATATCGTTGATAGAGAAATATGAAACAAAATATGATTTACTACTTATACATTTTTACAATTTAACAATCATATTTTTCAAAAGTCTATTTTTTTGCAAAGTTAGATATGACAAAAGTAAGACAAAAATTGTTAAAATTGTTGAAACTTTCTTTTGATAAGTCAGACACTCAAAAAATTTAGACCAAAAGTTAGTGCGGAAATATATTTGTAGAAGTAAATTTTTAATTTAGAACAATTTTATTTCAATATGGCCTTCAACAATAAAAAAGAAGAATTAAAATGCAACAACAACAACATACCGTCGAT
The DNA here is from genome assembly GCA_022818135.1 of Saxidomus purpurata. NCBI lineage: Eukaryota > Metazoa > Mollusca > Bivalvia > Venerida > Veneridae > Saxidomus > Saxidomus purpurata. The sequence continues at coordinate 25,497,796 of JAFMSR010000009.1, forward strand.
AAAGCATTATGAAACAAAATATGATTTGCTAGTTATACATTTCAATTGAAAAATCATATTTTTCAAATAGTATATTTGTTTGCCAAAGTTAGATATGCAAAAAGTGAGACAAAAATTGTTTAAATTGTTGAAACTTTCTTTTGATACGACAGACACTCAAAAATTTAGTCCAAACTGTAGTTGTTAAGTGTTACTTAATAGATAGTTCTTGTATTTGTATTTAAATGTTTTGAGTTCAGGAATTCCTCTAATATCAAACGGAATATCATTCCAAACTTTCATACTAAAATACGAGAATGAATCTTTATAATAATTGGTTCGACGTAATAATTTCAGAGAATTAATGTTGCCCTTTGACTTTGAGTAAAAATGATTAATTATATTAACTACATTGTACATACACTTTCTCTAATGTGTCTCTCTACAAATGTACACGAGTTTAGCTCTGGTTCATGGACATCTGTTATTTACCATTTTGTTAAAAAAAATCGTTATGCATGTTCCAAAATTACACAGTCTAGTGGTACATATAAATGCTGTTATAAAACTCTTTTGTTACAAATGATCATATATAAAAGGCCACTTATTGATAAGCATTCTATGGGTAAAAGAGTATATACAAGCATATCGATAAAGCCGCACACTGCTGTGTACACATGTGACCTGCGTAAACAAATGATCTTGACAACCGTTAAAGCTTCTCATTGGTTGGTTTTAACTTATAATACGTTTGATTTTAAAGCAAACTTTAAACCTTAAACGAAATGTTTAGGATATTTCGTATTGACTCACAACAATGTGAAATTATGTGTTGCGGTTTATTTTTTGTAACACTTATTGTGGATGTTCTCCCTATTACAATGTTTTATGCTGTCACGATCGTCGTATAGATATTCATTAAGAATATTATTGAAAGTTAAAAGTTCAGTTTTTCCTCGTGCATTTATTAATTTAAAGAAGTTTGAAGTGTAAATAAATATTCACAAAGTACAATACCAGTTTTGGATAAATATCAAACAACTAAGTTTGCATTAATTGACGAGTTGCTCAGACATACCAAAAACTGTTCGCAGCTTCCTAAAATTGTGAATAGAGTCGATATTCATATTCCTTCAACATAGTGGAGTTTCATAAAAGGTGTAAGTAGTTTAACTTAAATTTATATTTCATTTGTTTTTTTCATGGCATAGTAAAGTAAGGTCAACTTGTATTAGCATAAACATACACGTATATGATGTCCATCGCCATTTACACAATGTCTGCTGAATGGTTAGATGTGTGAACTTTATATTGTGTTTTAAATGGCACGGATAATACAAATATTAAAATAAACGGAAAACATATTCAATTCTGAAATGAAAAGGAACTTTTCGTAAGTTTCAAACCAATTCAATGAAATATTATCTTAAAAGCAATAGATTGTGTTCTTATCAAACCTAAAAAATAAATGACTCTCTAAAGACAAATATTTTGATGTCTGTGATTTGTAACAGCGAGCGTAACGACGAAAACACATGTACGCCACCATTTGCTATGTAGATAGATATATATCTTTATTACCTCCACTGAAGGGAGAGCGACACATACTGTTATACAAACATATAATCAAAGTAGAATATTAATAAAAATTGTGAACATATATACACGTACACATTTAAATAAATGAACACATTATAAACACGTCTTCAAATAGATTGAAGGCAGTTACAAGTAAACAATGGGTTCATATTACATGAAAATACATATATTACGCCAATTCATTTTAAGCAAGGTTAAATGACATAATAGTACTTGACATACATGTTATACGTAACGCTCTGTTGCGCAGTTACACTATACTGGACCTATATTTTATATGTGATTACAAAAACAACTACATGTATGCACTGCTTGCTCCATAACAGACCAATCAGAAGTGCATGAAAAACAAGCGCCAATAAAACTGCCTCCCCTAGACCAGTCTTATCGAAACGAAATATAAGAATGGGCTTGACGCATATCACCAAGCACCTATACCTACGCAGCAAGAACATGAAATGTAACAGCACATTGCAGTGCTACATACTATCAAAACGCCAAAGTTTTATAAACATAGACGCATACGCAGACCATATGTCATGATTTTTTCATATTCGCAAAAATCGGTAGAAAAATACATGTTGGTCAACAGTTATGGTTTGTTATTTATTCATATCAGAAATTAAGTTGCTGTTGTCATTATATGAAATGCTTTTACAGCTGCTAGGAAGACACCTTTATTATTAACTGTAGAGTCGTAATGTTTAAGACCTATCAGCAAGCTTAAAACTTGATACTGTGGTGATTGCCTTGTTACACAAATAAAAGATTTAAGACCGCCGTGTATTATAACATTAGACCACAGCTTTGAACGGATTTTTCGTTATTTGGACAGAACATGATCAAATGCAAAATTCTATCCTCAACCATATCATTACACAGCTTGCATTGCTCAACACTTTTAAATGAGAATATTCTTGTAAGAATATTTACTGCTGTAAAACAGTATGGTTTAGTTGAAGGAATTTCCTTACATAGATTCCAAAGTTCACATGTTCCGAATGCACCAAACACACGCGCATATCTGGTCACTGATCATTTCCGTTAACCTTGCCCGACGACTTATCTGCTCTTGTTAAAAAATATTGCACCTTAATACTGTTCTCCATGCAGTTTTAGTTAGAAAAGACCCAGTTTCTATGTAGGCGTCAATAAAGTGCTTCAGATTGTACTTATTTAAAAGTTTAAACACATCTGGCATAAATCCCAAGCTCTGAAATTCTAGACCGCTTGCATAACGTGTGAGCCTATAAACAAAAATTTGTTTTGCTAAATAGTGACATGATAATCTACATAATTGTCCAAGAAATTGCAATTTCTTATATTCTATTACTGATGCAATACTACACACACCAAAAGAAAAGAGTGCTACGTCATTATTTGCATAAAGAGGTAGTTTCTGTGAAAATTTGACACAAAGGCGATGGGAGCGTTCGAGACTTAATAGATTAGAGTCTGTTATGTAATTCCGCAGTTCGCAGCCGTACAGGGCCTTTGGTTGTACTACCGATAGGTAAATAGTCAACAGCGACAATGGGTTTAGATAATCACCAGAATTTATACCACTGTTTGAAATATTTAGAAGTGTACCTCGCAGTTTTGAACACGCTAGATGAATGTTTTCATTTAATGGAGAGTACTTGTCAACGCTTATTCCTAGATGGACGTACTGTGTTGTCTCTTTAATTTCGCAATTGCCAATTTTCCATACTCGTGCACTTTTATCGTATTCATGTTTTGACTCATTGTATACCACAACAGCACATTTTGCAGCATTGTAGTCGAATCGCCATTTCATTCAATATTGCTTGCAAATGTTAATCATCTGATCTAGGCCATTCTTAGACAGTGAGACCATCATGTCGTCCTCCAATGTTGGACTACTAACATTCATATTGTATACACAGATGCCAAGCTTAAAATCTTTCAGCATTTGGATTAAACCATTAATGAAAGGTAAATACAGAAGCGGGGAGCTTTTCCCACCTTGTCTAGTGCCTTGCTTTATTTCAAGCCATTCTGACGTGAACAACTGATTACGCACACAACTACGAACATTTTCATACAAATTAATGAGGCACTTTAAAGTAAAAGGATCAATATCACATATGTGAAGTTTAAAAAATAGACCATCATGCCACATCCTGTCAAATGCTTGCTTGCTGTCGAGATAACAAATGTAAAGTTTACTATGGTTCTCTTTTGCATAAAGTATAGTTTCCCGAAGACTAAAAGACGTCATAATACACGCAAGTTTTTCCTGGAAACCTCCCTGCTGTTGATTAAGATTACTTTGTATTTTTGATTTACAACGCATCAAGAGAATACTTTCGAAAACTTTCAAAATTGTGGATGTAAGACTAATAGCTCTGTAATTATTCGGATTATCCTTTCTTTTATTTCCGCCCTTATGTAAGGTGACAATGATGCCGTTTTTCATGTTTGATGGAATATAGCCTTTATTAATCATCGCTGAATACAATTTAGCTAGAGCCCAAAGAAGCGTATCACCACCTTGAATCAAGTGTTCGTAGTAAACTCCATCTTCGCCACACATTTTGCCACGTTTGCAACTTTTCAGCACATTCCTAACTGTATCTGGAGATATATTAACGGTCTCTGAGGTTAAAATGTTACTCAGATTATTGTTCATAGCATTAACTTCATTAACCACATAAGCTTTGAAATTGTCATCGTATCCGGGACTTTCGGCATGTTGATAAAGATTTTCAAAATATAGTTTCCACTGCTTAGTAATATCATTTGGGTCTCGGTAAACGGTATCATTAAACTTAATTTCACAACATGCTCTCGTACCTTTACCATTTTTCTTCAATTTCACAATCCGCCAGAAATAGTCACGATCAATCTCGGCTGACTTATCGAGTTCATCAGTTTGTTGTTTCAAAAACTCTTTTACACACTGCCTATGCAAACTTCGAAAATCTCGTTTAGCTTGTTTATATTCTGTAAAGAATTCACTCGATTGTCTAGATCTTCCTGTGTGTAGCCATTTAGTTCGACACTGTTTTATTTCATCGCGACGTCTCGAAAGACTATTGTTCCAGTACGGCTTAAGAAACGGTCTGAAACGTCTTTCCCTGATACATTCGGCTGTAGCTGTTTCAATGGACGACACTGTTACATTGTACTGGTTATCAATGTCGTTTTTCGTGTTAATCGATTGAAATTGCGCATACAGTAAATCTTCTGAGCTATCAAGTTATATCTGTAACAAGACAATTCATCGATTGATACCTCTTTCCAGTTAATACGTCGTACGGAATTTTTAACATTATCAGAAGAATGACGCACAACTGGACTTTGAATTACACACATTACTGGCCGGTGCCTAGATACATTTAAACAATGGTCATCAAAAATTGTACATGAAGTTACACAGTCAATCTTTTCAACAGGGATACAAATATGGTCAATTAATGTTTCATATTTGTCTTCATAGGAGACAAAAGAATAATTTGCACCAGTACAAAATGACAATGTATCAATAGCAACGAAGTTGATGTCAGGTAAACATTTCGATAGATACAGATCTCTACCGTTTCGTGAACTCACTTGAGCTTTGGCATTGTAATCACCCATAAAAACAATAGTACCTAGTTCAGAATACATGTTCCACAGATTATAAATTTTATCAATATAATCTCTATACAATTGTATCGGATAATAACTACAAGGTAAGTACACCTGAAACATGAATAGAAATTGTTCAACATTTACTTGATACTGTACACCTATGATACGGTCATCGTCTATATTCAGTTGTGATACGTATTTATCATAGTTTACATGCCAGAGGATAGCAACACCACCTTTACCAACTTTCCTTCTATTATTAAGTTTACAATCTTTATCAGCCACAGATACCGACTTATAACTGCTGTCAATTGACTCAATAAAATGTAGACAGTTTTCAAAATGCCAATGCCAAGATATCCCGCAAAAATCGACATTAAATTTTCTGAGAGTATCACATAGATAACTGCTTCTTGACATAATGCCCGTGGCATTCCATGACATAATTTTGAAATTCTAATAATCAACCATTAGGAGTATAATACAGATTAAGTTTGATGCCCAAAGTGAAATTTGGCAGTGAAACATGTTAATCAATGTCAACGTCAAGTTCTGCAAATTTGTTTGAATGTGCAAAGTATGAGAAATCACCATCTGCACGAGATCTGCTGCTTGGTAATTATTCGGTCATTGTGCGATATTTATCTGTCAAGAGCAATCTGTTCTAGACTCGTGACAATAATTTCTCGCTAAAACGTTTTAATATCTTAACTTTGGGCAATACTATTGAATCATAAAGCGTTGATATTGTGCATATGCAGAAGTATTATTCGCATGTTTATCTAAATATCGAGCGTTTATGAAAAGTACCAGTATTCAAGCATAAAAATCGTTGTTGTGTTACGGCGCGAACTTCAAGATGCTGTTCTGACATCAGATTCTGACGCGTTTTCTAGTAAATGCTTGGTATAAACGCCTGAAGTGTGATGATTTTCTGAAACGGTCGATATTTAATAATAAATATGCGCATAATATTACTGAATATGCACAATATTAACGCTTTATAATTTACTGGTATCGCTCAATGTAATGATTATAACGCGTTTTCTACAGAAATTATTGTCAAAAGTGTTGAAAACATTGCTTCATGTCTGAATGATATCGTACAATGACAAAACAATAAGCAAGTAAAATAAGAATGAGATCTACCAACTAAATGCTCATTTTAGCTGAGACTGTTAGTTCGTACAACCTTTAACCTTGAAACTGCATTGTATGTACCCGGCATTGTGTCTTTATGTTTTCTTACGGGAACTAATATACACCACCATTTGGAAGTTGCTACTTGCTTACTAGTATTATTCTGTCATAGTGCGATATTATTCGGCCATGAAACATTCTTTTCTAGACGTCTTACAATGACGTTTCGCTAAAACGTTGCAATATCTTTGCATTGGACAATATTATTGAATCATAAAGAGTTTATATGGTGCATATGCAATAATATATTTCGCATCGAACGTTACAGAAAAGTAAGATGGTCCCCGCCGCTACCGCGGTTCTTCATTTTGGCGTCAATTAAGCATACTAAAAAGAACTTATCTATCTAATATTTCTAAACTTGGATAAACTGTTACATCTTACCTTTCAATGCCTGTAGATATCCAAGTCCATGTGTTTTAAAAGAATATCAATGTCAATCCTCCATGTTGACAGCAGGTACTTCCAGGGGAGTCCACTCTGCGACCGCGGTAACTCTGTATTAATTTAACATTTGAAATATGGTGTCCATAAACGCACACAAATTTCAACAAATTTACGGGAACACTGTTAAATTCTGAAGTTTCTAGAATAACACTCACTAATATTTTGGTTGGGTTTTTTTTAACCAATTTTGTGGAAAAATGGTGACTGTTCTTTAGTCAACCTTTAAACAGTGAGGATACCTAAACACACTGTCCCTTCTTAAACACCTTAACTTCTGAGCAGTTTTTCAATTGTATCAAATGTGGGCAAAAACCACAGATCCCCAGATTACAAATACTTCTGTTACACATCCCCAAATTTTAAATATTTTAGATCAAAATTTTTATTTATTAGTGTGCCAAAATATTTGACAGCAAATAATTTTACAAACAGATGGCCCTCATTCGCTTCCGTATTATCTTTTTGTCAATTGCGGGCTATGACGTCATAGAAGACGACCTTGACATTAAAAACATGAAATCGGAGTTTTAGGGGAAATTAGGACATAAACAATGGCAGACAGGTAAAAACGTGTTAGGAAATGGTACTTTATGAATATAAATGGAAACTACCAATAATGAAGACTTTTTTGGTAAATCCCCGTACACGTGAAAAAACAACACTTCCGCTTTCAATTTGATGAGGTAAACAGTCGACAGACGGCGCTACGTAAGCAAATTAGTAAATTTTTGGATTACCACGGTAGCATCCAGGACGCGGTAGCAGTGGGAACTACTATACACGTCTTCAGGCGTTAAGTACAGTTCGTTGTTGTGTAAAAAACGCGTGCTTCAGGATGTTGTTCCGACATCGCGCAATGATTTCTTATGCCGACCTCAGTGTCTTAACAGTATTCCGAAATGCGCATCTTTTACTTGGTAAATTGATGCGTTTCTGTAACGCTTTATATTCGAATAAACATGCGAATAAAATTAATAAATATGCACAATATTAATGCCTTATGGTTTAATAATATCACCAAATGTAATGATAAAAAACGTTTTCCCCAGCAATTACTGTAACAGGTCTTGTTGAAAACATTGCTTCATGTCAGAATAATATCGCACAATGACAGAATATTTAGCAAGTAGCAACTAGCAACTAGAAAATGGTAGTTGTCATATTTCTTTTCTTAAGGTAGTACACCCCTAATAAAAACCTCCATTTGAAACTCTTCAATTTCAATGAGCTAGCCTAGGTTGTTAAGCATTGGACTGAAGATCTTTTGAGGTTTTGGGGGGCGTAGGTTCGAATCCAGCCGGAACCCAAATTTTTTTTTTTACTTTTTCTTCTTTGTTTTCATTATTTTGCACTTTTCTTCATATGTTTATATTGTTTTTAGACTAAAAAGAAATTAAATATTTTTTTTATGAATTAGTATTAGCTTATTTGAAGATTTTATTACCTGTAGACACGTCTAAAATTGTCGATGGAGATTTTCAAAATCAAACCATTTTAAATAGAGACGGTAAAACATTGTGAATTTTTGGCATGCTGTTCCCAAAATGTAAAAGATAATTTTTAATATACAAAAAGACATGCCCCATTTCTAGAAAATGTTGATTTTTCCTAAAAACTTTGATGTTCAAAATTGAACACGGCCAAAAAAGTACATGATAATTGTAATACTATCTGATTATTTCATAAAAGTTTTATAAAACTTGTTGATTATATAGTAAATGGTGTGTAATTTCTGAAAGAAAACATAGTTCTTGTTACTCTGATACCAAATCTGTACCAAAGTTTTGAATAATAAATGAAATACATGTATTTTCTAATCTCTTGTGTGATGTCATTTTATAGATAATTCCAAAATGGGGGTAGGGTTATTCAAATTCCTATAACTTTTATAAAATTTGTTTTTAAATCCAGGAAATGATACAGATTAAGAAAATATTAAGCCTATAATGATTTGAATAGGTGCCCATTAGGGGTCTACTACCTTAAGAGGCTTTCCTTGAAAAACCTAATGAATGAACGTGAATGACTGTTAGGCTTTCTGTTACATTACAATGTATATCAACAGTTTTTGTCTCTTTGCTCATCAAAGGAATTCATTGCAATGCTTTTAAATACTTTTTATATCTTAATGTCTCAATCACGAAACAGATATGTGCTTTATGAGCTAAAATGTCGCGTGCATATGAAAGAGCGTTTAGTTTGTAGACTAAGTGTCTTTGTACAAATCCCCCATATTTTGAATTGTTTTGTTCAAAACAATATTGATTCGTTGTCAGATAACTATTCGACAAAGAACTTATTGTAGTATATGTCAGAAGGGCATATGATTTATGAGATACCCCCACAGCTATTGAAATGCGATTGAAAGAAATTTCAATACTTGAGACATTTGTAATATCTCTACGTAAATGAATGTAATAATGACGGTAAATCTGAAGATTTTATATTGTACGGTAGCAAAACATTTTTAAAAAACAGGCACAAGAAGTGTAAGTCAGAATAAAACATTTAAATGTTGCATTGTGCGATAATAAACTTATGATGAAGTAAACAATATTATATCGATCGAGCCTTGCTGCTGACTGGGCTTTTCTCTATGTAAGTTTCCACGAAGAAACAAATTCTTTCTTAACATACAGCCGCGCCCACCGCCACTTCGCACTTGCAAAACTTTGAATTGTATGTTTAGACTAAAATTGTAGTATTCAAATCATCATAAAATTTGACTTTGTGGAATTCAGTTTATAGAATGTATTATGAAGGAATTTTGTTCCTCGTTTATTTTTTCACCAGTTCGTATTTTATAATAGGGTTTAATTGAACTTGTTTAATACAATTAAAGAAAGTCCATAATGATTTTAAGTTTTACAAACAAATTTCAGTGTTTTTCTGGTTTTTCTTTGCATTACTCTCTTGAATTACTTTCTGGTTTTTAAGGCTTCTATAACAAAATTAGGACCATTGTACAGTTCTGTAGGTTTAGGTTGGGTGACGTTTCGATCAAACTTGTTGCATGGTACTTGTTGACAGTGACGGCCAAGTACCAGCCATGTAAAAGGATATGATCGTTTTCTGACATTTTGTAGAAATACGATATTTCTATCAATTGTCAACTATTCCCATAATTGACAGTTACAAAAAATCAATTTTGTTCTACATTTTGCATGTGAAACTTTGTTTACTTGCGTCTACTGAATTATACTTATACCAGGGCCCAAAAACGCATGCCGTACCGTTTGTAAAGTAAACTGCTCATTTTGCTAATTGGAATTCGACTGATTCATAAAGTACAGACTCTGTTTCTCTCTGTTTAGCCCAAAGTAGCAGCTTTTTATTATTATAGACAACTGGGGACAATGTGAGAAATGTTCAGGTTGGTTTCACCTGTCCTTTTGTACTCCTGTACAACTTTCTTTGTCCCTCCTGTTGTGAAATGCAACTGAAAAATAACTTTGACCTGCAAACACGTTTTGTTAACAACAGTAAATTACATCTACAAATTTTGTTTCCACATTTTAAAGTGTTAAGAACTTGTTTCTCGAATTGGCATTTATCAAGTGTACAAACTTTTGTTGTTAAGTATTCTTTTACCCACAATAGAAGGTCAATGTCAAAATGGTCGAAGTTAAGTCGGATAAAGTCCGAGTAACACATGTGAGAGTGCCACCATCTTATTTGAAAATGTAAACAGTTCAATGCAGATAGGGATTTTGTTTTATTCCAAATATAAGTGTCTTGAATTAGTTAAAAAGTTTATACATTCTGTATGTAGTTATGCCATAGACAACGAAGGGGAAATGTGTTAAAGCGATCGAAGTTGTGTTGTACCGGGATATCATTAAGTTCTGACTAGGGATTAAGGAGATTTAGCGTCCACAAGATTTTACTATCTCGAGCCCCTGTGACATTTGTCGTTGTGACCCGCAACATGGACCATGCACAACTAGGCATGGTACTTACCACTTCTCATTAAGTATAATTAATTTATTACCAGGGGTTTTGGAGATTAAGCTTCCACAAGATTGCGTCTACAGACGGACAGATAGACAAAAAGACAGATAAGCTGTATCCAGTTACCACCCCCCCCCAACACTTCTTGGGGGGGGGGTATAAATACTATTGTACATATGTATGACTGCCACCATGTGATTGTACACAATTTGAAGATGAGAATACTTGCATACAATTCATGCATGAAGGATATGCCATATCTCTTACATCGCTTTGAATTTTTTTCTTCTGTTTTGATGGCTGTACAATTTACATGTACATTAATACATGTACATACATGAAGTGCTTCGTTTTTGAACGCTCTTATGGATCATTATCCTTGAGAAAAAAGATGTCCGGGGGGGGGGGGGGGGGGGGGGGGGTTTTTTTTTTTTTTTTTTTTTTTTTTTTTTTTTTTTTTTTGTTTGGGGGGGGGGGGGGGGGGGGGGGGTTTTTTTTTTGAAATTTTTTTTACCAAAAAAGGTTTTTTTCAGAATATACTGGAAGTGTTTGCAATTTATCAAGTTAAACTGCCAAGTATATAATACGGAACTGGTTAATATTCTCGATAATATAAAAATGATATAAATATACTAAAACAATTGTTTGGGTAATTATACGTGTAATTTATACTTATGTGTTACAGTGTATTCAATGGTATATGGCAACACTCCGCTGAATTTTATTGTTGAATGTTGTGGTCAGTTTATTCATGCAACGTTTATGTAAAGTAGTCTTGCCATTGACAGTTTTATTCTGAGAGATGGGATATCATGTATATCTAATACTGATGTCACACTGAACCTAGAGACTAAAATGTTTTGAGGGTTCAGGTGTAGGTCTAATTCCCCATATCCGTGTGTCTATTTTTCGTGTGTCCTATTCACAAATTTAGACTGACTATACATATTTGTATCGGATAATTCATCCAGCATTTGCTGTAACGGTTTCCTGATTGTAATCTCAATTTAATTGATGGGATAATGTGTATATTTGATAAGTCACACTGTATCCTATAGAGTTAAATGCTTTGAGGATTCATGGGTAGCTCTAACACCCAATATTCGTGTGTCTGTTTAACTTGTAACAGTGATGTCTTATTTTTTCGTGTGTCATATTCACAGATGTAGGCTGAATATACATAGTTTTATAACTTATCCAACATTTGCTATAACAGGTTCCTGATTGTTATTTTTATGTATTTAAAGTATCGGCAATGCTTGTTGATATATTTTTTCATTAAGATATAACTTAATTGATTTAGAAAACAATTGCCTCAGTTAACAGACTAAATTAGACAAGCTCTTTTTTATTGCCTTGATTTATACCACGGGTATTACATAACATGTACGCTACTTAAATATTCGGTCAGGCCGAAATATCGATTTACAACTACCATAAAGCTTCGCGTGACAGTAATGTTTGAAACATTTGAAAAGACGCTCATTTTGAAATGCATTATCATGTTAAGGATAATCTTTATCTGTCATTTTCAATTAAATAAATCAACGAATTTAGTAAACATGTTTCGATAGCTTGTGTAAATGCATGGATAAAAAATATAATCCACTTTTGTAATAAAGAACCCAGTGAGCTACGAATTATGATGTCCTTGTTTGTGTTCAGCCCTGCACAATACATTTCATAAGCATACTGTATGTTCGATACCTGGCACCTTTTAATCAGTAATTTAGACTATAGAGCAGTTTATGTTTTATAGACCGTGCAAGAATATGGGTACATGTATAGATTTGTAACAAATACGCATCCTGAGAGTTTTAAAGTCCATTTACATAACGAAATGGCATTTCTGATAATGATACAAGATAAGAGCAATGGCAGATCAAAGGATGACCGCACATGGTATTTGCTTAAAGAGGCACTCCCTACTTCTAGCGGATTATATTCTTGAAACGTAGATTATGTGTTCAATGAACGTAAAATGATAAATAAAAACAATTTCAAAGAAGAACCTACTGCGAACAATGCCTCATTTTACCACAATTAATCAATATAGAGGCTTTTTGTAATAAATCGAATCCACCCATTAATTGTAAAACAACAACTCTACATAGATTATTGAATGGGTTACGGTACCTCAGTATATTTCAAACCGCTGATTTTATCGATAATGACTGGGAATGCATAGCTGAAACTTTTAGGTTAAGTTATAATACTTCCAAAGATTCTATTATTTGTGTTTTGGAGGTTATTCAGTTTGACATCAGTTATAGGGCATGTCCCTTTAATGTACGAATCGAGGTTAATAAGTATTTGAGTTGCAGTAGCAAAATATTAACAACCCACGGTTTTATAAAATCTGAAGCATTTGTTAGTTCACCTTACATTGGTCAGAATATTTATCTCAATGATTTTAGGTCAAAGATCGAGTCTGGGTCACATCGTCAAATCAAAGAAAAGACTTGTTAACATTATAGAGGCCACAATTAGTAAACACTCATCATACAATTTGGTTACATGTAGATTGTCTCCCTTAATGATTTCTATGTAAAGATCAAGTTCGAATCTAGGTCACCTGGGGTCTAAAATTAGGCACAAAGTCAATTCAAAGAAAGACATTGTTAAGACTCATTTGGACAAGTAAGATATCTCTTCTTCATAAACATTTGTCAGAATGTTTATCCTGATGATTTCTAGGTCAAGTTTAAAACTATATCACATGGGGACAAGAAATACGTTAATAGAACAAATCAACTTACAATCTTGTTTGCACTCTGGAACCCAAATTTCAAATACCCAATTCTCATGAAATGCGAATTTCATGCGAGTTTGTCTTGATGATTTCTAGGTGAAGATGTTATTTACCTCACATATTATTAAAAACTGGGTCACCATGTCAAATCCAAGAAAACACATTTTATAGCCAATCATCGTGTAAATTGATCAGATTATGTTTCTTGTCAATGTCAAACAGAATGTTCCTGTTTATGATATTAAGTTTAAATTTGCATTTCGGTTACAATTGGTCATAAGTTGGTCATGTACTCAGGTGAGCGATATAGACCCATCTTGACTATCTTGTTTTCAAAAATAAAGTTACCAAAGGAATGACCCTCTTAGTTTAAGGCGATGCATTGTCCAAAATATAGTTAACTTAGATTAATGAAATAGTTAAGAGATAAAATTAGCGTTTAAAGTGTGTATAAGATGCGAGAGGCAAGTTCTGGAATGACTTTGACAACTTGAAACCTTTGACACCGCTTTTGCATTTATCAATTGTTTTTTATTGTGTGTATATGTTAAAGCGATATGATATATTTCGACGCGAGTACTAGCAAGAACTTAAGGAGGCTGTCGTAGAGTAATTAATATAAAAATTGTTCTACAATATACGTAATAAATAAGTTTGAACTGAACTAACATTGGAAGTATTAGATTTTTTTTCTGTGTCCCTGAAGCTTTTCAAGGAGGGAACAGAAAAATATAGAAATCCCATAATACCACTAAGCGCAGAAGTAATCATTAGCCGAACATACAGTATATATATACACAGTATAATAATACTGCTGCTTAAATATTTACAATACAAATGCATAGCTTTAGCCACGAACAAGGGAATCAAATACAACATAATGTAAACACAAAACAAAAATGGAAAAACACATACTATTCATTTAATACAAGTAACAGGCTGAATCCGAGGCTGCCGCCTTTGAATGGTCAGTTGCTTCTTCAAATACAGGTAACAGGATGTAAACCGATATATAGCAGATGAAACCAACCCAAGACGAATTTATCTTTTTAAAGTTTTGGGTTGGTGTTATAGCATATGAAATTGATACTAAACACGTCTGTTGAATTTGAAGTTACCACGGTGTCTTAGTCACGTGAGGATTTTGCATGTCCAACAGAGCGATTCAATAAAAATATGAATGTATTAATGTCTGAATATGAAGCCATGAGTGGATAAGCTAGACAAATGGCCTGTATAAGAAAATGTAACTGTAAATTCAACATATTGATCATCTACGATACTTGTTCCTTTTGTGGCTTTAAAATGAATGTATAGAGTAATAGCATGCTCCTAACGGGTAAGTGTTTATAAGTTTATAATATCATACACATCTCACGTACATTATGCAAATATAACAACAACATAAGTTTAATATATTCTAAATAGTAAAATTGATATATTGCAGGACGTTTTAAATTTTCTGTCGACTATTTCTTTCCCTTAGCCTACTAAAGATGCTTTACAAATTAATTCAGACTGTGTTTGCGTCATTGAAATATACTAAATACATTGTTTTTGTTTAATAAACTAAAAATATTGAAGTCAAGCATAACTATTTCTTTCTACTTCTTTAATATGAAGTCTTTTGCCCGTACTATTTTCTTCAATTGCTAATAATCATCGAAAGGGGCCTGCTTAGAGCATAAATAAAATAATCTGTTGTCGAGCATGCTCTGTGCAGAAATGTAAATTAAAATATGACGGAAATAATTCTAACTGGAAGGGTATGCTTAGAGCCTTTGACAACTAATAAACAAAACTGGTATATCACAGCCACTGGTGAAAAAAACATCATTATATACAAGCGTTCCAACCCTTAAACCGGCATATTCTGCCTAACGTCTATTTCATGCAAACAAATCTTAGATAGTTTTTATTATTGTGCAGCTATGGCATCGAACTATAAAAAAGTAACTACAACTTATTTTAAAGGCTTAAATCTGTTCGATGAAATACATATCTGAAAGCATTTATTCCCTGGATATATTCTTAATCGTTTTATTGAGTGGCTTTTTATACTTCAGTTCTTGGCGTTTCGTTCTTTGGCACACAACTCTCACTATATCATTATACCAATAGCTCCTTATTTTAGTCTATTCCTTTCCTTTAAGATTCGCTTAATGACTGGATGCTGTAATATATCTCTACATGTTTGAACCATTGTTTGATTCCTATTTTCTGTCCTTTTGCCCCGTGGGTCGCCAGGTAATATTCACTGTCGTAGATTTTTGTGATATTAGCTGATTGGCTTGTTTTAATTTCTGCTGTTTCTT
>JAFMSR010000009.1:25514135-25726635 GCA_022818135.1 Saxidomus purpurata
ACTTTGTGTATTTTTTCATTGGATTTTAATGAAATTTTGTCAGTATGATTGTCTTGATGAATTTTAGGTAAAGTATAAATATGGGTAATCTAAGGTAAAAAACTAGGTCACCCAGTTAAAAACCTTTTGTATGCCATACAGGTGACATTTACAACCCAATCATCATGTAAATTGGTCAAAAGGTTTAATTGTCTTGTCAAGGTCAGACAGAATGGTTGTGTTTATGATATATAGTTTAGAGTTGAAGTTTGGTCATATATTGTCATAAGTCGCAGGTGAGCGATATAGGGCCATCTTGGCCCTCCTGTTTTACTTAGGTTTTTAAAAAAGTGTTCTAATCATTTCCCCTGGGCCAAATTGACCACACCCTTGGGGTAATTTGATTTTACATATAGTATTCTATAGGACAAACTTCAGAAATCTTCTCTGAAACGTCCACCTCACTTTATTTCAAAACCATTATAGATAATGCTTTGAAACTTACCGTACTTTTTTACCATCATTACTTCCATCCACAGACAAGAGTACATAACTCTGTCAAGGTTTTTGTCAGAATTATACCCCATTTTTGACTAAGAAAATACATTTAAACTTGGTAAAATCCACTTATTGACTTAACCCTTTGAGATATTGCTGTGAAACTTGGAATACGTGTTTGCATCTTTACTCCCAACACTAGGCAAGAGAAGGTAAGTCTGTCAATGATTCTTTCTCTAACTAAAGGCACTTTATCGTCTTAGAATCTCGGTTAAGTTTTTCGACTGAACTGTTTGAGATACATTTCGCATTACTTTGAAAGTTGGAATACTTGTTTATCATCATGCTCCCCAAATGTAGATAGGAGAAGGTAACTTTGTCAAGGATTTCATTTGAATTATGGCCCTTTTTGACTTAGAAAGTCAGTTAAATTTTTCATTCTTGTCCTCTTGTTGTGACTTAACCATTTGAGATATTATTTTGAAAGTTGGAATACTTAAGTACGTTAACCATCATAGCAAGAGAAGATAACTCTGTGAAAATGTTTTTTGATTTGTTATTAGAAATTCCTAGTTAAATTCTTGTGTGCAACTGGCACTGTCATGCACATATATATGTATCAGTTTAAAACTTTGCTTTAGTATAATTTAGGAATATTTAACAATTAAGTTTGATAAGTTGATAACTCTTGACTTAATATCTTGCTGCTTGCTTAAATACAGATCCTTGTTTTGCCTTTTAGCATGTTTAGTGCGAAAGTTTTGTTTTATTGGCAAGCACTTAGAAAAGTCGAGCGCGCTGTCACGCAGTAATGAGGCCCCAGTGCTGAAATTCTAAAAATGTTTCTTCTTGGAATCAGAAAGAGCAATGCACGTTCCAGTTGTTTGCTTCATTTGGCGGGGGATATTAATTCACTGAATTTGCTTTTAATAAAAAAAAACGTTGGCCTCTATCTTGATTATTTGTGGACAAAATGCGAAAATTATCTTTTAAATATTGATGCTAAAACTTATAATTGTTAAAATGAAATGTTTTTTTTTCTTTAAATTTAATTCATTTACCAAGATATGTGGTGTACTTACATTTTGTACCTATGATATTCTCATTCTGAAAAGTCTATAATAATTTTAGAATTATTACGCAATACTATCATGACTATTTATTGAAATACTATTAAAGGGACATTCCCTATAACTTATGGCAAACTAAATAACCTCCAAAACATAAATTATAAAATCTTTGGAAGTATTATAACTTAAACCTAAAAGTTTCAGCTATGCATTCCCAGTCATTGATAAAATCAGCAGTTTAAAAAATACTGCAGTACCGTAAACCATTCAGTAATCTATATAGAGTTGTTGTTGTACAATTAATTGGTGGATGCGATTTATTACAGAAAGCCTCTATATTGATTGATTGTGGTAAAATGAGGAATTTTTTGCCATAGGTTCTTCTTTGAAATTGTATTTATTTATTCTTTTACATCAATTGAACACATAATATATCTTTCGATAATATAATCTGCTAGATGTAGGGAGAGCCTCTTTAATGATTCTTAAAGCTGTTAAACTGCCACAGCTACTGCTATTTAGCTCTGGCAGTGACTTGGCTTCGCCAGGGTGAGCTTTTCTAATTAATGATTGTCCGTTGTCCATCGTCCGTCAACATTTTGATTCAAATGACATCTCCTCTGAAACCACTAGGCCAATGTTGATAAAACTATGCAGGAATGTTCCTTGCATGAAGTTCTACCAAAATTGTTCAAAGAATTCTATTCCATGTAGAACTCTGGTTGCTATGGCAAAAAATAGGAAAAACTTTAAAAATCTCGGAAACCACAAGGCCTAGAGCTTAGATATTTGGCATGTCTAGTGGACCTCTACCAAGATTGTTCAAATTATGACCCCTCAGGTCAAAATTGACCCCGCATGGGTGGTCACTTAGATTTGCATAAAACTAAAAAAGTTGAAAAGTAACTTTTGTTGATTGATTGATTGATTGATTCTTCATTTTTCAGTTAAACCATGATGTTCAGTGTTGAAGCTCCATTAATCTTGAGGCTGTTGAACAGCAACATCACTCATCACAGCCAACAGTGTGGTTCAAATTCTTTATAATGTGTTACATGTACACGTATGTTGAACATACACAGCTAAGGTATGTTCTTTTTGCCTTTTGGTGAATCTAGTGCAAAGCTTCTTTTAATAAGAAAATAATAACAACAATGGAAAACTTAAACCAAAGTTAGGGTAGCATGGTGGTTGAGTGGTAACAACGCTCTTGACTACCAATCTGGAGGTCCTTGGTTTGAATCCCGGCCGGGGCACTGGAAATTTCGTAAACGCTTTTCAGTGTTTCCCACCCATCTAGAGATAAACTGGTTATATAGAAACCCAGAGGAGGTCTCATGTGTATCAGTGCTATATACCTGGCATGTAAAATTACCAAGGGGTCTATTCATTAAAGAGATAGGGTCTGGTACCCGGATTCCTTTGTATCTGCATATGTCTCTCTTCAACCTTAGCCTGTCATGAGTGGAGATATCCCAGGGTAGGCTCGGGACTATAAACAAAGGAAAAAAGATAAAAGAAATAAACCAAAGTTAGAAACTGAAATGAACATAGATATTTATTACACTGGTCATCTACATGTACACAGATGGGTCTATAAATCCAGACTCTAATATACATGTAGAAGCTTCTACTGTTGTAATCTCATCAAACAGGTCATGGTGCCCATCCCACTCAACACCCATTTTCTTTTTTCCTCCCCTCTTTTTTCCCCCCATATTTTTTTTTTTTTTTTTTTAAAATAAAAAATTTTTTTTTTTTTTTTTTTTTTTTTTCCTTTTCCCCCCCCCCCTTTTATATAATTTTAAAGCTGACAGAGAGAGACTAAAAGTCCAGTTTGAAATGGGTAAGTTTGGACTGGGTTTCAATAATAATGGTATTCTCAGTCCAAGCAAAGCCCTAAGTAAATCTGTGTACAGGTTGTTGGAAAATAACATAGAAGATTGTCATATGTCAGATAAAAAATAGTTACCAAATTTACTGCAGTTAAAAAATTGCTTTGAGACCCATTCCTGCAGAATGCAGATAACTAGTGAAAATCCTAAACAATGTTTGCAAATTTGTATATTTAGCAACACCAAAGTATTTTAATTGTATAGGGTAGTAAAACAGCTATTTCACTGGTTGGTGGGTGTTGATTTATATTGGCAATCCAAAAACATTCAATTGTAATTATGTAGCAAATCACAGTTTGCACATAACAGAATTAGCAGGATGTGGCGGATGACATGTAGGTAGGGATTGCCCAACCACTGTACCTGTTGCATACCTGTATCAGTTATATCATATTGTAACAGTTATAAACTGTAGTTTACATTTTATATATTATCTAAGTAGTTTCTTCAAGAAAAAGAAATGCCAGAAAACTTTTTTTTTTGCAATATCATTAAAAAAAAAAAACACCCTATGTTTTTAATATGTACTTATCAATTTGACATTGCAAAGTTAGGAATGTTTTTGGTTTACAAGTAAAGGTCATTTCTGTCAGTGATAAATTTCTTCAAGTTGATAAAATGAGAGCTACACATGTACTTGTAAAACTTGTGATCCTGGGACTTTAACCTGTTTTTGGCTCTTAACAAATTTTACCCTAAAATGGGTCAGAAAAGTTATAATCCATAATACCGGTAGTCTGTTTATTTTTACTTAAAAATTCAAACAAACCCAACATTACTGTTGCAAACAATGGCAACAAAATCTGTTATATTACTACCCCCATATAGAATTACCCCACCCACCTTGACAGTCATTGGGGTACAGGATCTTACAAGAATGGTAGCAGTAGCATGAAATATTTATGGAATTAATCGCCATTGTCCGTGGTACATAAATGTTATATAGATCTTTCATTATCTTCCCTTCTCTACCATTAATCGTAGATTTCCAGCTCTAGGCACAATTTTCACTCTTGACCGCCCAGAAAAAAGTCTAAAATATTGTTCACAACCCTTTTATGTTAAAACATTGGTCAACTATAGGGGCCGGACAATGGTTGCAACTATAAATACTACAAAATAACATTAAAAACCTTGTTCCAAAAGCTTGATTCATTTAAAACTGCTGTTTCATTTTTAGCTCACCTGGCTCTGCCAGGGTGAGCTTTTCTGATCGATGATTGTCCGTCGTCCGTCAACATTTTGATTCAAATGACATCTCCTCTGAAACCTCTAGGCCAATGTTGATAAAACTATGCAGGAATGTTCCTTGCATGAAGCTCCGTACTTTTCAAATGATTTCCATTGTCCATGCGTCCGTTGCTAGGCAACATTTGGACTTAAAATCTTCTCCTCTGAAACCACTAGGCCTAATCTTAGATACTATGCAGCAATGTCCTTGCTGAACCTCTACCAAAATTGTTCAAAGAATTCCATTCCATGCAGAACTCTGGTTGCTATGGCAAAAAATAGGGAAAAACTTTAAAAATCTTCTTCTCTGAAACCACAAGGCCTAGAGCTTAGATATTTGGCGTGTAGCATTGTCTAGTGGACCTCTACCAAGATTGTTCAAATTATGACCCCCGGGTCAAAATTGACCCTGACCCCGTGGGGGCCCTTTTTTGCATAGGCATATATAGGGAAAACCTTTAAAAATCTTCTTCTCTGAAACCACAAGGCCTAGAGCTTAGATATTTGGCATGTAGCATTGTCTAGTAGACCTCTACCAAGATTGTTCAAATTATGACCCCCGGGTCAAAATTGACCCCGCACCGGGGGTCACTTAGTTTTACATAGGCTTATATAGTAAAACCTTTAAAAATCTTCTTCTCTGAAACCACAAGGCCTAGAGCTTAGATATTTGGCATGTAGCATTGGCTAGTGGACCTCTACCAATATTGTTCAAATTATGACCCCCAGGTCAAAATTGACCCCGCACCGGGGGTCACTTAGTTTTGCATAGGAATATATAGTAAAAACTTTAAAAATCTTCTTCTCTGAAACCACAAGGCCTAGAGCTTAGATATTTGGCATGTAGCATTGCCTAGTAGACCTCTTTAAAGTTTGTTCAAATTATGCCCCTGGGGTTAAAATTGACCTTGCCCGGGGGGGGGGATCATTTGTTTTACAAAGGCGTATATAGGAAAACTTATTTGGTATATAACATTATCTAGTGATCTTCCACCAGGCAAGTGGACTTGTACCAAGGTGAGCGATATAGGGCCATCTTGGCCCTCTTGTTTTCTTCAGTGTCAATTTACCCCACCCACTTGACAGACAACCATCAAAATTATATATTCAAGATTTTTTTTTTTTTACAAGGTTCCAGTATTATACATGTTATATATCATAGTCCTATTTCGAGTGCTGAGCCATGGATGTAGGTATAGGTTATAGTTCTATATTACAGGAATAAGCAAATTTATTGAAAGGGAGCGTTAGCGAACTGAAGCAATAACTTTGTTATTCCTGTAATATGGACCTATTTAACAGACTTACAGTTTGTCCCAGCTATTGAAATATTTAGAGATTTAGGGTGGAGTTTAACTCTGTGATGTCACAGTCTCACTTTAATATTGGAAAATAAATGAAATAATTATTTTCATATTGGAGATAATGAGTCAATATAGGGAATACAATTTGCTTTTTGTCGAGCCGCTTGCAAAAGCTCGATATAGTTGTCCAAATGGCGGTTCAGTGTATGTGCGTGCATCTGTCTGTCCGTGCGTGTGTCTGTCTGATTTTAGCTTGTCTGGACTGTAACTTATCCATGGATCAAGGGATTCATAAATAATTTGGCACAAATGTTCACCATCATGAGACGAGGTGTCATGCGCAAGAACCTGGTCCCTATGTCTAAGGTCAAGGTCACACTTTGAGGTTAAAGGTCAAATTAAAGAACGACTTTGTCAGGAGCATATCTTCTTCATGCATGGAGGGATTTTGATGTAACTTGGTAAAAATGTTCACCATTATGAGACGGAGTGTCTTGCGCAAGAACCAGGTCCCTAGTTCCAAGGTCAAGGTCACACATAGAGGCCAAAGGTCAGATACAAGAATAATTCAAGAATGACTAAATGTCCAGAGCATTTCTTCTTCATGCATGGAGGGATTTTGATGTTACTTGGCACAAATGTTCACCACCATGAGACAGAGTGTCAATGCGCAAGAACCACGTCTCTAGGTCTAAGGTCAATGTCACACTTAGAGGTTAAAGGTCAAATTCAAGAATATCTTTGTCCGGAGCCTTTGTTCTTAATGCATGGAGGGATTTTGATGTAACTCGGCACAGATGTTCACCGCACAGATGTTCACCACCATGAGCTACCCTTGTTTTTAGAATTTCTTCCCTTTGTTGTTACTATAAATAGCTTATATTGTAACTTTTCATGCCCCATTCGAAGAAGAGGGGTATATTGATTTGCAGATGTCGGTCGGTATGTCTGTCTCTCCGTCCGTCCGTCTACCAACTGGTTTTCGGATGATAACTCAAGAACACTTGGGCCTAGGATCCTGAAACTTGATGTAGAGGTTGGTCATGACCAGCAGAGGGCCCCTATTGTTTTTCGGTCAGTATGTCAAAGGTCAAGGTCACAGTGGCCCAGATTAGTGAAACAGTTTCCGGATGATAACTTGAAAATGTTTAGACCTAGCATCTTCAAACTTGATGTGGAGGTTTGTCATGACCAACAGATGACCCCTTTTGATCTTGAGGTTAGTAGGTCAAACTTCAAGGTCACAGTGACCCCTAATTGTAAAACAGTTTCAGAACGATTACTCGAGAACGCTTGGGCCTAACATTTTGAAACTTGATGAGGATGTTGGTCATAACTGGTTTAGAGATTAGAAGATCAAAGGTCAAGGTCACAGTGACCCAGAATTGTAGAATGGTTTCCGCTCAATAACCTTTAGAAGTTAGGAGTGACCAATTGCAATGAAATTTGATTTGTAGGTAGTTTGCGGGGAGAGGAAGCTTGGGTTGCATTTTTTAAATTCTATTCCATGCAGAACTCTGGTTGCTATGGCAACAAATAGGAAAAACTTTAAAAATCTTCTTCTCTGAAACCACAAGGCCTAACCCTTAGATATTTAGCATGTAGCATTGTCTAGTGCACCTCTACCAAGATTGTTTAAATTGTGCCCCTGAGATCAAAATTGACCTTTCCCAGGGGGTCACTTAGTTTTACATAGGCTTATACAGGAAAAACTTTAAAAATCCTCCTCTGAAACCACAAGACCTAGAGATTAGATATTTGGCATGTAGAAATGTCTAGTGGATATCTACTAAGATTGTTCAAATTATTGAGTCGTCCCAGGAACCATAACTTATCTTCAGTAATTAGGGGGATTCCCTTTGCTTTTCCTTGTCAGGCATATACTAAAGAACTACAGTATCTTCAATCAAACTTCATACAATGGCCTAAGATTACATATTTGGCATGTAGAAGTGCTACTGGAACCATAACTCTTTTTGACTCATTACAGAGTTATTGCCCTTTCTTACTTTTCCTTGTCTGGAGCATTACTTGAAAACTACTGGTTTAAATTCAATACAACTTCATACAATGTCTAACTGGAGGAAGCCATGTAGGCAAGTAGACTTCTATTACAGAGTTATTGCCCTTTGATATCCTGGTCCGGCATAACTTGCTACTGGTTGGAATTAATTTAATTTTATACTGCCCAATAATGAAGGATTTGGGGGCATATAGAAATAACTCGTTGCTTGCTCGGATGGTCAGTCAGGTGCTTTGTTGCTTTTCCTTGTCCGGAGCATAACTTGAAAACTACTGTTTGGAATTCAATACAACTTCATACAATGGTCAAGTACATTAGAGGAAGTGCAGTTTACAAGAACCATAACTCCATCTTGACTCATTACAGAGTTATTGCCCTTTGTTACTTTTCCTTGTCCGGAGCATAACTTGAAAACTACTGGTGGGAATTCAGTACAACTTCATCAATGGTCAAGCACATTGAGAGGAAGTGCAGTGTACAAGAACCATAACTCTATCTTGAGTAATTACAGAGTTATTCCGCTCTCTTTGTTAGGTTTTTCCAATTAGTCCTGGAGGCGATAACTTGAAAACTACAAGTTAATGAATGTCAATACAACTTCATACAATGGTCAATTACATTGAGAGGAAGTGCAGTGCACAGGAACCATAACTCTATCTTGAGTAATTACAGAGTTCTTGCCCTACTTTCTTTACACTTTTCCTTGTCCTTAAGCATAATTGAGAACTACAATGTATTGATTTCAATACAACTTCGTACAATGGTCAAGTATATTGAGAGGAAGTGCAGGGCACAGGAACCAGTACGCCGACGCCACTCTTTTTGACGGCGACTCATGGCACAGACTTATTGCCCTGATGGTTACTTTTCTGGTATGGAGCATTACTTGAAAACTACTGGTTTAAATTCATATACAACTTCATACAATGGTCTAAGACAATTGAAGAGGAATGTGCAGTGTATCAAGAACCATAACTCTATCTTGAGTAATTACAGAGTTATTGCCCTTTGTTTCTTTTCCTTGTCCACGAGCATAACCTTGAAAACTACAGGTTGGAATTCATTTCAAATTTATACAATGGTCAAGTACATTGAGAGGAAGTGCAGTGCACAGGAACCATAACTCTTTCTTGACTCATTACAGAATTATTGCCCTTTGTTACTTTTCCTTGTCCGGAGGATTACTTGAAAACCACAGTTTGGAATTCAATACAACTTCATACAATGGTCTAGCAAAATGAGAGGAAGTGCAGTGTACAAGAACCATTACTCTATCTTGAGTAATTGCAGAGTTATTGCCCATTGTTACTTTTCCTTGTCCGGAGCATAATTGAAAACTACTGATTGGAATGCAATACAACTTCATACAATGGTTCAGCACAATGAGAGAAAGTGCAGTGTTCAAGAACCATAACTCTATCTTGAGTAATTACAGAGCTATTTCCAAGAACGGTATCTCTATTTTAGTTTTTTTTGCAAGGTATTCTGTTACTACGAACTTCCTCAGTTTATAAAGCAGTCTTTTGGGGGTATTAGTCACATTTAGTGATAGCTCTAGTTTATTCTACAATTTGAATTTCTACAGATGCCGTTTTCACGAATTTCACACTGACTTTTACTTTAAAAACTGTTCCTTTCATAGTCAACTTTTGCTTCAAGGGGGGCATACATGTTTTAAAAACAGCTCTTGTTTATTTTAGGCCAAGAAATATGTGTGTTCCAGTATCCAGGCCTACTTTAACGTTTTACTGCCAACCAGAAATACTTTTTTTAGGAAAATGATCAAAAAGATGAAGTTTCAAGTTTTTTTAGAGCAAAAAAAGCAAAAGAAAAAGAAGTATGATAATGAACTGCCAACCAACCAACCTAACTGTTTTGGGGCAAGGAGATACGAAACACCTAATTTTGTCTTTAACCTTACTTGATGATCAAGGTCTTACAAGACTGTACAGAAACATTAGTGCCTATCACTGATTTATATAGATGTTTGATATTTTTTACATCTTTTTCAGGTATACATGGTCTATGGAGATGTTCATGTTGCAGGGCAATCTAGCTTTATAAAGTGTGACTGCTTTAAGATTTCTTTAACTGGACCCTGCATTGTCACAAACATTTAAGGTTCATCTTCATCCAGCTGTGAAGAAATGTAAATGAACATTCTAAGGAAAGATGCTGAAACCACAACTTCCCACATACACCAGAAATGGATGCTGCAAAGAAATGTGTTCTGAATGAAAAATCCAAAGTCAATGGTTGGCCTAAATCTGTTGTTTCAAAAAAGGAATAGAGACTCTGAGAGCAAAGTGATTCCTGCAAAAACTTTCTTTTGATTTGTGTACAAATAAGCCGCTTGTTACAAAACTGAAGTGTTATCAATCTGTTCTGTATAAGTGTTTCTGAAACAATGCCGTTAGACTATATGCATAGTATGTGTTGAATGTGAGACAATGCCGTTAGGTCTAACGTCATTGTTTCAAATTCAACACATACTATGCATTTTGTCTAATGGCATTGTTTCACATTCAACACATACTATGCATTTAGTCTAATGGCATTGTTTCACATTCAACACATACTATGCATTTAGTCTAATGGCATTGTTTCATATTCAACACATACTATGCATTTTGTCTAATGGCATTGTTTCACATTCAACACATACTATGCATTTAGTCTAATGGCATTGTTTCACATTCAACACATACTATGCATTTAGTCTAATGGCATTGTTTCACATTCAACACATACTATGCATTTTGTCTAACGGCATTGTTTCACATTCAACACATACTATGCATTTAGTCTAATGGCATTGTTTCACATTCAACACATACTATGCACCCCCCCCCCCATTTTGTCTAATGGCATTGTTTCACATTCAACACATACTATGCTTTAGTCTAATGGCATTGTTTCACATTCAACACATACTATGCATTTTGTCTAACGGCATTGTTTCACATTCAACACATACTATGCTTTCTTGTCTAACGGCATTGTTTCATATTCAACAATATATGCTTTAGTCTAATGGCATTGTTTCACATTCAACACATACTATGCATTTTGTCAAACGGCATTGTTTCATATTCAACACATACTATGCATTTAGTCTAATGGCATTGTTTCACATTCAACACATACTATGCATTTTGTCAAACGGCATTGTTTCATATTCAACACATACTATGCATTTTGTCAAACGGCATTGTTTCATATTCAACACATACTATGCATTTAGTCTAACGGCATTGTTTCATATTCAACACATACTATGCATGTGTTAAATGTGAAACAATGCCTTTAGACTATAATTATGCATAGTATGTGTTACACAGTCATTAACAAATCATGCAACTTAATTGCTTTGTTATTCATTTAACCCATTAGCTTTTATTCAAATGTGCCTTATCTTACAAAAATATACTTTCTGGCAAATTGAAGGTCATTTTTTCAAAACACATCCTATATTCCTAATAGTATATGGCATTGTTTCATAATTATGCTTCATTTTCCATGAGCAAAATGATATTTTCACAACACAACGTGCTTCAACATGATTACGATCACATATTTTGCATGTGTTATATGGTTAAAACATGCCTTTATGACTTTTTTTTATCAAATGCCGTCAAAACAAATCATGCAACATGTAAGATATGCTTTGTTATATTCATGTTAAAGTCCCATTAGCATTTTGGATGTTAAATGATTTAAAGCTCTTATCTTACAAAGAATAGATATCTTTCTGGCAAATTGAAGGTTATTTGTTCGGAAAACATTCCTAATTCCTAATGAAAGTATATGTTATTGATATCATACAATGTTTTTCAGTGATATTGCAAGAGATGAGAAACGCGTTCTGCAATCGGTTTTTCATGAAGAAACACAAAAAAAGATAAAAGAAATGTATACCTCAAAACTATATAAGTTAAATAGAACACAGTTGTGTCACTACGATTGTCTATTTATGAGTATCTAAGGAGCTAATGGGACTTTAAAGATCATGTAGTTTTTTATTCTGATAAGTGTATATCATAATCATATGTTTTTACTGATGTGAAACTGCAAACTTAAAGTACACTAGTGGGAGGATACTGAAAAATTAAAACTAATTTAAACTTTTTTTATATAAATTTGCTGATAGGTGGCTGCAGCATATGTTGATCACCTTGTTTAAAGTCCCAGGATCACATTTACAAGTAGCTGTCATTTTATCAAGAAAGATGTCTTATTGACAGAAATGACCTTTATTTGTACAAAAAATCCTAACTTTGCCTTTCATTATTAGAAACAGAGCAGTTTTTCTTTCAATGATTTTGCAAAAAGTAAGAAACTCTTTCTGCCAACTTTTTTTCTTGAAGAAACATCTTGAATACTTAAAGCTTGGACTGAATAGAACATGGCTCCGTCAAGAGATCCTGGGACTTTAAGGGACTCAACTGCAAACTCTTGTACACTAGTGGATTAAAACTAATTTATATTGTTATATGAATTTGCTGAAAATAATGATCACATTGTGTAAAGGAATCAACCTATACTTAATATATTGATAGAGGTTGCCCTTAGTTACCTTTTCCTATGCAGAATATCATTCGAAAAGTAGTGAGGGGAATCAATCAATACCTCATGTATATATAGAGGAGAACAATAGAAAGTGCAGTGAACAAGAACAATAACTCTAGCTTCTTTAATTTTAGTTACTGCCCTTAGCTACTTGTCCTTTTTTGAAAAGTAATAAAGGGAAACAGTTTATGCTGAATATATATTTTTTTTAAAAGTACGTGCACACTTTGCATAATTCAAATTATGGCTGTTGTCTGACTTAAAAAACTTGGTATAAGTTTTGCATGCAAGGTACTGTCGTGCACATATCCCAGTAACCACTCATGGGGTTGATTTAAAACTTCAATTTAGTCTTAAGGGGTAATCAAACAATCAGGTAAGATAACTCCTGACTGAATTATTATAAATTATGGCCCTTGAACTTAAAAATGTTTTGTTACAGTTTGACATGCAACCTGAATTTGGTTGAAGTTTTATGTGCAAGCTACCATCAGACATATGTCTATTTTACTATTGCTGAAAATGATTTGAAATATCTTTAGAATGTTCAGGGGTCTCCAGCAATCAAGTTAGATTACTCTTGACTGAATTAATTACAAATTATGGCCCTTGTACTTAGAAATGTTGGTAAAGTTTTGCATGCAAAGAACTATAATACACATATTTCAGTAACCACTTATGGGATTGGTTTGAAACTTCATTAAAGTCTTCAGGGGTGTCAGACTGTCAAGTTAGATAACTCTTGTATGAATTTACTTTAAATTCTGACCCTTGTTTGACCTAAAAAATTTAGTTATGGTTTTGCATGCAATGTGCTATCATGCACATATCTCAGTAACCACTCTTGTGATTGATTTCAAACTTCAATATAGTCTTTAGGGGTATCAAACAATCAGGTTAGATAACTCCTGACTGCATTTACAACAAATTATGGCCTTTGTTGAAGTAAGAAACTTTGGTTAAAGCTTTGCATGCAAGGTACTATGACTACTATCATACATATACTACAGTAACCACCTAGGGGAGTTACTTGAAACTAACCAATAGTGTTCAAGGGTATCAAACAATAATGTTAGATAACTCCTTACTGAATTAACTACAAAGTATGGCTCTTGTTGAACTTGGAACCTTTGGTTAAAGTTTTGCATGCAAGGTACTACCATTCACATACTTCAGTAACAAGTAATAGGAGTTATTTAAAACTTTGCAATATTGTTCAGACAAACAGTAGCTAGGTAGATAGGTAACTTTGGACCCTTTTTTTTTTAATACAATTTTCTAGTTTGCACTTACAGAATCAACATAATGTTATTTTGCTATTTACTGATAAAAGTTGTTTTATTGGCAAGTTGTAAGTATAGTCAAGCAGGCTGACGCCTGCTGGTATTAGATTTTTTTTGCCACCTAGGAAACAAATTGATTTTCGAAATTTTAAAGATTTTACTTATAAACATAATTCAATTCTGTTAATGGTAACGACAGACGTATTTTATAGAAAGCTAGCCTAAGGTAATAAGTTTTCAAACTAGATAGGACATTGGCTATGGACAGTAGATGAACCATGTTGTTTTTCAGGCTAATGAGTTAAGAGTCAAGGTCACAGTGACCCAGCATTTTAACCTATTTCAGCACAATAACTAAAATCCATTGTGGACTTTATCTGGCCTGTATTTGTCAGAGTTAAGGGCTCTTATTTAACAGTTCTTGTTAATTCTGTGCATATAATATGTTTTGAGCAAATGTATCCAAAAATTGAGAAAATTGGTATGGGTATGGTATCTTGGCTTGTTTTGATCTTTGGTTTTATCAGACCCGGAATGATCAATGATGTTTGAAAACCTGTTTTGCATACACTCTAGATTTTCCTGGATATTTAGTATTCATTACCACACCTTTATGCACAGTGACTCCATTAGCAACTTGCAACTTTGCCTAGCAATCAGTGACGTAGCAACTACTGACTCTGTTTAGCAACATGTGACGTCCTTAGGTAAGGGTGGGCAATGTAGTGCCATAAAATTTGTAGCAAATCAGAAAACCTATAAAAGGTCAGGCAAAAGAAACAGTAGCATAATTTTGTATTATTGATTTGTAAAATGTATAGTAAACTGTATCACTGTAAATAAATCTTAGGTTTTGATGTAAATATGTAAAAAATTGAAAACTATTTTGCTAGAAAATTGTAAATCTTTTGACATTGCTTAGATACACAATGTATATTACCGAAACAATAAAGCTTGTGAATACTTGTAAATTTGAAGTAAGACTGCTAGAAGAGGTGTAGTTGCATCTATAACAAAGTGATTGTTTAACTTAATGATGTTCATGGTGATGAACCACTTTTTAAATTCTCTTCAGTTTTTGGATGCATGAAGACAGAGTATGATGTACATTAGTTATTATTGAAAAATGTATATTTAGTTGATGCTTATGTATTTGTTTTCTGTAAATAGTTTCTTCTAATTATTTTTACAATACGGGTATAACAATGTTGTGCAATAAGTTCTTAAACGAGTGATGGCATTAGATTTATTTTCATTTGTTTATTTCACTGCCATTATGATGTCTTGGTTATTGTATATTTTGTATCTTTGTGTGAAGTTTAATTGTGTTAAATTGTATTCTTTATACTTATTATAACATGAAATAAGAAGTATATGAGTGACAATAAAACATGTAGAGAGTAAGAGTTTTTTTCTATTCAATGTATTTCAAGAAAAATTAACTTCCATAATTAAACTAGAAAGTTAAAAAATTAACATGAAAACTTAAAGAACAATTGGAAGGCGCTGTGGGAAAATTTTAAGTTATATTGTTTTATGTATGGAATGAAAATAATTTTCCTTTGTCAAAAGACTTGGATGCTTAAGACATTTTTAAAGAGTTTCGAAATTCTAAAAGATTAAATTGCTATCAAACAAATTATTTTCTGTGGTAATTGTTACTTTAATTCTAAAAATGTATATACATGTTTTCTGTATTTGCTTTCAATTAAGGTACATGTTTATTGTAAAATGTGTAACCTATGTGTATATATCTTAATGATAATCACAATGCCAAAATAAGTTTATAAAGACATGTTTAAAACATGTTTTAGTAAACAATTGTAAATGTAATAATGTATATTGCAAAATAAATATAGTTTGAAACATTTTATTTTGTCATCATTTCAACAAAGCTGTCTTCAAAATGTTTTATAAGTACTTAGTCCAGTACACTATAGGGAAAGATATGTTGACTAACATTAACGCAATTTCTCTGGAAGACTACAAGTCCCCCCCACCCCCACCCCAGAATTAGGAGGAGAAATTATAGTTCTTGCCATGGATATAATTTTTATGCTCCCGAAGGGTGGCATATTAAAATTGCACTGAACGTCCGTGCGTCCGCCCTTGCATTTTTTCGTGTCCGGGCTGTAACTTTGTCATGCATTGAAGGATTTTAAAATAACATGGCACAAACGTTTCGCACGTCAAGACGACGTGTCGCGTGCAAGACCCAAGAGCCCTCAAAGGTCAAAGTCACAGAGTTTAAGGGTAATGGAATACTGTATGCAAGGTAACTCTGTCATGCATGGAAGGATTTTAGAATTACATGGCACAATTGTTGAGCACATGGAGAGGACACCGACTGTGAGACACCTCTTTCAGGGGCATTCATCACTTATGAGGGACAGCTCTTGTTTATGTCTGTCCAT
Source organism: Saxidomus purpurata (assembly GCA_022818135.1). NCBI lineage: Eukaryota > Metazoa > Mollusca > Bivalvia > Venerida > Veneridae > Saxidomus > Saxidomus purpurata. The sequence continues at coordinate 25,530,401 of JAFMSR010000009.1, forward strand.
CGTTAATAGTTTCCTTTCAATAACTGAAGAAGTGATGGTCCATAGATTTATCAGCCTTGACCCATGAAAAACCCCTATCAATTTGGGGGTAAGTTGGTCAAGGTCAAGGTCACAGTGACATCTAATGCAAAAATGGTTTCCGAACTGAAAAGGGGTTAGTCCCAAAATGTAACTTGGTAGACTTATTGATGACCCCAGTACAGATTTTGAAGTCTGTTGGTGAAAGGTCAGCATCATGATGACCTTCAATTACACTACGAAAAATGGATTAATATGCGGCAGTGTACGGGAGGGATCGTATATGTTGCAAGCCCGTATATTTCTAATATTGGGTATTCAGTATACTTTAGAATACGAAAATCTTGATATATGAAAGCCCGAATTCTACTAAAATACGGGTCTGTTCATGCTAGTGCGTATATTACTAAATTACGGAAGTCGGTAAAAGCGGAATAACTAGTTTTGCCTTAGGACCGGTGGCGATCGAACCAGGGACCCCTTGGTGCTGAGCTATTACGGGACTTAGTCTAGATACACTATCCCGTAGAATGGGTGTCAGAAAGGCCCACTTCCAGAAAGGACCAGTATCGAAAAGGCCCAAACCAGAAGGCCCATACCAGAAAGGACCAGTTTTATTTTATATGTTAAATAGAAACTTAGGGAAATAAAAGATTAAAAAGCATATGTACATAGAGAATTTATTATATACAACCAAAATGTAAAGGAAAATAACAGGCAAAGTGCATAGCAAAAATGAGGTGCTAAGAGAATAACAATGGTGATATGAATGATTAAAAAATAAATAATCGGCATTAATACAAAAGTTAAAAAAATGATTAAAACACATTTATTCACTAAATAATAATCAACTTTAAACAAAGTTTCAAACAACACTGATTAAAACCTTATATAGTATCCAAAAATGGGCCTTTCTGGTACCTTTGAAAAATGGGCCTTTTTGGACTGGACCTTTAACTGGTCCTTTCTGAAGTGGGCCTCCAACCCGTATATGAATGAAATACAGGAGAATGCACCATTTTGTTTACTTAAAAAGACGGGAAACTAGATATACAGTCCCGTAAATGATTTCAATTTTCATTCATTCTACATGACACGCGTTTCCTTTCTTAATTTTGTGTCTACAGTGAATATCAAGTCAAGCCTGTGTTAAAGACAACCTCCAAATAATGACCGCGCTGCAAAGAAACGCATGTGCGTGCCGGAAGAGAAAGGGGCATCTGGACATGCAAATCTCCAACATTAATGTATTTTTTATTAACTTGAATTTGTCTGTCTATTTATAACCTATTCGCTAGCGACTCCAGCGACTCCAGCGACACGTAATGCACGTGCGTACCGAAAGAGGATTTACCCGGTGCACAAAAAGACTTCGGAGGTATCAATCTCATTTACTCTGTATATAAAGGTTTGTTTGTTAGATGTGCTTTAGGTCTACCATGGTCCCTTATTTAACGTATAGTTGGTGTGCCCTGGCATGTCCGTTCTCATTGTGTGCGCCAGAGGTAGTGATTGTCTCGTGACTTGGTCACGGCCACATCAGAAAGAAGGCTCTCCAATGTCTCTAACGACAGAAGACGAGAAGATCGCTGTCTAACAGTGGATGCCAAGTGTTCAATGAGACTCATACACAGGTCTCCCACATGCAGAAACACTCTGCACCCACTGCCGAGAGATGAGATTGGGCGGGCCAAAAACACAACAAGGTGTAATTTAGCACTCCGCCCTGGCGGATGAACAAATGTGTTTCGCTGTCGGGAGCAAATATGTTTCCATACTCTCCATGTGTCCTTTTATAGGCAACCAGCATAGTTTTGAGATAAAATGTGTCTCTGCATATATGGTCTGTAAGGGAGATGAACCCTATAACGGAAAAGGCTTATCAATATGGTAAATGCCTCTTGATGAATGAAGTATATAGTGTCTAGTATGAAGAAAGTCGGTCAGATTTACTGAGACCGGAAAAAAAACGTACGATACTTTCTGACATCAAATTTTGCCAAGTCTGTGTCTTCAAATAGAGGTGTTACGCACCTTGCGAACTTGCGATCACTTAGTCTTGAATTCTGATCAATCGGAATAATGAAGGATAACGGAATTACCCGAGTCTGATCAATCGGATGATGAAGGATGACGGAATTACCCGAGGAGTTCCGATTGGAATTCTGATCAATCGGATGACGAAGAATGAGGGAATTACCCGAGGAGTTCCGATTGGAATCCTGATAAGAAAACATTGTATTTTTATTTGTTTTGGAGCATAGCACGTTAAGTTTTATAATATAATGCTGTAACGCTCTATAATGATAATAGTACTGCTTCGTGTCCATACAATCACTGTTAGTTTCCTCCTTCAGCCGAGGACTATGTATCTGCTGTCATTTCGAGAGCAGCCGACACCTTGAGTTCCGAAAGAAAACAGCAGACGTTTAACAACACCAGAGTAACCTCAGCAGACGACAGCATTTCCTTGACTTCAAGCATGATAAGCCGTAAGTTTATATTTGTAAATTAATTTGGAATAATCACTTTATTATACATATTGTAATCCTTTTTTACACGGTATTTTATCATTTTTGATTAAGATAAGTTGTATCACTTGGACCGCATGCGGTCTCCTTCATTCAACTGAAACAACGTAACATATGATTATTGTCTTGTAGAAATAGCCGATGGCGCTGTATCTGAGAGTTTGACAAACATTGTTTTAGACGCTGATACAAACCAGTCTGCTAATAAAATAGAGAGATCCAGGAAGCGTATCAAAGAATTCATAGCGCAAATGACTCATTAAACGACGTCACTCGCATGGTTTCCAGCAGAATTACGCCGGTATACTTTGACGAAACCGGGTTAAAGATTGCAACGTGAAAATGGTACCACTGTTTCAACTGTGGTATCCCCCCCCCCCCCCCCCCCCCCCCCCCCCCCCCCCCCCCCCCCCCCCCCCCCCCCCCTTTTTCACGGAACTCTATATCACTGGTAAACATATAATAAATGATTTTGTCTTGTAGAAATAGCCGATGGCGCTGTATCTGAGAGTTTGACAAACATTGTTTTAGACGCTGATACAAACCAGTCTGCTGAAAATAGACTGAGACCAAGAACTATCAAAGAATTTATGGGTAAAGTGAATGATTTCTGTTAAAGATAGGATTTCTCTTTCTGTTACAAGAATTAGCATGTACACTTCAAATTAGATATTGATAAAACTGGTAAGAAATAAGAGCATATGGTATGACTATTGCGCCAAGACATGGTCTAAAGTATTTAGTAACACAAAACGAATGTGCGTGATAGCACGTGCACAAAATGAAAACTTAGACTGTCTTTACATTAAATCTGAAAAACTGAACGTTTCTTTCCCTTTAGTTACAAACGATTTTTTCAGATATGCATTAAATTTAATTCTAACGTTTTACAATTAACAGAAATGTTTGGAATAAATGGCGGAGAAACATTCGAGTGGTCTACCAACTGTGAGTTGCTAAGGGAGGTAAGTGTTCCCTTCATTCACTTACTTACGTTTCCTTCTTAAAAGTTTTGTTGCAGATATAACAATGATGTGCAGTGTTTATTTAAAAAATGCACAGTGAATACGTTTGTCTATAGTAACTTAACACCATTTATTTGAACGTATCTTTCTCTTTTATAGTTCAGGATCGACGATATCTGCATTTACTATGTTAACTATGTAAAATAATCATTTACTGGAGTTCTGATTTTGCTTCTGACATTTGTCTTAATAAAATTTATCGATACTTCAAACAGCAGTTGTTCTGTGGTGTGACGCCGATATTTCCCAACGCACAGACGGTTGGGCAGCTGTGCACAGTAATTAGGCCAAAAGAATGTGTATTTCAGGACTCCCGACCGACCTTAACTTTTTACTGCCGAGCTAAAAGATCTTCATTTAAAAGATGATAAAAAAACCAATTTCAAGTGTTTAAGAGCAAAAAGGAAACCGGAAACACACATATGTTTTTGCCTTATAATGTGAGGACGAACAGACGAACAGACAAACCCTACTACTAGTATTCCTGTCTTCAACTTCGGTTACAGCCTGAACACAGAAGTGTATGTATTACCTGTATGTATGCAATCACCAATCTTCTGTCCATGCTGAAAGTTTGCATCTTGTCTGGTACAGTTGATATATATTCGTCTTAACACTAGGGCTCAAACTCATCAGCTAGATTTCGCTTCTATAGCAAACTTCCTACTAACATATTCATGTGAAACTTTCGTTATACGTCGACTTTTAATTTTCAAAGCGTCTACAAGATGACCGGATATTGCTGAATGTGGCAAATAATACTGCTGAATGTGGCAAAGGATACTGCTGAATGTGGCAAAGGATACTGCTGAATATGGCAAAGGATATTGCTGAATGTGGCAAAGGATACAGCTGAATGTGGCGAAGGATACTGCTGAATATGGCAAAGGATACTGCTGAATGTGGCGAAGGAAACTGCTGAATGTGGCGAAGGATACTGCTGAATATGGCAAAGGATACCGCTGAATGTGGTAAAGGATACTGCTGAATGTGGCAAAGGATACTGCTGAATGTGGCAAAAAAGCCTTACTCCCTTATGTTGATTTATATTGTAGTGTTTAATTGAGCCTCTTCACTTTATTTTAGAACTGAGTACTTGGAAGGGACGGTTTCTCGGAGATAGCATCTACTACCCTTGATGGTGAATCAACCCTAAATGTCTAGAGCGAACAATTAATAATGCTTCTAGATCTAAATATTTACATGACTATATTTAGTAGAGACTGGACAAAGGTACTGAAAAGTGCTAATTTGGACAATTTTCAGTAAATGAGTGAACCCTTAACTCTAGGGTGCCTGATGAGATCTGGTTTGATAATGAACTATGCTCCTTATACAGAGAGAGAGAGGAAAACTTTAACTGTCACATGTGATCCTTATAATTCGTCCTATCTAGAGAGAGACACAAGAGAATCAAGATATGCAGTGAGAGTATTATATATACGCCTTTGTAGAAGTATTTATACTTTGTATGCAGTTTCTGTATATTAAATACAGCAGGTGGTAATTATGTAGGGTTAACGCACGTTTTTTCGTGTTATAACATCTGCAGAATCCCGAGGGATGGTTGGTGCCCGAGCCCGTTAGTGCGAGGGCATCAGCATATACCGAGGGTTTCTGCAGGTGTTATAACACGAAAAAACGTTAGTTATCGCTATTCTAGTATAAATAGCATAAAAAAAACATAAAAATAAAAATGAAACGCTCTTACTGGTACGACGTTCAATAATGCGCGGGACAACGTCCGTGTTGTTTACGTCATATTTATGACGTCACCAGCGGTTTTAGGCCGAATGTGAATGTTTGACAGGCTCGCAATAAGCACAACGACCCACAGCGCACCCAAGGCACAGTGCCACGAATACGGGGTCGTTGTGCTTATTGCGAGCCTGTCAAACATTCACATTATCAATTTCATCGACAACCAGGTAAAAAAAACAAACGGATCAAGGTGTTACATGTCCCCAGTATATTTACAAGTGAACTGTTGACAAATGCAAAATATGCAGTTTGTCCATGTGCGGAATGGACAAATGCAAAATACGCAGTTTGTCCATGCGCGGAATGGACAAATGCAAAATACGCAGTTTGTCCATGCGCGGAATGGACAAATGCAAAATACGCAGTTTGTCCATGCGCGGAATGGACAAATGCAAAATATGCAGTTTGTCCATGCGCGGAATGGACAAATGTAAAATATGCACAGTTTGTCCATGCACGGAATGAACAAATGCAAAATATGCACAACTACATATTGCCTATGCCGTGTATAAGTCGTTTGTCCATGCACGGAATGGACAAACTGTTGAATAAAGAGATTTTACCCAGAGGTAAATCGATTCTAGGTTTGATGACCAATTCTAGATTTAAATAATACACTGTTTCTAGCATAAAATGTGCTGTTTTTGCCCATTTTGCCAGTGTTTTAACAGGAGTAGAAATAACTACAATTTATTCTAGAATTTAACTTTATCATGTCTTTCAAACATCATACATTTGGAATCATTGTGCATTTGTTCCCGGTTCAACTGTATTCTTATCATTGTGTGCGTTTGTGTATATGGTCGGTAGGTAACTCCAAACAATCCGTTCTTCAGTCAAGGATCAACCCATTGAATATATTTCCGTCCTGTTAGAAGATGGTGTATATATATACAATACGGGTCGTACCGATGATAGCCTCTTTAGAGGATGGTGGACCCAATAAGCACAATTACAAACAAACTATATATACAATGTAGCTGTAGATATGTTCATAAATTTACTGTCCGCCTCAAGTGGTGAAAGTCGCTGACACCTGTTATTGATTGAGGGTCATTGGTTCGAGCCCTGCTACCGACTACGTCTCTTTATGTGAAAAGGTTGGCAGTTTCTTTCGGGGCATATATTAGGAGTCCAGTAGAAGGATGAATGAAGGGCGGGACGGACGGAGGAAGAGAGGAGACGAAGAAGAGTGAGATTTTCTGTATTTTGTAGACTGATATTCAGTCCTTACATTTACCGTTTTCATCTTTCTTCTACTTCGTGATTATAAACAATGTATAATGATCATCAGGCCTTGTTATAAATTCGGGTCCAACATTCTAGATAAAATATCGTGTACTCAACTAAAGGTAGACAATGCTACAGAGATACCCACTGGGAATGAACATTGAGTGATCTCCCTTAGACACTTGCTAAAAAAACTGGTGAATTTAATCAAATATTATATATTATGCTACATTCCCGACGTACACTCAAGGTAAGTTATAAAACAGTAGTTTCTCTTTTCTTTATAATGTAAATTTCTATAATAACAATTATGATAATAAATCTTTTCTGCACACCTCCCCTCCTTCGAATCAGTGAACAGTAGAGAAAACGAAACTTTTCGAACAAATGTGTGAATTTATTCAGTTGCCATATTTGATAATTATTCTTTTTTATGTTAAAAATCCACGTTTTGGTGTACTTTTGTACGCTTTACTACTGGCATTTTAGGGTCTTAAACACAACAGTTCTTGCATATTGATTCCATTTACATTAAATATAAAATGATATTTGGAGGGCGGAAAATATTTCGATATTATGATTTGCTTGAATGTTACAGAAGATGCCAAAGATGGCCCAATATATGATAAATAAGTTGTTGCGTCTCTATTCATTTTATTTATTAAGCAACGCACGTTTGTCATGAGTTTAGCATTGTTTCGAAACAATGAGCGAAGAGGTGATAATGTCACGTGTCGCACGTGTAGAGCGACGTTTGTCGTTGTCGTTAGGTTGTCGTTAGACGCACGGAACACAGGTCATGTCAATGACTTATATAAACTTCGCAAAGAAAATGTGTAACGCCAAGCTGTCGTTTCGTTGCGAAATGCCCCCCCCCCCCCACCCCCCCGGATCAGGTTAGTACTCATAAATGTATACAATCCAAGCATATTATTGTACGTCTCCTGGAAAATATTTCAGTCACATTTATACGGAGAATGCGTCCCAGCAATCTGCATGGAGAATATGTCCCATCCGAAGCTAGGGAAAAAGAAATTGGACATAAATACTGTCTGACTGAACTTTTATTAAAAAAAAAACACTCGCAGTTTTGCAACTGCTGAGTTAAAAGTTAGCGTCCTTTTTCACGTGCAGCGTTCATTATCAGCCCATAAAGCACGACATATCACCATGTACCGCAGATATTGTATATATACGAATAATGACCATACAGAGAGAAGTGTCTGTTCTGAATACATTCCTTTAATAGCGTCCTTTTTGGGATAATTGCGTTGACGGATCCAGAGCTTTATTTAATTTAGATACCAGCATTTCTAGCTCGTTCATCCACGCTTACTATGATTACTGCGATCTATTAATTTCGTCGCATCTTTTAGGGGTGTCTCCTCAGACCCAAAATAGAAGAGGTTCTGAAATAATTTCAATGGCTCACAGAAATTTGTCACAATCAAGTGGCAAATGTCATTAGAAGGAAGTAACCCTATTCATTGTTCGTTTCATGAACACGATTGTTCCCAATATTTCATCAGCTCTGGTTTAGATTATACAGGGATACTTCTCCGATCCTCCGCTATTCCTTAGTGGAAAATATAACATAAAATTCTTTGTCAGACAAGGCGCTATTTTCAGGATCGATTTTGATTTTCGGTGAAAATGTGTATAGGAATCCAGTTTTGAAGTAGATCTATTCAGTATATAGTAGATTTGTACATCTATTGAACATGATTATTTCGTGCGCACTACCACACTCGGGGAAAACGTGCCTTTACAGCGTTTCCGTTAAAAGAAACTTGATCAGTTAACGTCAAGTGTGCAGCACGCATTGACCATTTAATTCAAAAGCATTTAATCAATGTAACGGTCACCTGTACAAAATGATAGGTGTAAATCTATTTATAGCAACGGTCATGTATACCACGTGGTTTATGCTATTTGGAGTACACTAAATTTTGTCACATAGAAAACTTAATCCGTGACATAAATGTGTGCACGCTTGGATTTATATAAAGAGCTATTTTGTTCTGCAGACGTTTATTTTCATTCACTAGATCGGAATTAAGCCATAAAAATGTTGTAAGATGCGACTGGAATAATTTCAAAAGACGTCTACAAACATGTTTAACTTGTTATGGAAGTTTATTTTCGCCTGTGGATTTTTATGTCACCTGAGTTATTTCGTTCTATGTGATGGTAAGCCAGTATATTGATTTCTTATTAACTATATTTACTCAGTATCTATAGATATTATCTTCAGATTTTTTTGCAGTTTAATAAGAAAAAAATTACATTAACAATTAGTGTACACCTTTGACAGGTTTGTTTTTTAACGCGTAGAATGTGTATCGGGTTGTCCTATTGCGTGCCCCATTTATCAATATAAATGACATTTGAACTTTTTTGAGACTTTAGATAATCTATAGCTAAACATTTCAAGGTCGGCTGATCGCAGGGGAAAACATTATGTTTTATTATTATTCAGATTGTGTAATGTTTGGTAAATTGCGTCTTATATAAGATAACGAACAACGAACATATTTATTTAAATGTCACACAAATATTTTGGATTTACTAGATTATATAACGTATTAATTTGTAACAGATTTACATATATAAATGTTGTTTTTACGCCCCCGCCCCCCACCCAAAAAAAAAACAACAAAACAAACAAAAAACAACTTCATGTACTATTTTGTACTAGTCTAGATCTATTGTCCAATCTGTGTTGTGTAAATGAAAATAAAATATCTAAAATAGAAAGTAATGAAATGAAGTGTTTTTTTTAAATTTTGTATTTCATAAAGTTAATTAAGTACTTAAACTTAATTAAATTGATTTACTATTCAAAATTTTGATAACTTTTTTTAGATCTAAAAAGAATTTCATATAATTTGAATACTTGTATGACTATATATTACAGCATTTAATAATTATTAAAGTTAAATGTAGCTAGATATATATATAGGACCATTTTCATCTGAATACACATAACAGTAACTATAGTATGTATACCTGTAAAGCACCTATTTACACAGTGTTATGTGGGCTACTTTAGATATAAATGACAATCTTTTAAGATAGGAGAGGTTGCTTAGGGGAAATACGTTGACATTTCCTTATGTAACTGTGGTTTTAAGCAGACATAAAATTGTCTAGTATTATTAAATGTTACAGGAATTGAAACACCTCAAGGATAATTTCACATCCCTACTTTAATGGGAAGGGTGTGTTACATCATGTGTGTATCATAATTTTGCTGCATTACGTGTTGTATTATTTTGATCAAAATCAACAATAAAAAAATGTTCAACGGAAATGCATGGAAATTAACAATTTAACTGTATACTGAATGATTGAGATTACACTCTATAAAGAGATCAGTAATAAAAGTTTAACAAAAAAACTTTTTTTGTCCATACCAAATTATATCGCTATGTTAAAAAAACCTGAGTTCTACAGATCAAGCCCTGCCCATTCAATTATTCCATATTATTCGGCCTCTTGGGGAAAGAGTTTCCAAAAAAGCTTGTTAGCTTGCTACTTGATCCCTTGTCTTTTTTAATATATATTGCACTTACATCATGTGATATTTGATGAATAAAATATTGTTTAAACTAATTATGGAACTCTCTTATGGGCACTAAGTTTTGTATTTTGATTATTAAAGAACATTAGAGCTACTATACAACATACTTGACGGATTATAATGCTTTGACAAAATCTTACAATGTTAATTTTGATGGGACCCCGCCCTTTCAGAAAATGCTTGATTCATTACAACAATGCCAGGAATGTGTTGTCCGGAAGGTGTCCATGTTACTGGATCAATTGTTTTTCGGCCTCAATTACAGACAGACAGCTGTGACTTAATTTACAGTTACTCCAATATGGAGAGATCTGCTTTGAATTATGCTACGTTATTGTTGATTTATAAGCAATTAAACTCCTTGGGATCAAAACAATTTGTTCTAAATAATTTTGTGACATTGATCAAATCATCTTTGTGGAGAATTTAATCAAAGCACTGAAAGTACTGGAAGCGAAGGGAGCTAGTTTCTTTCGCTCTTTCAGTTTTGTTAATAGGAAGACATATCATAAAACTGAAAGACACGGGGGCCAATATAAAAAATCAGGGCACACCAAATTATCACTTGCCGGCTAAAGGGCCTGATATGAATGCTCTCGGAAAAATTAACAGGGCCTGTATTAATATTAAATCGCTCAGAAACTCTTTCCTTGTCAGAACTTCTAACAGTTCAGGGAGATGGGTGGATAAAGCGGAGGTAGTGGGTTCATAACCAAAACACCTGTTAAGAATTTCAAAAAAAGTATGTATTCAATGATCTCAGTCAAAATAAAACAAACTGACATCAAAATAATTTACTTAAAATATCACCCTTAATATGTATTCTCAGTCAGAAATGATTTATAGTCTCAAAATAACAAAAGAAACATCAAGTCTAAAGTTATGTTACCTCATGTTTAAGTCAGTAGCAATAAAAATCATTTAACTAATACACTGTAACCCTTAGAACTGAAGTCTAGACTGTCATAGAATGGGATTTAACGGTATGAATATTCATCTAATAATAGATAACAGTAATATGAAAATGATCCTGAGGCTTTAAGGAAGATACGGATAAGGATAATGTACATCATTAATAAAACCAAATGTTAACCTTTACCCTTCTCAGGCAGCAAATAATTCTGTCTCTGTGACATGAATTGTGCAGATCATGATCAGTCTGTACATCCAGCAATCTGGTCATGATCTGTTCGGTCAGTAAAATGTTCAGTAAAAGCACCCCTTTGAACAATTAGTGGTACGGTTCAATTTCAAAGATGGACAAGTCCATTATGTAAATTTACTGGGGGGTAAAGGTTTTGTAGATTTTGTAGATATTAATGAATGCATATTGAATAAAATTCAAATTAAGGTCATTGACCTGGCTTGGGATAAAGGTATTATATACTAGTTTAGCGGCTGTAAAATGGATGATAGGCTGTATCAGCCAGTGACCCATATGGCAATAAATCAGGCTATTAACAACACTCGACACACATTGTTTCAACCCTGGGGCATTTGACCAATTAAAATTTGCACAGCAGACAAGATCATGTAAAGATATCCTGTTTTAATTGTCATGAGAGTTTCAATAGAAACTATTGACATTTGTTTTGATATGAGAATGATTTAATATGGTGTATAAAAGCAAATATTTAGGTACTTAAAAAAGTGTATTAGCTTGTATCTCTATGAAAGAATAATATTGAAAGGCACAGGATCACAAATACAAGAAGCTGTTATTTTACCAAGAAAGATACCTTGCCAGCAGAATTGATTCCTGATTTTGCTTTTTAAATTGATAAGTACATGTACATGTTGAAATATAGCACAGTTTTTTTCAATGATATTGCAAAAAAATAAGAAAGGCCTTCTGGCAACTTTTTTGAGAAGAGATGACCCCAATACGAAAGAAAAGGCACACATCAACATTGTTTTAGAGTGAATGGAACATTCGTTCTATTACTATCCTATCGGTACATGTAAATTAATTTTTCTATATTAAGTAAATTCGTATAAGCTAAAGAGAAAATTCCTTCATAAGTCTTTGAAAAATATTGCTATAGCCGGGTTAAAAAATAGGAGTTTTCAAGGGGGTCCGCCCCAGAAAATGTTTTTTCCGAGGGTGCCATTTCGTGCATGTTACTGCATTTCAAACATGTTTCTGATACTTTTAAGATACCAATTTTGGAAACGATAAATGACATTGAAAAGATTTGTGTACATTTTAGTTACATAATATAGATCTGCACGAAAACTGTGCTATAGTGTAATTATTCCTGATATTAAAAACGAAAAAGATAGTTTAAATAAATTATACTTTAATAATAGTGCCTCAGCTCAACTATGCTGAAAAGATGGTGCCTCAAAATATATCCTTTTTTTCTTAATCCTGGCAGAAAAACAGGTTAAATTGCTTTTACACTAGTTTTTGCTCGTGGATTGCACCGGTTGTATTTAGTTGAATTTAGATCAGTTATGATGCCCTTTGTTTTAATTGAATTTATTTCATGATTACAACAGTTTTTACAGTGTTGTATTCCCTCCTCCAAGAGATTGTTTAAATATTCTTGATAACAAATATTAAATAAAGAAGTCTTTTTGGAAGAGAGGCCAGTGCTTAGATAAATTTATCAGCCACCTATATTTTATTATTTGGCCTTAATTGTGAAATCCCATGATTATAATCATCTGCTATATTGCACAAAGGTAACTGTACAGCTGACTGTATGGATGTATTGTTCCCAGGTGCGACTGTATGATTGTATCTGACCACAGCTGGACCGCGATGACATAACCTAAATTGATGACATTTTATTGATTGACATTCTGTAAATCCATTGTGTTGATATGTCAGTAATCAGCTGATCTAATAGCACTTAATATTAAAGTTATTACATTTGTCATCGAGTCAAAATATTTGCCTATACTGTCAACGAAGTGTATAGTTTATTTATATAATTATATAGCAATTTTTCTCAGTTTTATTAGCTACATGTACATGAAGTAAGGATTAAGATTTAATCATGATCTGCACAGGTGGTCAGCTGATATTTTTAAAAAGAAGGTCACGACTGTAGATTTTATTTTCAAAATAGGTCAAAGGGATTAATTGTCTTTGTATATTTTTGTCTCCCCACGACCTTACCCACATGTTATATGGGACCAACGTTTGCTTGATCAGAGCTCCTGTAAGGTAGCATATAGCTTTAAATTGTTAGCAAACTTCAACGCCTCACTCACCACAAGCTGTGCTTGATTTTCTTTACAATACATTTAAAAACTTTTGGAGAAATTTTACACGGTTGAAAAAATATGATATATATATATACATGTATATACATATATATCATGCTCATCAGATTTCAAGTGCTTTAATTTTTACACCAGACTACCAGAGTTTGCAGGAGAAATTAAAACAAACTAAAATAGAGCATGCACATTATCAAAGGTTAAGAGGTTTTTTTTGACTGCTGATTGTACTGTAGAAATACTCTGATGCTGCCTGCAATGATAAGGTAGATGCAATGATCTCCGAAGATTTACTGTGATAAAATTTGATTATTTTAACACATTTTGTTTGCATTCTTTCTGATATCAGAGGGCTCATTATCGACTTCGCCCTTATGATGGATATGGTTAATAGACCACATTGGAAAACATACTGATTTTTCCTAATTTGCATGTTTTCGAAAATTGTGACTTCTTTTGCTATTTTTTGTTTTATTTGTTCTTTTTTTACTTGTTTTTTTTTTTTAACCTGGTTGGTTTGCATGTGTATTTCTAAAATTTGTATATATTTGTTCCCAATTTTTCATGTTATTTTGTTACTAAAAAATTCGAAAATCTTAAGCTCTGTGCAATTTTACACTATTAATAAATTGACTTTGCTCAAACAGAACATAGTAACTTTTATTACCGGTACTGATCATTAAATTTTAGTCATATAATTATATAAAATATCCCATGAAATAAATGACAGAAATTATACATAATGTTTGAATAATATCATACATTAAAATGGGAACTCATAAAGTATAGATTGATTCTATAAACACACATAACTTTAGCTAAAAATATGTCAGATTTATAAGAATAAAACTTGTGTTTGTAATAATGACTTGATGTCACTTCTAATCCGGGTGTGTCGGCCTCCCAGGTCAAGTGTTAGACTGTCACTGACTTGAAATCAGGAATTGAGGGTGACATGGGTTCGAGTCCTGCTACCGACCATGTCTCTTTATGTGAGAAAGTTTTCAGTTTCTTACGGACGATTATGAGTCTATAATACAGGTTCTTCCCTGGAACGATTGTTAAGTAAACTGCACACCTGTTTAAATGACCAAAATATGGTTGGAACGGGAATTAAACTCCTACAACAATTAACAGTTACAGTAGATTTTTTAATTGTTCCTTCTAAGGAAGGGACACTTAATAAATGTGAAACGTCTTACTTTCAGTTTCATGAGTACAAGCATTTGTAATACATTTCTGGCCTCTAACATTTTTTTTTTTATCCCAACCCAATTACTTCTGTCAAATCTTATCTACTAAACAGATCCTAACAATGGAATAGTGGTGAAAAAATAGTAAATTCTTACAGCTTAATCAGGTAAAAACACTCACAGGTCAAGATAAAGTCAATAGGTAAAGATGAAAGAAGTATAATAACCTACTCCAACTGTCTCACACAGACCTTTATGGCTCTCGGTTATTTATTATCTTGAAGTGTAATTTACTGTAGGCAGCTTCAGAACAATTAATTCATGTAAATGTTGCCTGTCCTTTTTACCAGCCTTTTCTTAGTACTGTAAATCACTTTGAATCTGCAAGACAAAAGTTAAGTTTATACTAATTTATTTTAGCTCGATTGTGAAGAAAGCTTGTAGCTTATCGAGTCACTCTCGAGTCTGCTTCCTGGAAAAACCTGGGTACTGGTGTCATATGAGGAGGTACGGTCGTGACCTTGGTGGGGCTCGAACCTGCAACCTCCGGGATGAAGACAAAAGTTTGCAATTTTTTATCTCTGGGTCAGTTTAGGAGACCATGAATTCGCCAACCAGCGTTTCAGCTGGTTCACACTGTAAAGTAACAATATTGATCATTTACGGAAAACTTAATTGACGAAATGACCCGTGAATTTGCAAAGGGAACTCTTGCGGATAAAAAAGCGAATATTCCATGATTTACAGTATATCATACGTTAGTGAAATAATCAGCCAGTCTGTTTTGATGAAAATGTTTGAACTTGTAGTTAAACCTTGATTCACTTGTAATAATTTTAAAGAAAACGGGTCCGAGCAGGTAACAACCAGGGCCATGGTGAAAATATACCATTATCCTCATAAGTTTTAAGGCTCAATTTGAAAAAAAAACGGGCTCATGTTGGAAAAATGTAAACAGGTTCATAGGTACAGCACAGCACAGGTACTTACAATAAGTATGTTGAAGTTTTATTAGTATGAAAAACACCTGTGCATGAATATTGCAGTGTGTCAGATGGATGACTGATACTACAGTGTCAGCAGCCCCCTGGGGCTGATGCAGAGGTATACCTAACTAGAATAGACTTGAATTTTATTGCTGGTACATTGTAAGTCTGCCGTCATGGTTGAGTGGTTAGAGTTGCTGACTTAAAATCACTGTTTAACCTCTCATAGATTGAGGGTCATGGGTTCGAGTCCTGCTGCCAACCATGTCTTTTTAGCTCACCTGAGCACAAAGTGCTCAAAGGTGAGCTATTGTGATCGCCCGATATCAGGCGTCTGTCTGTTGACGTCTGTATATACTTACCATGTGTATACACTCTAAAGGTCATATTTATGGATAAAACTTCATGAAATTAATGGTCATAATGTATATGTCTCATCAAATTTTGGATGGTCAAAATCTAGGTCACCAGGTCAAATAATTGAAAAAACCTTGTGAACTCTCTAGAAGCTACATTTGACACCCAATCATCCTGAAAGTTGTGAGAATGTTACTTTGTTGTGACAATTTCTAGGTCAGGTTGGAAACTAGGTCACATACATGTAGGAATAAAGATAGGTCACCGAGTCAAATCATAGAGAAGTCTTCATAGCAGTCTTGAAGCCACATTTGTTACCTATAGTTACTTAGTCTATTAAAATTAGTCGAAATTTAAATATTGATGAGCTCTAGGTCAAGTATGAAACTAGGTCATGTGGGCTCAAAAACTAGGACACCAGGTCGGATCATAGGTAAACTTTGTGAATCATCATGAAAATTTATCAGAGTGTTTCTCTTGATGAACTCTAGGTCAAGTTGGAAACTGGGTCACGTGGGGCCGAAAACTAGGTCACCAGGTCAAATCATAGAAGAAAACAGTGAACACTTGGTACTGAGACAGATGAGCAATATAGGACCATCTTGACAGAGTCTTTTACTGTTTTCAGTAAATTTATTCTCAGATGTTTGCTTTTGCTTTTACTGACACAATTATATTTTATTATAATATTTTTCAATTTTCCTAACCACTAAAATTGTTACACGAGCATTATAATTACTGACTGCACAACAAGAGACACCTTTAAAACTCAAGACCCTGTTAAAACTCATACAAAAACAACATTCTATTGCGAGTCCTCAGTTATAAATTGAGCAGAAAATGCAATCATTCAGAGGACAACAGCATCCCGGTGAAATTACAATAAACTCTAACCCTTAATCAAAGCTAGCTAATATCAGTTCTTGATATGGTACCACTATAGGATACCGAATAAAAATAATTGCAAATACACCATAAGATCTTGTTACCAAAGAATTGTGATCGAAATAACAAACATTCTGATGCTCAGTAATAATTAGTTCGGTGGCTTTTTTTTTTTTTAAACGAGGCACTTTCTTCTTTCTTCATATTTTCCAGAGTTGTAACACGATATTTCACATCAGTCACTTTAGAAAGGGACAATTTGTTTCCAGTTATATGAGTACATGCAGGCAGTAATAAGGAAGGAAACACACTCGATTAATTAGATTTTCCATGACAGAATTCCTGTAGGAAACCAGAGAAGTGTTATCTTATTATGCTGCAAATTTCTTTTACAGTTTCGGAGTAGAGAACTGGTACTCATTCTAACGTACAAGCATTGTAACATCAATTCTGATTGGTCATGTCCTTTAAATTTGTGATTGTTAAGTAAGGTATTATATAATTTCGCAAAAAAGAACAGTCTGTTACGACCGCATTTCAGAAAAATGTGCGTTAGAATAGACTAAAATGTTAATAGTTTAGTGATTTTGACAGTTGCACAGTATAATTACACGGTTTTTAATGGTCACCATGCCATCGCCATTAAAAATACTTGCAACCATGAAAATCCTTAATAATTAAATATACATGATCGCATTAAAATGTCAAAATTACAAAACAGTTAACACACAATACCAATGTAACGTTGTTCCTGATTGTTACATCACTTAAATTTGCAACAGTCAAATAACGTTTATATAGCCACAAAAATCGAAAGATTAGTAATGATTGCATTTTAGAGCAGTCTAAGTGCATTAGAATACAGTAAACCGTGTCGTGATTTAAAAACATTTTAGAAGTAGTATAAATTATACGGTTTTAAATAGCCGCATACAATTTTAACAGCTCCAGTTTTGATAACACAGTGGCTGTAAACAATTTGCAACCGTTAAAAACCTTATAAATATACAGTCGGAAATATCAAAATTACAAAACGTTTTTCCTAGCTTTGTTTACTTACAGCTTTTGATAAATTTGAATTAAAAAAATATCAAGTTTATTGCGACCTACTTCGGAAAGATACTGTTCAAGAAGTGACAAGTTATCTAACCATTTGTTACACTCTGTTATTTAACTTTATAGATATCAGGTTTAAATTGAGTTTTTCATTCTGCATTCTGCATTTTTAAGTATCGAAATTTATGCTATGTATAAAGCCATGCAGATAGTACATTCTAGATTTATCTTGAACTTAATAAAACAGTCAAACCCTAGCTGTGGTAAGCGGACATCTACAGGAAGCTTAAGAAAGGTCACCAGGTTACTTAATAATTATAGGTCAATTAAATAGTAAATACATGTAGTACTTTAATATATACTAGTTATATAACTGGATGTCTAAGCAAGGTGATTGTTTAATTCAAGTAATTATTAATACAGACTTCACTCATTGGTTACAGTTGTTATTTATGCATGCGACTCAAAATCTTTAAGACAGGTCAGGGAGCCACTAATTAAGTCATATATCTCCGTACAGTCAAAACTGTCTTGTATGCATCAAAAGTGGCCTTGAATTCGGAGTGACTACTTAGTACAGGTATTTTTGTATACCTGCTTCTTAATGTATGTGGCTGCTTGTTGGAGGTGACCTTTAGTACAATATAGCCTGAGAGTGTAGCAGAAGACAAGTAAGTGTTGATAAATGAACTGCATTCTTTCAAAAGATTGGGCTAAATTACTGTTGTCCACTGAACAATTAAAGTGCCAAAGCTTTATTTATAGCCTTAGTCACTTAGTTCCAGGATTTGGGAGGTTGCTTGATGTAGGGTAACAGCTATGGACTTTTAACCTGAAGGTTCCAGGTTTGAATACAGTCTCAGTTAATTAAAATAAACTGAGAACTGTTTTGTCTCTTCATCGTGCATGTACTGGTCAGAAACCCACAATTCAAGGCAGTCGCCGAGAGTATTTACTTTAAGATGCTAGAACTGAAATCTACAACTGATGTTAGGTAAAAATTAATTAACTAAGAAAATCTGTTATTTTTAACATATATTTTCCAATATCAAAGTATATGAGGGTATTTGAATTGAGGTGAAAGACCCATATCAAGTTACCTGAAGTATTTTACCTTAAATCATTACCCAGCCACTGGTCCTCTAGCTATACATAGGAGTCAGTGTATCTATAGTTACAGTAATTAAATAAAGATGTATGTCTTGACATATATCCGTATGAAAAGAAACAGTACATTATATGTACAAGTATGGATCAGGTAGAGGACAATGCAATCACTGTGGTACACTGTACATGTACGATTTATGGATCAGGTAGAGGACAGTGCAATCACTGTGGTACAGTGTAATGTTACCAGCCTGCAGACACGCCCCCCCTGACCCGAATAGGTGGGGCCACTGCACCCCTGCACGTACGCGGGAGCTGCAGTACAGCTCATGTCAGCGAGCATCCTCCACTCCTCCCCCCCCCCCCACGCTCCCTCCTCCCCCCACCCCCCCCCCCTGCAGGCCCCGCACGATCAGGTAGGGACAGTGCCCTGCGGTCGCCAGCAGAAGCCATGTATGAGTACAGATCAGGTAGAGGACAGTGCAATCACTGCGGTACAGTACACGGCCGGGGGTCCAATAACGGTACATGTACGAGTACGGATCAGGTAGAGGACAGTCAACTCGGTGTACATGTACGGCAGCGGTCAGGAGGCAGTGCATATGCGGTACGTACTGTACGGATCAGGTAGAGGACAGTGCAATCACCGCGGTACAGTACATGTATACAGTACAGTAAAAAACAATACAGCGCGGAAAGATACTGTACCATTCAGTACAGTAACAGGAAGTTACTGTCAGTGCAGTGTAGTACAGATGCAGTGCAGCACAGTGCAGTACACAACAGTACAGGTGCAGTTGTCAGTACACTCACTGTACAGAACAGTTGAACAGGTAGCTACTGTCACTGCAGTACAGTACAAAATATTTTATGTGATCAGATTATGCATGACACTGGTCATGATCTACAGTGATTGTAAAAGACAAAATCACTTGCCTTCAGTGGGATAAAAGCTAATCGTTATCAAACAAGTATTGTTTGTTAGAGAACAGTTTCCGGATATTTACAGAAGTTCAGACTATAATAAGTCCATTGTTTTCATTGATAAATTCATCAATGCCAAAATATCAAATTTAAACTTTGAATAGCATGATGCATTTAGAGAGTAAAATTTTCCATTCATAAAGCTAAGTAACAACAGGTGAATTTTTACAGACACTAAAGTGAAAGCAATACTGCGTGTATAGCAATATTTTTGCATCGATCACCTTCATTTTGTAGTTTCGTGTCACACGTTTCATATGGTGAAGAACTTTTGAAAAAAAATTGTTTGTGTATTTGTTTGTCAAAGTCGTTGTTTTAAAGGGCCAGTTATTTCAACTTTGTTCTAATTGCATATTTTCTTCTCAAATGGTATTTTTTAGCACTATAGCATTCTTTTGACTGATGGCTCACATGCACAAAGGCTGTATTAGAACGTACCCCTATTTGGATTCAAACTTTGGACCTCTGGCTCCCAAAGCAGCTACCTATACCACTGGGCCGGGAGGGGGTTGCAGTGTTAGGATTTGATGTATCAGATATGCAATACTGAGGGTGAAATATTAATGACTTCTTGAGATCTTTTATGTCTACAAAAAAATTAGCAGAATCTAGAGCATTGCATAATAATTATGTTTCCTGTTATGCTAGATTCAATTATTCTTCATTTTTAGAGGATATGTGTTTTATTATTTTAGTTTAAAGAATCCAAGTTGTTGTTAAACTAAAGTCATGATATTTATTTCTCGTAGCGCCTTCGAGTCTGAGTCTTTTTGGTGAGGCACTTTCTAAGTTTCATATTATAGAGAGCATTAGACCTAAACTTTAAAGTCCTAAGTGAATATCGACTAAACAAAAGCTGATGGGAGACTGCCAAGCCTGAGCCTTCTTTTTGTTATTTGGATGTTGCAAATTGTTAGTGGGCACTCAATAGTTTTAATTGGCAGGCAAAAATTCTCTTTTTTTCAACTGCGCTGTATTTAAGACTTTAATTCATTCCTCCATTATAGTTTGTCAAGAGATTATTAGAGTCAGTCCTTTCAGATGGTTATTCTTGTAGCATTTTGACCTCTGTGGATTATTTAAGGGACCTCAATTAAACAAACAATAATGGGAGACCATCTGGGCATTCAGAAGACAGTGGCACAGTATGGCAGCTAATTATGGGTTTCTTTCGCCAGTCGAAGCAATGCCTTATGCTAATGAGACCTGTTTAGGGACTATTTGTCGTGATATGTCAAGAAATACGAATATTATTATTTGATTTATAGTAACTATTAAGCGTAGGAAATAAGGAAAATGCTAAAGTAGTTGCCAGTAGAAGTCAAAGAGTTATTGGGAAAAACGAACGTATTAAAGCAAGACAATCATACGGCATCGACTTTCAGTCTCTGCCTGTTAGAAATCCCTTTGAGTATGTAAATGGATGTAGAATGGCATTGTTTTGTTTTGATTCTAGGTAGTGATTGTGCTCTGACTGTCTAGCTGCTATGTCATTTATTACTAAACTTATATTCAAATAATTCAGGTGGGGACTGGGGGCGAGGGCACTTAAAATTGTTCAGTTAACCTTGAATTGAAATTAAATTGGCATTTTCTGTTTGGCATGTCAGTTTCGGTTAAAGTTTTGACTGCTGCTAAAATCATGGACATTAATTATATAATTTTTTCAGTTTCTTTTTATTGGATTGAATTTCTTTGCTAAAGTGTTTAGGGGACAGCAGACAATAAGTAAAACCTTACTGACTTTAATAAAAATCATGGCCCCAAGTTTTTGTTTTCTAAATGAAGGGAAAAATTAATTTTGGAGGCCACTTGCTATCTAAGTTTAAGACATAATCTCGAACAGTAACCTCTTACAGGATTAATTAAAATGAAAATCAAGTTACATATTAAACTCTTGATCAAATCTAATTCAAATTATGGCCCTTGTTATAATTAGTCATTTTGATAACAGCACTGCAAGCAAGCAATTTTCATAATTCATAATACAATTGTTTCATTTACAATTCCTAGGATTTATTCGAGACTTCCAAAATGTAGCCTGGTCATTAGTGCCGATTTTAAAACGGCCCCAGTGTACAAATTTAAGCAAAATCATATCAAATAGACTGGAAATAGTGCATGAAATATAGTATATTGAAAAGACATAAATTTTATCAGACTAGTAACTAGTCTATCCAAAATGTTGCATGGGACTATCGCGTAATAAAGATAAATTTTTAAACTTCGGCTGCATTATTTAAGATTATGGCCCTTGTTATAATTTTCTAAACAACTTAACTCAAAAACTATTGAAGGGAATGAATTGATTCTTCCCTAATACATCAATATAAATGTATTTTAAGAGAGAAATGACTATTTTAAGAAATAATGTTACCATTGTTTGAAATTATTTCGTAAGAGCTGACATTTAAGGAAATCACAGGTAATGTTTGAAATGCATTGAAATGAGTTTTGCTATTTTTGCTCTTTTTCCTGAAAAAAGGGTGTGTCGTTCCACATCTTTCACAATGGGTAGATCTTAAATATAGCATGTTGTGTGATACATAATACAAAATGGTTTTCTGGTATTCAGATTATTGTGAATTTACTTAATTTTTTTTTCTCTGACGATGTTCCTGCATGATTTTGGTGACCCATTTTCAAAACTTAGATTTTAAAGAATGATCGACTCACTGGTAGGTAGATTTTTTTTCCGAATGGAGACAAAAATAACTTTAGGTGCTGCCTTAAACTATAGTATGCTGCCTGTAAATGTTGAAATGTTGTTTAAATGCTACATGCGTTTTTACTATAAGTGACCAAGACAGAAAAAAATGGGAGTCGCATTATAATAGCCCAGTTTTTCACTGCACTTAATAACACTTTACCACTACTGCATCATGAATTCTCTGTAACAATTACAAAGGGCAAACGGTCCATAGATGTCACTTTATTGTAGCTCAGACACTTTCTTGACTTTTGAATGGGAACTGTCTGTTATAGTAACAGGTTCTGAGGTGACAAACGGGACATGGTGATATATTAGGCCATATTAAAGGATTGTGTATAATTTGTATGTTACTCAAGGTGGTCATTCACCCCCAGCAAATAAATTTATAAAACACACCCCAGTGCATCAATACTGTAGAGGGAAAGTTTACAATGAATTAATCTCCGCAGTTATAAAGCTGACTTTGAAACTGTAAAGAAATTTTAAGATTTCTTGTTTTATAAGGGCTTTGGGTATTATCAACGGATTGTGTTTAAGAAGTCTTTAAATAATTATAATAAGAATTACAAATATAATTCTTGATGCGTTTCATAAAACTGTGAAAAAGCTTGCCTCCAGTTCTGCGAAAATATTCCAGTTTACAACAATAATTGTTCGTTTTAAGTGCAACGAAAATTAAAATTCATCTTTACTGTTATTGTATGGTTTTATTAACCACAGGGACAGTTCATTTTGAAACCTCTGATTTCTCCAGCAAACACAGGTGAGAGTAAAGGTTAAATGGCTTTTTATACCAGGATTATTTGGGGTAATCATTTTGGGGTCAAAAAAGAGAACCCCTATGATTATTCAAGACTGTAACTGGAATCTGAATAGATATTCCATCTCCTTGGTCAGTCAAGTGTATGTATGCTAATGAAATCTCAATGGGGTTAACTGACTCTTGAGTTTGCTGTCGCATATATATACATGTTTATAAGTCGGGGAACACAGTAATCTTACAGTCCGGTTTTTAGTGTGCAGTTTATTTTGGCATGAAAATAGTCTGCTGCTGATGATGATTATTTAAGACAATAATCCATGAAAGACCTTTGTTGTTGTCATCAGTGTCCGACTTAAATACTCAGTTACAATTCATGTAGGATAATGGGACAGTGAAGTCATAGATAATATCCATCATACAGCATGGTTATAACTATTGCGTGAAAAGAGAGATCATGCATGCAAGAAAACATTAATCCTTTTACAAAATTTAATGAATGACGGAATTAAGATGATGCTAGTGATGTGATTTACCTTGCCCTTTCGTTGATGTCAGAGCATTTATAACAAAAGAATCCATTCAAACCTTAAATTTTCCACGTGCATTTATTTGTCATAGGTGAAGTCCAATTTTGATTGGTATCGAAATCATTTGACTGACACCTTGCCTCATGTTAATTAAAAATGTAAATATTGGACAATTCTGCCATGTCACTCTCCCATTATCTTGAATGAACTGTACATTGATTGTTCAGTTATAAGATGTAGATTGTTTTGGCGAATAGAACATTTCATGCTTGTAGTTGGTTTAACTTAAGTGAATCATACCATGTAAACAAATAAAAAAGCATGTCAGACAAAAAATGTTATTAAATGCATGACAAGAAATATAGAACAGGTTTTATGAACCGTTAAAGATGATCGTGTGATAATAAATCATAATCAAAGTCATTGTCGTGAAAGGCTTGCACTTGTAAATGAAGCACACACTATCGGATAAACATCGCCGGCAGGTTTTTAAAAATGCGTTCTTTAGAATGAAACATTTTGATAAATTAAGAGGTCTCATATATTTTTTAAGTCTTGGAATCTATATTGGGCCAAAAATGTAAAATAATAGTCCGTTCCCAATAAACCGAATGACCCTCTTTTTTTTTATCCCAGACCCAAATTTTTTTATGACCCTGAAAAATTTGCATGAAAAAATTTCTGTTTTTCATCGAATTTAGTGTCTGTGTTCAGAAACCATTTTTGTTGTTGATTTCCTCCATTAAATTTTACATCAATGACCTAGTATTTGTGTATGCAGTGGTATTAATATAATGTAGCGGATGCATAATTACAAACAATAGTAATAAGAAAAAAATCACTACCCATGTAACCTATGTATAATAAGTCATCTTTTTTTCAGCATGTTACAGGAAACAAACATATTTTTTTAAGGCCCAGTTTCATCACAGTTTTTCTGTTCTATATAATTACAAGACAAATTTTGATAAAAAAAAAAAAAACCCCCCCCCTATATAATTACAAAACAAATTTTTATGCAAAAAACAAAAAACGAATGTTTTAGAAGGTTTCTCTATAAAATCAGCGAACCCTTTTTACTACATAAAATGTCATTACCTTTGTGTACTTTTTTGTTTATGAAACTGATTCATAAAAATAAACTTTTTATTAGTAACTAGCATAATGCTAAATCCTTGTGTAACTTCCATATTGTTAAATACCTCTTTTTTCACAACATTAATTATTTTCGGATGCTAATTTTACACTGGCTATTTTTAGATAGACAAAACTATTTATAACCATGGCTCCTCCCACAATTTCCTGACTACAGGTCGGTTTATAGGAAGCAGAGGCAAAAAAGCCTGCAAGTATAATTTACACGGGTCCAAATATTGTGAAAAATAACTATTTGTAAAACAGATATACCAGCCCCTCCCTCCCTGTAGCTGGTAATGTGGATTATTCTTTCTTTCTATTCCCAAGCGTATACACTCTAGCAATATGGCGGAAAGAGATGAAATCCACATGATTAATTATGCTGTGACGTATACATTTTACAGAACTTCCATTGGCTGAGTATTGTTTTTATTTACAAATGATGGAATGGAATTCGTTAGGGCCCCCGTTAAGATTGCACAGTTTGGGTGAACGGGTTTTCTTTACAGTTTCAATATTATAGTCTAATCTGTAGTAATTAAAATGGGTTTTCATTGATTTTTCTCTTTGGCGCCATGTATTCTATTATTTGAGTGGTTTAAGATAGCAAAACATCTTCCGAATCTTTTTTTCTGAGCTGCTATGATCCAGGTCCGTTTAAACAAAGCTATAAAAAACCCGTAGTCTGCAGTTTGTGGAAAAGTTATTAAATACTCATTAATTGTGTCCAAAGTTTTGTAATAAGGGAAAAAAACCGTAAATATTTTGTACTTTTATTATTTTTTTAATGACTTAATACAATTTAATGATTCATAAAAGTCATTTTCATCAAACATATAGAACATAGTTTAGATTTACAATAATAATGTTGGCTGCTCCCTATTTGATTATGCAACCCCATGGTCCAAAATTGAAACCTATTCAATACTGACCCTCGATATTAATAACCTATATAAATTATATACATTTTGTGATACAGCACATTAATTATAACATATGTATTTTTTGTAGCTAGAAATTCCCCGTATAACCTTATTTGATACATTAAAATGCATAGTCACAATCAAATGAGTGTGTTTGCATGTAATGGAGGTAGACAACCTTAGATAATGAACTATCAGCATTTAAGTCATTTGAAACCTGATACCCCATTATGTTGCATTTAAATGATAAACTTTGCGGTATTCCTTACATAATGTCTATTTACAGTCCTTTCAGTGTCTTTATTCTGTTACATTATAATGTATAATGTTTAAACAA
This sequence comes from Saxidomus purpurata, assembly GCA_022818135.1. Classification (NCBI taxonomy): domain Eukaryota; kingdom Metazoa; phylum Mollusca; class Bivalvia; order Venerida; family Veneridae; genus Saxidomus; species Saxidomus purpurata. The sequence goes on from JAFMSR010000009.1 coordinate 25,556,748, forward strand.
AATTTAATGAAAAAAGAAAGCAAAAGATTAAGGTGTGAATGTTGAGTCATTCCTGTTTCTTTATTTAATTACGTTTACTTACACTACATTAAAAAAACTGTTAAATTCAATTTCATTATAATTTGTCTGTTTATTACAAGTTAAATATACGTTTGTATTTTTTCAAGAAATATTGGTTTTAGACAGAATGTGAACCAAGTCATTCGTGGTCATGTTGGATTAATTTGACTAAATTGGAGACTTGTCCAGAGTTATTGCACTTTGATTGATGAAAAGTCCCATATTTCACCATTTTAGCATTTTGTTTGTAGATGTGCTTACGGTCCGTGTTAGCTGCGTCTAGCACCTTTATTTATATCACATTTACACAGATTTCTTGTGAGAAGTCAGGTTTTGGCGAGATTGGATCTGTTTAGCATGTCTATAGTTATATGCCCTTTGATCTATCAAAAAGGGCTACATTTCTTCTTATCTTTACGCTGTAACACATTCTCCTTTCTTTCCAAATGGTAATGAAATTCAGAAAGAATGTATACATGAACAGTGTATCTCAGTTCCATTTGATTCTGAACAAGTGATTTTGAACAAAATCAGACGAAATTTTCTGGAGTTTTTGCCCTTGATTTATATTCCCAATTCTTTCAGCCTTCACCATTGACTCAGGTGAGCATATCGCCAGTGCCTTCTAGTTCCCTATGAAAAAAAACGAAACAAAAGGTATATATAGTTAAAAAAAGTATTGTTCCAGGGAAACACGAGAACCAACAGTGCACATACTTCTGTTTATCAGAAGCAGTACCCCACCCTGTGGAAGTATGTATTCTGATATAGATTGTAGACTGGTTATCTTGTCAGTGAAACAATTAATCAGGGAAATGTGTCACAGTCTATTGTTTTTACATCATTAAAACAGGTGTAACATTATAAACAGCTATTTGTCTAGTTAATAATTATGTAATGTGTCTCAATTGCAGCCATTCTGAAAAATTCCACTAACTGATATTGTAGAATCCTGGGAAATTCCAGGAGTAGGAAAGTAGTCCTAACTAGTACTAATCAGTTCGACCTTTACTGCTTCTGGAACTACAGTCAAACCTCCCTGAACGACACCTCCCTAGAGCACCAACCTGCCTAAAAAGACACAGATTTTTTTTCCTGTTGCATCAATTATATATTTTTTAGGGCCTGACCTCTCCAGAACTCGCACTTCTCTACAACAAACACATTTCAGTGTTTCACATGCAAGGGGGTTCGCTCCTAAGAGGTTGCACTGTAGGTAATTTCGGCCCAAACATTGTACACCAAATTGAGGGTTGAATGAGAGTGCATATTTAATAAGAAGCACTTAATACGCTAGTTTCACATTCAACCCTTGAAAGACTGTTTATGCACATCTGAACAGCCGGATTTTTTCTATTTCTAAAATTTTAAAATAACATTGTAAATAACTACATGTACTTGATTATAGAACTTAAAATTTCAGTATGTCATTTCAGGCTGGTTATATAGTTTTTAAATATGCAAGAAACAGAAATTAAGAGTCTTCAAGTCATTATTTGGCTTGTTAAAGGAAGGGAATTAGTTTTGAAGTAATTACAATGCTGCTGTGAGATTGTAACAGCTTCCAGTTCCCAATCTTCATGTACATATACATTGTATCAGGAAAGGTCAAGGTCATAGTTCAATATTATAAATAGAATTTTTCTTGTCGGTACTAAATATAAACAACTAAGGGAATTGGCCCACAGCCAAATTGTGCAAACATAAAGAACTTTTAGTAGAGTCAAGGTCAAGGTCATGCATAGTTGTTAAAAAATAGAATTGTCTTGTCAGTTCTTTTTCTTAGAAACTGGTGATTGGGTTTCAATGAAATTTGATGGAAGTAATCAGTGCTACTTTTTAGTCAAGTTGTTCTTATTATCAGGTGGGTCAAGGTTAACATTTCTAAAAATAGCATTCTCTCATCAGCACATGTTTCAGGATCGTTGGTGAATTTCAGTGAAATTATGAGTAAAGTCTTCTAAAGTTTACATTCTGCACAATAATATTTGCAGTCAACACTAAAAGATATGCAGTTTTTATGTGACTTTCCATAACTCTTTAGTTGGAGGCATACACATCTGCCCCCCCGGTGACCCCTAAATCCCCTTCTAGATTTTGTTGTTGATTTTGTTGTTGAATTATAGAGGGGGCTCCTTGTAGCACCTTGAATTGACATTTATTTGAACAAATATGGTAGCATTTGTCATGTGATATTCTATATGAATCTGCTTGACTGCATGTTTAATGCAGCGTAAAATAGACCGTATCTGTTCTGACAAGGGGGCGGCTGAAGCTCTGTAACCCTTGACATTATGTACAATACATTCGACTTAAGTCATAGCATTGTTAATGATACGTTTTGTACTTCTGTTGTAGCGTAAATTGATTTTAAAGGAAATAAATCATGTCGGAATGATAAAACTTTGATGTTTTTATCATGTTTTATACCTGTATACTAAAGTTAAACAAAAGGTGAAATGTCTGAAGTTCTTCCTGGGCTTGATCGAATGTACTAGACTACAATGACTGACCCTGTAGATAGCTGAAAACTATTAAAGAATGTAAAAAGGAAGGGTTACAACTGTTTTGATGTGAAATCTTGTATATTGATAAGAAATTCAGAGACCATCCTATTTTGTTTGTCCTGTTAAAAAATAAGCAACAAATCAAATTTTAATATCACAGATATTTTTGAATGTGTGAGTGATGCAGTGACAAAAGAAACCCATGTTTTTTGTCTGTAGACCATAATTATACTCGTGCAGTCTGATCATGATCTGCACTGTACACTTTCCAGGAAGTGAATTTTCACAGCTTGTGGTAGACCCACAAGTCTGTTACCAAATTGAGCAGGGTATTTTTGGGTTCAAGTCCCTAAATTTGTTATGCACAAAAAGGAGGAGAGGGACCAAGTATTGCAACAAAAAAGGATTTTTTGTTTGTTTATTTTTGTACCAGATAACTTACTGTTGACATTCTAACTTGAAAATTAAATATATCTAAAGGTTTTTAAAAAGTACAAACATTTACACATAGTATTTAAGTCAGTCAGCTTAAGTCGGTTGGTTGACATTTTACAGATCTGTAATTCAATTAAAGAGACTTTGACCTGCGACTAAGAAAGAGTTATCTTTTGATAATAGTACATTATGGTTTAATTGTGTAGTTTATAACCAGGCTCCTGGTACAGTTGTGGTTTAAATACTTTTATAGACAACTGAATGAAAAAAATTATAAATACTGTTGGTCAATGTTTTGGAAAGTTCACATTAAAATTATACCAAATTAATCCATTCAGGTTCTCAGTACTTGAAATATTTGGTTGGTGGAATTCATTAGCCAGAGACCTCATAACCATCCAATGAAAGTGCCATCAATTCCATAATATTATTAATTAAAATATTAGTTATGAACAGTAAAGATCTTCTATTAAGACCACCCCATATTAAGACCACCCTTGATATTAATATTATCCTCGCTATTAAGATGAACCTCTATATTAAGACCATGATGCTCGATATTATGAATACCCTCGATATTAAGACCACCCTCGGTAATTATACCATCCTTGGTATTAAGACCACCCTTGATATAACGACGAACTTAGGTTCTTAAACCACCCTCAATATTAAGGCCACCCTCATTATTAGGACTACCCTTTATATTAAGACCAGAACACCCTCGATATTAAAACCATCCTCAATATTTGAAGACCACCCTCAATATTAAGATCACCAATGGTATTTAAAGACGACCCTCGGTGTTCAAAGACCACCTTAGATCTTTTCAGTTTTATAGTACATGTATAAAACTAGTCTCGCTAACAAGACTGGTTCATTAATATGACCACTTTTTTGCTGTTCAAAATTGTGGTCTCAATAAGGAAACTTTAGAGTATGTAAATTAACATAAAATGATTGCCGATATGCAATTTTGAATGGTTTCAGACTTTAAGCTGTTTGCATTGACTGAAAATGTATAATTACATAATTATATAATCACAAAAAATTTACTGCTAAATTGATTGCAGTGTAAATGAAACTGCATGACTGTGTATTTTGAATGAGGATACAGTGGTAATAAAACTTCTTATTTAAAAGACAGACAAATTAAATTACCACATTTTATCTTGTAATGAACAACATATAATTATCAGAACCCCTGGTGTAACATTAAACATCCACTTACATAATCATTTAGGTTGATAACCTGAGGTAAGCCAGCTTACCATAATGAGCTTGATAATGTTCTTGTCTCGGTGGGGAAAAAATACAAAATTTAGTGGTGCTTGACCTGCTGGCGAAAAAGTTATCCTGCCTTTGCAACTAGTGCAGATGATGATCATCCTGCACATCTCTTAGGTTTGGTTTTGAGTTTAATTTAATGCCCCTTTTTCAACAGGATTTCTGAGTCATATACACGTGGGCAGTTAATTTATCTAACCAGTGTTCTTTGGATGGACCAGTACTAGCGACTTTTAATCCTCAATATTAAAGAAACTGCCAACTTTGAAGTCACTCACTGATGATAAAGAGGCACTGTCTGTAGCTTTAATTAAGGGCTCAAACCCGTGAGAGGTTTTGTGATTACAAGTCGGCAATCTTAACAGACTTCTGTCAAGTCTGATCATGATCTGCACTGTTCACGGCTCAGTAAATTTTCTCAAAGCAAGGTTCTGTCCAATTTGAAAGATGAACAATTCCATGTAAAAACGTTTAGCAGAGTTAAAGTTATGGCGCTCTAGCTAGTCTGTTTTTTATCAGCTGAATTCTGAGTCAAGGGCGTGAGACTTAGCTTAAGTCACCAGTGGGTTTTCCGATGTCTTTGGTTCAATGTCTGTCATCCATCATCCATCGTCAGCATTTCCTTTAAACATCTTCTCTAACTATAGAAACGACATCTGATATAGAAGAAAAATTTAAATTCAATATACATGTAATTTACTGACCGGCAAAAGAAACGCAGCTTAATACCAATTGAACTTAAAATCTACAAACTCGATGATACAAAGGGCGGTGTCACGAGGTAGTTGGTTCCGGCAGAAATTGAAAACAGTATTTAGAATAAATTGGTTCGTATGCGTATACATCATCTCATGAAATATTTATGATTGTGCTTACTTTTTCTGTGAAAAATAACAAATTGCATATCTTTTGCCTTTGACTATATAAATTACGAAATAAAATGAAAGATAACATCCTTCTAAATTTTTATGTAATATGTGATTAAATAATACTCATGCAGAAATAATTATCTACTAAATAAAGAAAATTATATGCTATTTAAAATAAGGGATATAATTTATATATATATTTATAACTGACATGGAGCGTTACTGTGGATTTCATTTCGGTAATGAACATAACTTAGAGGAATAAAGCATTTATCTTCTATTGTGCAATTAAAAACGTTTTAGCAAGGTAGCTTTACACTTTGAAATCCACCCACTCTTCTTTTAGAAATAATCTCCACGATCCCTTAATCTCCCATCGCGTCAACAACGATGAGTAAGTTAATTTAACGTTGCAAGAACTTCAATCTGAAATCAATGTATAAATAAATACTATAAATAAGTTAAAAGTAGGAAGCACTCAAAATTACACAAATTTCTTTATTTGTTAAACAATCTCAGTGAGTGTTTTGTGTGTGTTTTTAGCTCACCTGGCTACGCCAGGGTGAGCTTTTCTGATCGATGATTGTCCGTCGTCCGTCGTCCGTCAACATTTTGATTCAAATGACATCTCCTCTGAAACCTCTAGGCCAATGTTGATAAAACTATGCAAGAATGTTCCTTGCATGAAGCTCTACCAAAATTGTTCAAAGAATTCCATTCCATGCGAACTCTGGTTGCTATGGCAACAAATAGGAAAATCTTTAAAAATCTTCTCTTCTGAAACCACAAGGCCTAGAGCTTAGATATTTGGCATGTAGCATTGTCTAGTGGACCTCTACCAAGATTGTTCAAATTATGACCTCCGGGGCAAAATTGACCCCCCGCGGGTGGGCCCTTAGTTTTTGCATAGGAATATATAGGAAAAACTTTTAAAAATCTTCTTCTCTGAAACCACAAGGCCTAGGCTAAGATTTTGGCATGTAGCATTGTCTAGTGGACCTCTACCAACATTGTTCAAATTATGACCTCCGGGTCAAAATTGACCCCGCAGGGGTGGTCACTTAGTTTTGCATAGGCTTATATAGGAAAAACTTTAAAAATCTTCTTCTCTGAAACCACAAGGCCTGGAGCTTAGATATTTGGCATGTAGCTTGGCTAGTGGACCTCTACCAAGATTGTTAAAATTATTACCCCGGGTCAAAATTGCCCCTTACAGGGGGTCCTTAGTTTAACATAGGTTTTATAGGAAAAAGTTTAAAAATCTTTTTCTCTGAAACCACAGGCCTAGAGCTTAGATTTTGGCTGTAGCTTGCCTAGTAGACCTCTTCAAAGTTTGTTCAAGTTATGCCCCTGGGGTCAAAATTGACCTTGCCCGTGGAGGGGGGGTCACTTGTTTTACAAAGGCGTATATAGAAAACCTATTTGGTATATAACATTATCTAGTGATCTTCCACTAGGCAAGTGGACTTGTACCAAGGTGAGCGATATAGGGCCATCTTGGCCCTCTTGTTTGTTTTGCTAGGAAATGAAATTTCTCTTTATTGGAATGTCAATAAAGCATCATTCTCAGATGTTTTTGCAAGCTTTAAAGATGACAAATAAATTTGTATGAAGTGTTTACTTTTAAATTTCAAAATGGGCCCTGTTGTGTGAAAAGCAACATTATTATATTGATACAGTCAGCATGGGTATCTGCATGCATGTATACAGTAAACTCCGTATATAATGACTTCAGATACAGCGAAGTTCCAGATAAAAGGAACAAATTTCATGGGCCCAATTTTTTTTCTTTATAGAATAGGAAAATGCTATATGAATATGACATACTCTAGATATAAGGGTCCATGGGAGTTTGATATATACGGGATTAACTGTAATCTGATCTAATTATCCATGATAGATTATCAGTTTCTTACATGAGCACGCCATTCAGATGGAAATATCCGTCACTGAAGGTTTTAAACTGTTCTGGCGGGAACGAGGCCTGAAAAAATAAGTTGAACATGACCTGCTGTATCACTGTCAAGTTATCCTAAATTTGCTGTAAAAAACAATATCACTGTTTTCCCTTCTTTTTCTATACCAATAAATTAAAAAAAAATATGTCAAAGTGCTTGGGTAAGGGAAGCTTAGAAGAGAAGGATTATCAGGATTATAGGCTTATTTCTTCTTTTTCTAACGAGTTTAAAAGTGAAAATATTGGTTTTTCGTGCAGTAAGGCTCGAGTGGTAATTACAGCGTTTTCCTAATAACTGCACAGATGCCTCTGTGGATCATGTTTCTAGAAATTACATGCTTGTATGGGTGATCTAAATAGTAGCTTAGTACAGGTAATATCTCACAAGGTATAAAAGTTAAAGAGAGAGTAAACAATGTTATAGATTTTTGCGATCGACTTCCAGATAAGGTATTGGAGACAATTTTGACAAATATCTCTACAATATTGATGGAACGATAGAATGGCGATCAAATGTCGCCTATTTTTATCAGATTAAGAATAAAAAGGAATATTGACAGGCCGGGATTTTGTAAATAAAAGGCGAATGATAAAATACGAGAAGTTCAGGGAGGTTGTTATATCAGTACGCTCATATTCACACACAGCCGTCACAATTGCTGAAAACATGACGGTCCTTATAAGAGGTCAATAGTTTCCCATACTTACGAGTAATTTACCTTTAGCAGTAAATTATTTCAGTAATTTTTTATGGCACTCATATTTGATATTTTAAAACAGTTTATTTTTAAATCTCTAATCTGCTTTCTGAATTGACAAGTACAGTAAAGCCTGTGGTTAACCCTGCCCTTGCGACCACCTGAGTTGAGCAACAACCTGACATCTTCAACCACTTTATATTCCAATTTGTAATTTAAGATGATATTAATTTTTATCGAAGTACCACCTGTCCTAAAGGACAACAAGTTCAGCTTCCCCTGCGTGGTCCCTTAACACTGTAAAGGGAATCATAATCTCCTGTTTTGGTTGCTCAGAAGCCATGTGACCACTAACTAACGTTCAATTGTTTTGACCTAGACTGCTCATGCACTGTGTTAAAAATAGATCAGGATTATATAGAGTAATGAGACATTGATATATAGTCGAACTTGTGAAGTTAGGGCCACCTCGATTAAAGCACACGCTTAATAATGCTATCATCAGTGAGTTTGCAAAGTTTGATCATGGTCTGCACTGGTTTGATAAGTTTGATCATGGTCTACACTGGTTTGTAAAGTTTGATCATGGTCTGCACTGGTTTGATAAGTTTGATCATGGTCTACACTGGTTTGTAAAGTTTGATCATGGTCTGCACTGGTTTGATGTTTCAGATCTACACTGGTTTGTAAAGTTTGATCATGGTCTGCACTGGTTTGATTAGATTGATCATGGTCTACACTGGTTTGTAAAGTTTGATCATGGTCTGCACTGGTTTGATAAGTTTGATCATGGTCTACACTGGTTTGTAAAGTTTGATCATGGTCTACACTGGTTTGTGAAGTTTGATCATGGTATACAATGGTTTGTAAAATTTGATCATGGTCTACACAGGTTTGTGAAGTTTGTTCATGGTATACAATGGTTTGCAAAATTTGATCATGGTCTGTACTGGTTTGTAAAATTTGATCATGGTCTACACTGGTTTGTAAAGTTTGATCATGGTCTGTACTGATTTGTAAAGTTTGATCATGGTCTGAATATGTTTGTAAAGTTTGATCATGGTCTGTACTGGTTTGTAAAGTTTGATCATGTTCTACACTGGTTTGGAAAGTATGATCATGTTCTACACTGGTTTGTAAAATTTGATCATGGTCTGTACTGGTTTGTAAAGTTTGATTATGTTCTACACCGGTTTGTAAAGTTTGATTATGTTCTACACTAGTTTGTTAAGTTTGATCATGTTCTGCACTGGTTTATAAAATTTGATCATGGTCTGTACAGTGGTTTGTAAAGTTTGATCATGGTATTTACTAGTTTGTAAAGTTTGATCATGGTCTGTACTGGTTTGTAAAGTATGATTATGGTCTGTACTGGTTTGTAAAGTTTGATCATGGTCTGTACTGGTTTGTAAAGTTTGATCATGGTATGCACTGGTTTGTAAAGTTTGATCATGGTCTGTACTGGTTTGTAAAGTTTGATCATGTTAGGACTTGTTTGCAAAGTTTGATCATGGTCTGTACTGGTTTGTAAAGTTTGATCATGGTCTGTACTGGTTTGTAAAGTTTGATCATGGTCTGTACTGGTTTGTAAAGTTTGATCATGGTCTGTACTGGTTTGTAAAGTTTGATCATGGTATGCACTGGTTTGTAAAGTTTGATCATGTAAGGACTTGTTTGCAAAGTTTGATCATGGTATGCACTGGTTTGCACAATTTGATCATAAACTCCATCATTAATTTTGTAGAGTTTTTTCAAATATTTAGAAAAGCAAAAAAAAATAAAATAAAAAACTGTTAATTAAATTTCCAACAAACAGCTAATTTGCTCATCTTGCTGCTAAAGAGTTGAGACGGCTTCCGTTTGTCGATAATGGTAATTATTTCGTTTCTAAGGTTACCGAAATGACCAGCAACATCAGCCGTAAAGATAAAATTAATGGTAACCCTCTCCCTGCGGAAATTAACAGGCAATTACTTTTGTCAGTATTATCTGCGAATGATTGTTATACTCTATATAAATGTTTGGAGTTTATTTGGGTTTATAAAAACTTACTGTCAGAATTCATAAAAAAAATGGAGGAAGATTTCTTATTTGAAGTGTGGTTTCCAAAATTGTTTTTTTTGTAACTTGTAATTGGAACCAAAAGGGAGGCATTCACTTCTTTATTAAGTATTAAAAGCCAAACATTGCATCAAACATGATCATGGTCTACACTGGTTCACAAGATAATCCTGACAAAAGTAATTGCCTGCTAATTTCCACATATAATCATAACTTCTGGCATTATCATTATGTCACAATATGCAACATATATGTATTATGTCATTATGTCACAATATTCAACATATATGTCATTATGTCACAATATTCAACATATTGAATATTATGTCACAATATGCAACATATATGTATTATGTCATTATGTCACAATATTCAACATATATGTCATTATGTCACAATATTCAACATATATGTTAAATATTGTGACATAATGATGATGCCGTGAGTGATTAGCTATATGACATCCCATACTTGGCACAGGTTATGTTTGTATTAACTACTCCTTGGCCAATAAACTTCAATTACAAGTATTCCTTCCTTTCTAAGAGATAAATGCTCTCCACCTAATACATACTTAATGTTTTTGTCAATGATATAGGTGTTTTGTCAATGATATAGGAGTGCCTTAATGTTTTTGTCAATGATATAGGTGTGCCTTAATGTTTTTGTCAATGATATAGGTGTGCCTTAATGTTTTTGTCAATGATATAGGTGTACAATAATGTTTTTGTCAATGATATAGGTGTGCCTTAATGTTTTTGTCAATGATATAGGTGTGCCTTAATGTTTTTGTCAATGATATAGGTGTGCCTTAATGTTTTTGTCAATGATATAGGTGTGCAATAATGTTTTTGCACATACTTTGATGTATGAATGATGCACTTGTCCAGTCGGGCAGACTACAATACTGTTATTTTAGGATATACATTACATTCTAAAACACCACCACCACCACCACCAACACCACCACCACCACCTTTGGAAAAAAGAACATATAACTGACTATTATGGCCATGCGTGGGGTTGAAAGTTTAAAAGATTGCCAATCTCCTAGTACTCAATCCACCCAGAGGTGGCAATGTGATAAAAAAAAAAAAAAAAAAAATGCAAAAAGCCAAAAAAAAACCCTATCCAGCCTTAGCCTACAAGTTATATTATAGATATTTGTGAACACAAAAGTTTACACGGTAGATCATGTGCCTGCAAGAAAGATTTAATCTGTTTAAGTTCACAAATAATATTTGACTCTTCTACCGGGTTACTGTTACATTATCCTGTATAAACTGTAACATTATACTGTTTTACATTCAAAACAAAATCTCAAATATTTCTTTGTTTTATGAAATGGCATAAAAAGGGATTTTAAGCCCCATTGTGTAGGGTTAAGCTAGCTTGGGCTTTAATACCCTCCAAAACTTCCACAGTCTGCTAGTGTCAAACAGTTTAACCTGTGTTTGAATGGGCACCTGAATAAAGCTGCCACTTGCCCTAAGCACCCAATACTTATGTACCCCCAATTGGGCCATTTTTATATCACATACATGCACATCTTCAGCCGTGGCTGGCTGCCTATTTAGGTTTGACTGTATTTGCAAATCAAAATACCAGGAACCAGTCATAGTTAATTTACAAGAAAAACTGTGATACTATCACAGCGGGCCTAGAAACAAAGCTTTCATGTTAATATTTTGAAATGGGAGATGAAAATAAACTTTATAGACTTTATAACATAGACGGAATAAATTTATATTCTAGGTTCATGTAAAGCAAACACTTGACTATCTGGTTTGTGTAGTTACAATGTAGTAACTGTTACTCATTTTCAGTGTATCATTCTGACTTAAAAAGAAACCCAAAATATTCATGAAAAAGCTTTAAATAATCTTTACACGCTTTTCGTTTTTTTATTCATCGGGATTTATTAGAATGTATATAAGATCCCTATATACATTCAGCGTTAATTAAAACAAAGTCAACGCAGCAATATTATGATATGTTCTATGCGATGTTCCATTAAGGTGATTTTCAGAATGTACAGTACTATTCTTGCCTCTATCCTCACAAAATCGTTTGCAGTCAAAATGTTTGTAAACAAAACAACGCACATTTTCGCGATTACTGAAAAGTCAGTGTATACCGGCCAGTTAGTTAACTTTGGCTTCCTGTCAGTTTATTTCTGTAGACCAGTCTGATAATTCGAAATGTAGACCAGTCTAATAAAAATGGAAAATGCATCCCGGCCAGTTAGTAAACTTTGGCTACCTGTCACTTTATAGCTCTAACATGCCATTTCTGATTAAAATAGACTGTCAGTGACTGCACAGTGATACTTTCATTCAAAAACAAACTGAAGTGTGATTGTAAATTTTAAATAATAAAAATCGAGTCATAGTAACGTAATGGACCCACTTTACCCGATATCGGAAAATACCGGCATGGTGTGACCGATATCGGTTTTATACTAGCCGAACAATAAAAACTTTTCACTCCCAATTTAACATTACATGTTACATAAGCATATCAAATAATTTGACGTTTACATGGATAAAAGATAGAAATATCAACTTTTTGACAATTTTAAAGCTACACAATGAACAGTGGTTTAACTCATTCTTTATCGTACCTTCCTAGGCGACTTTCATAGCATTTTGTTCAAAGAACTATACACTACTTCACCTACATGATACATTTTCCAACCACGTATTAAATATAGCGGGCCGCTGCTGCGGCCCGCAATAGGCTGGAAGATGGAAGTCTGCAAATGATGTAAAATAAAATCGGGTTTAAACTAGATGAGGTTATCAAACAACATCACTGGCAGACAGTTTAAGGGATTGTTCGGCTTCCGTGGAAAATAAGGCAAACATTACAGCCACATTTGTTACAAAACTGGAGAAGTTTTGATGTATTGTTTACCATCTAAAAGCAAGATACAACGCAAAATTGAGGGATATAGAGTATAAATGTGAAGCATTTTATGATAGCTCGTACATCATTGGTAAAACAATAGTCTGCATAATTATATACCAGCCTGTCTGATGTTTCCAGGATATGATGAATCTACAGGAAATTTTGTAATATAAAAGATTTTATTCTGGAAATTAAAAGCATTAAGCTGTCTACCAATGATATTGATTTTTTTTTCTTCGGGTTTTACACCCTTTTTGGAGAATATTTCAGTACTGTTAATTAGTAATAGGGGTTAGACTCGAACCCATGTGACCCTCAATTAGTCTGACGATTTAAATGATTACATGTGATTTGCATGTGACAACAACCTTAATCCACTTGACCAATGACCACAGAGGTCACTAGGTCCTAACTTAAATTTCAAATCTGCTGGACTAGGTATTAGTCTTTTGATGCATCAAGTTACACAAAAAATGTACATGAGAAAAGTACATAGAGAAGGGAAATGACATTGTATGATTTAGCTGTATATAATGTCCTTAAAGTTATTACCTCCAGTTTTGATAGTTATGTAAATTTATAGACATAAAATTATGTTGATTTTGAATAAGACGCAGTTTTTAAGGGTATTTGAATTCATATATATCATTCTTATATAGAAAATGATAATTTTAAGTCTCAAACGGATCTTAAAAAATTCACGGATATAGACCCACGTGAAATCAACGAAAATAGTAGTGCGCCACAAACATTTATGGCTTTACAGAATTTTCTTCCCATTGGTAGAGGACCTTAAATTGTCTGGCCATGGCAAGTCTGGTTAAGTCATTTGCAATATTCCATTCTTTCATTAAATTTCATTAGTTGTCAAATGGTGGATGACAGAAGTCATGATTTCGGCTCACTGCGCTGTCAGACAGACTATGAAATATTGATTTGCTGTTCAGTTTATCCCACTCAATGTCAAGACAAAAAAAAACATTCTGAGCTCAGAGTCATGATTCTGATTTCCAGCATGCCTTTTGAAGTTTTTCTCGACTATATATTATTATTATTTCTTAACAATTCCTGATTACGTTGGAGATGTTTACTATATACAGTAAAGGATTTCTTGGCATGAAATCCTCGCATTTCAGGAGTCGTTAAACTGGTGTTTTTTTTAAGATCGCAGTTATTTTGTGGTTTTATCACTTATTGCCGAGTGCAGTAAATGTTGACACTGGGCCGATGAACTTTTTCTCAGAACTCAGTCAGGCTGATTAAGAAGTATTGATTGTTGTTTTTATTAAAGTCCTTGACACTTCTCTGCCCTTTATAATTTCCGTCAAGACAAATGGCCTGAAGTTCTTGGCAATTTTGGCGGCTTTGATTGGAGTTGTAATTCGTTACTGAACAAAAAATAGGGACATTAAAGGCAATCCCCTGCAAAATGAACTGTTACTGTTCATGAACAATTCATGAATAATTCATAAACCGTTAATGTCCACAATTCGTGAAATATTCTTGAAATGCCTTAAAAAAGCTTAAGTTCATGAACAGTTCTTTTAGTGATTACGAATGTTTGAAAGACTTTAAACTTATCATGAACAGTTCATGAACATTCTAGAAGTCCTTGCCTGTGAAGTTCATCTTTTTTTCCTTCACATGCACTTTGTAGGAAGGTGTTTTTCCTTAGTTTTGCTCATAATTCTTTGTGTTGTATTCTCATATTTTAGAGTTTATCAAAAAACTTGGACAATTGCTCCAATCTCTTGAAAGCTCCACTACCACTGTGTTAGTTCTGATAAATAATGCACAATGATCCTCGTGAAGAAATTGAAAATTTTATTTGTTCCTGGAAAACGTTGAGGTGTTTTATACCCTGTGAACTGTCATCACCTGTCGACAGTAATTTATTTTACAGCTTTCATAAATGTTTATTGGAGAATGACAGTTTTATAAATAAATAGGCCTCAGATGTCACATTGGTACAAATTCATGCAGCAAAAGTACAAAATGAATTTGCTGGCTCCCTGTGCACCGCTGGCGCCCCAGCTACCGACCATGACTATCTTATGTGAGAAAGTTATTTTTTATGGAGGACAGGGGTCTTCTAGTACTGGTAAACTGCCTGCCTGTATTATATGTCTGAAATTATAACTGTTAAAAACCTTAAGGTGTTTGGCGTTAAAGTAAAAACGAAACCAAACCAATCAAATTGTCAGTATGTTTTGCAGGTGGAAAGGCACCATGCACATAGATCAATACACATGTACTGCTATGTATAATGCAGAAAAAGTTGTTAACAAAATAATTCTCTCACTTAAACCTAAATTTGTGGACGGTCACCATAAATGAATTAAATTAAAACTTAGAAGCCCGCCATTATTTTAATGTATACAGTAAGCACTTAGCATTAAGTGACAAACAGAATCAATTTAGTCCTGATTAATAATTATGATAAAATCAAGAAACCTATAAGGTTCAATAACCTATGTACTATGGTCGTATAGCCCATATAAGTTTAAACGTAGCATTACATTTATATAATTATCTGTATGATAATTCAAAACAAGTATGGTCATTAAAATAGGCCATGTAAGGGAGATGGGCTGTTCAAAAAACGGTGATTCAAGATTTAAGAAATTAATGTAAATTGGGGATTATATTTTAAGCAATATCGGCTGCATAAAGCAGGTGGGTGGTTAAGGTGATCAATTACGCAATGAAGATTTGTTCTGTTGTATGCTAGCATTTCCGTTGATGTATACAAACGGTAAAAGTTTGAGTGAAATTATAAGAAGAATAATTGCAAATTCTAGGATGGGTAAAATATGAGCGTTTTTTTTGCAGTTCAGGGATAATCATGAAATTGTGGTGTCGATGAAAATAGAAGAAAATGAAAAAGATAAAAATAAGACTGACTCATTACCTAGAGTGCTACATTTTCAATTTCAATATTTTGCGGACGAGATAAATGAAATTCTTTTATAAAGGTTTTAATCATGAACACATAAATTGAGTGTTAAAACGAATACTTTCTCTCACAAGCATGTTAATTGGAGAAACACCTGTTTAAAAAACTTGTAAACTCATCAAAATAAAAGTGAAATGTTCGGGCAGTGATGTGTTGTTAATTTGTTCTATACTGATTAATGTCTCTGATACAGAGGCAGTTTCTTCTTTGAAGTTACCTCCCTTGATTTCAATGATAAGATTGTTTTAAGATGGGAAGAGTTATCTTTCTTGTAGCAAGTTAATCTTGTCTAAAAAGGGTGAATTTGAGCTTTTATTACAAAGGTCTCGTTGTTACCTAATTTTAGATCACAGTATATATTACTTCATATGTTGATGATATGATACTGTTTTAATTCATTCCATGTACATGTATTCTATGTATATTGAAAGAAAGCTGATATCTTAACTATTACACGTTCAGTCATTCAGTCAGTAACAGCTGACATGTTGTGAATGCAAAAAGAAAAGATCACTCAGTATCAGGTGTGTTATGCATAAAAAATCCAAAACCAAAGCATTCCTAATAAGTTAATAAAATGTTTATGATAATTATTATAATATGTGAAAACTATTGTTTTTTGCATGTTTATGTTGTAAGGCTGGTAAGGGATGCTCACTGACCCATACCATGCCTCTGACAGTCCCCCCTTCCCCCTAAAAAACCCCCCAAAAAACTGTCATCATATTAAATCTTGTCTGGCTGACTCTGCTTTTTGCAGAACTGGCTCCCATACATCAATGCAGTCTGATCATGATCTTCAGTGTGAGCTATTTCAGTCTGTAAATTACCACTGGCCCCTTCATTCTGTAAACTGGGTAATGACAAAAATGTTTGCAATTTGTATGCAGATCGACAGACTTAATCGCGAAATGATCATTCTCTTAGAGTAAATGTAGGTAAAATGCATCTTTCGATCGCTAGATTTTTGAATTGAGAAATGGACAAATCTATTTAAGAAATTTAGGGGAGCAGACAGTTCAGGGTTTGAACTCAAACAGTACCATCAGGTAGTATAGTGATTAATTGCAAAATGCAATTCATTCTCTGTGAGGTTGATTCCAATATAACGTGAGTGACTTGAGAGCAATCAATCTAAGTTTTATAAAAACTTGTTTCACAATAAATAAATAAATAAAATTGAAAAAGAAATGTTTTTGTTTTACAGATCTGATAATAGCGCCGCTTGACCCAAAATTACTGGAATTAGATATATACAAGTGTCCAATAGGCTCAGACTTTACATATGCATGTCCAAGTACGAAACAGCCTGGCCGTGCTCTAGTGTGCATACACAATTCTTGGCTGTGCGACCAGGACCTGGATTGCCCAGAAGGTGAAGATGAGGCAACAGGAGAAGGGATGCCCTGTCATGATAGACCATGTAAGTATGGTACTAAAAATAAAATTAAACTTTGTTCGCTCCAACTTCATGCGCCCGGATACAACCGATCGCTCACACTCGGCTGACGGTGCCGGCAAAATCTCTACATAAATCATATTGTTCCACCGCCAAAACCTAGAACCATGCCACACCTGCCTTAGTCCACCCAGCTGCAAATGGGTAGCAGTGACAAAAAACTCGCTGTCTCTTTCTTGCGAGCCTGATGCCATCTTGAATGATGTTCGAGAATGATTCAGAGCTTTCTTCTTACCCAAAATATTAAAAAAACAAATTTGTATAAACTAAAATTCTGTTTCTGTCTATGGTAGTCATGGTCTCCCTAGGGGACGCTGTGTCTTATCATTGCATACCGTTGTGTAATCCTTTAGTTATATCATACAGGAACAACTGTAATTTTATCATGAGTATTTATTATTTTTTTCAGAAGAGACATAAACAGTGTATACAAGAAACTTTATATCACAGTCATAGATCACATATACTGTGATGACACACAGACAGACTTCTTTCAGTATAAATTATGCATGTTTTATCCATCATTTCAGCCGATCTTTGCCAGAAAGATGGGCAGTTCCAGTGTGCTGATGAACCTTCACTTTGCATTCCAAAGACCTGGATGTGTGATGGGGACCTAGATTGTGATGATGGTTCAGACGAGGCGAAAGCTAACTGTAAGTGTGACACAGCTTATCTTGCAAACCGTAACCACTGTTAAGCATACGTCTTAAGAGGTTACAACAAAGGGTATACCATTTAGAGTGATATTACCATGCTAGTTTTCCATCATAATGATTGTTTAAGTGATATTACCAAACAAAAAAAGTGATTAAATTGCCAAGCAAAATTACCATCAGAATACTGTTTAAAGTGATATTACCGAGCAAAATTACCACCAGAATATAAACTGTTTAAAGCTGATATTACCACCAGAAAACTAAATGATATTTCCAAGCACAATTACCATCAGACTATGACAGTTTAAAGTGATATTACAAGCAAAACCCCGACTATTAAATGATATTACCAAGCAAAATTACCATCAGACTATGACAGTTTAAATATATTGCCAAGCAAAATTACCAAGAAACGCAAATATTACAGTCAGAATAACCACCAGACTATGTTTAAAGTGATCTTACCAAGCAAAATTACCATCAGACTTTGACAGTTTAAAGTGATATACCAGCAATTACCACAGGCGTCAAAGGATATTACCAAGCAAAATTCAAGACCATGTTTAAAGTGATATTACCATGCAAAATTACTACCAAACTATGACTGTTAAAGTATATTACCAAGCATTACCGTATGTTCAAAGCATATTACAAAGGTGTAATGAAATTACCACAGATCTGTTTAAAGTGAATTACCACAAAATTACCACAGACTATACCGAAGGATACTACCATGCAAAATTGCCAAAATGGCTTTAGTGCTACCAAGCAAAATTCCATCGCTTGACGTTTAAAGGAATTACCAACAGCATTACCAGATACTGTTTAAGGATTATCAACAAAATACCACCAGTACTTACCGTTTAAACAGATGTAAAAAAGAATAACCAAAAGTAGAGATTACCAAGTAAAGCTACCTTAGACTTTACTGTGAATGTATTCTGCAATTTATCAAAATAACTACATTGAAAGAAGTATATTACAAGTGTTATGAAATTGACTGTGCACCTAGGGCTACTGTCAGTGCTTCAGATAATCACAGAAATGTACATGTCTTGGCTCATATTGTCATCATTTGTGGCATTAATGCTTATTAAGTCTTTACTCTTGTTGCTTGTAAGAGTAATCCCACTATGTATTAGTTTGAATTTTTTCTATAAAGTTTAAATCCATTAGACATTGGAATTTTGTAAGCTACTTTATCAATTCAAATTTGTATTTGATTGCTGCAGAGTCATACAAACTTCTAATGATATGAAATTTCTCTTCATTTGTATATTTTTCAAGGAACGTTCATGAAATTTTTACATTTTTCACCATTTTTGTATATTTGAAACTCTTTGGCAATTTTTCAGCATGTAATTTCAGTTGTTCAACTCCCTCAGCTGGTTTCTTCGACTTTCAACCCGGCCTGACACCGTTTCAAATTTCAGTCTAGGTAGAAATACATCAACAAGTAAAAAAAAATGTACTGATCTACATCACAAAATAACAAAAATAAAAGTATGTCTGCATTTTCTTCATTTTCTTTACTTTATTCAGTGATTGATGGTGTTTTGTAAAAAAAATAAAATAATTTTTCATTTGTGACCAGTACTTTCAGTGCTTTGATTGGTGATCTGTATTAAATGATAAAAGAAATAATGTCTCGCTTGTGACCAGTACTATCAGTGCTTTGGTTGGTGATCTGTATTAAATAATAAAAGAAAAAATGTTTGCTTGTGACCAGTACTTTCAAAGCGTAAAGTGGTAATCTGTATTTAACAATAAAAGAAAAAAATGTTTCACTTATGACCAGTACTTTCGGTGCTTTGATTACATAACAATTATTTTCTGAATGTGTTATTTTTTTAATTTTTGAAGGTTTTAAAATGGGAGTGAACCGAACAGGTTAGCACACATGCACGATTTTGTTTCTGTGTTTTTTTTCTCGTGCATTCTTGTATTTACTATGTCATTTTGTCATGTAACACTCATAAGTTGACACTGATTTATTTCATAATGCATAAATGTCCTGGTTAACAGCATTTTTCTTGCTGTCATTATTTTTTAACGAAACATCATTACATTTATATGTATAAATTCAATTTAAGTTTGCTTTTGTATTAAACTTATATCTTTAATTATTTTAACACAATAAATTTTAACACAATAAAACTGTAACAAAGTAGTCATGAAATTATCGTGATAATTATCAGCATTGTCGTTAATATAATAATTATCAACTTCATCATCATCATCAACAACAACACCATCATCATTTGTGTCTGCTTCATATCTCCCCAATGGCTTGAAAGATTTTCTTGAAACTATTAGTGAAATGTTCAATTCAGTGAAATTAGGCTCAAGGTCAAGGTCACACTTAGGGGTCATCAAGTGTTTTGTGTCCTTGCTGTGAAGGATTTTCATGAAACTTGGCGTAAAAATTGATGTTCATGTTAACACTGATACTTGGTGTCTATAAATAGGTCATTCAACCATAAGTCCACATCATCTTCAACATCATCATCATCATCATCATCATCATCATCATCATCATCATCATCATCATCATCATCATCATCATCATCAATAATAGCATCAGCTGTAGTAACACAATTATTTATATCAGTATTATTATAACAAAACTTTTCCAAAATTCTAAAATGGCTTCAGTAGAATATAATTATTTCATGATTTTTGAAAAATAATAATTTCAGCTTACTGCTTGTTCAAACATAATCATTTATGCAGCTTATACCTTTGACATTCAACTTTGCCTTTTTTTAGATTTGAAAATGTGTAAGGATACATTTAAAACAATATTTTCACATGACACTTATATTTAAAATTTTGCCCATGCAAACACACAGATTATTATTACTCTTTTTGCCCCCTCCAATTTAGAAACGTTACACTTTATCCCCATTACTGTAAATGTGAGAAACTTTTATTGAAATCATTATATCGTTAAAAAAATTGTACTTGTCAAGTTATTTTAGTTAAGATATTCTAGTGTTTAATATGTGATCACACATTATCTTAGTTGCACATGATTAAAAGGGCCTCAGCCCCTCCTGTAAACTCCCGCAAGCACATACAATCCACATGCACACACAATCCACATGCACACACAATCCACATGCACACACACACACACACATGCAAACACCACTAGATTATTATGCGCACTGACCCAGATATTATACTGCACTTCATAAACGTGTTTGACACACAATGTACATAAGAATGCAGGTGAAGTGGTGTATGGGTAGACTGTCCAACTAGAATTGGAGTTTGACATTTCACTAGCAGCCTGGCGTTTCGACTGACACAAAGTGTTGGTTCGAATGTCACTGAAATTATTTGTAATAACAGATTAGTCTATAGGCAATATTTACATAAATAGTTTTTATCAAACTGCAGTTATACTTATTTTAAATGTAAGGGCAGACAATCAAGTAAAAAAGTCATTATAACATTTTAGAGGAAACGTGTATTTTAAGGAAATACACAGCATAAGTCAATTCTGACTTAAGAATGTTGTTCTAACTGCATGTTGCTAGGCCATTTGTGGTTGGTTCAAGTATATAGTGAGCACTGTGTAGTAGGGTTCCCTAATTTGTTTGCATACATCATTTGAAAAAATAATGCTCTATATCCTTTGAACGCCTATAACGTAATAAACCGTATACGCGGGTTAAGACAGGTTTGGCCTTCCATAGAAGTGACAGTTACCGTATGGAACACGTTTTGTCTGTATGAATTTAAAGGCTATGCCGACAGCTCCTGAATGTTGAAATCTCAGACGTCCGAGGCAAATGCTGACACTTTAAGACAACCTTGAAAATGACCTTGGACACAATTTTACCAGCTTTGAAAATTTTCATTTTACCAACGTTCGCATACAGGCCCCTGTGGGATAGTGTTTTGAGCGTGTGGAAATATTTTTCCACAGACATAAAGCAGACATGTCGTACTCAAACCTAGGTATATTACTACTTATGAGAACGCTTAAGATTGACCTTTCGTTAAAAAAAAAAAAAAAAAAAAAAAAAAAGAAGTCCATGCGCAGGTTAGCAGACAGGGTGACCCCTGCGCGTGACCTCTGTAGGTGGGCCAATGGAAATTTTACTTTCATGTTACAGCTCAATCTATTTGCTGACGTATACAACACGCACAGTAAACCGAAAGTAGCATAACATGATGTACAGTGTTTACAAAAACACATGCATATCTGTCGAGTGTGTAACAAAATATGCCGGTGTGCAAAGGATATGTATAAAGCATGTACTTTCGATTTAATTTTTTTTTTGTACAGTTACACAAATTTCACTGCTAAGACATCTTTCTTGGTCAATGTTAGAGCTATAAATAATTGTGCATCCAAAGTGCTCCTGGGACTTTAATACAGGTGTAGCTAAAAATAATTGTGCATCCAAAGTGCTCGTGGGACTTTAATACAGGTGTATTTTATGTTAAAACAGCCAGATAGGATACACCAGTAATGCTTTAAACACTTGATTGCTTAATATAACTCGCTGTGACTACAACCGTAGGCTAAACTGTATATCTATACACTTAAATGTTACCAGAATTCCCTCGGTATTTAGTGTAGATTGTGCTGCAACTGCTTAGAAAATATCATGAAAATGTACGATGGAAATTAATTAGCCGCGTTTGGTACAAAACCGTTATTACAGTACACATGCTTTTGTCCTAAATCTTAGCTGTAGCTCCAGATTTACTACCATTTAATTGCAAAACTCCATATCTTATCTTACAACTGGATTAGTGGAACTTAATAATTCATTTGGTACTGTTATAATATATTCCCATGTGAGTCACCAAATACAGTACAAATGCTTTTAGTAGCTTCAGAGTTACTGCCCTTGAATGACTGAAATCAATATCTTAGGATTACTACTGACTTGGAAGACCGTCTCTGTCTTCGAATGCTTAGAGTCGCTGACTTGAAATCACTGTAACCTCGTCCTAGATCGAGGTTCGAGCCCTGCATTTATGTTATTAAACTTTTATCGTTGGTACCGGATAATCCATATGACCAACGCCCCCAGAAAAGGTTAGTTATTTTAGGTTTTCGGAGGATAGTGCATGATACAGAAAGCGTCCCAATTCCAGAGACACCCCTTGTTCTTTTACATGCCAGGTGTAGCACCCATACATGGGACCTCGGTTTTAAGTCTCATCCGAAAGACTGTTAGTAATTATACCCCCAAAACGAAGTTTAGGGGGGTATATAGGAGTCACCCGGTGGTTGGTCGGTCGGTCGGTCGGTTGGTCGGTCGGTCGGGCGGTCTGTTGCATTTTCCTTGTCCGGAGCATAACTTGAAAACTACTGGTTGGAATTCAATACAACTTCATACAATGGTCAAGCACATTGAGAGGAAGTGCAGTGCACAAGAACTATAACTCCATCTTGACTAATTACAGAGTTATTGCCCTTTGTTACTTTTCCTTGTCCGGAGCATAACTTGAAAACTACTGGTTGGAATTCAATACAACTTCATACAATGGTCAAGCACATTGAGAGGAAGTGCAGTGCACAAGAACTATAACTCCATCTTGACTAATTACAGAGTTATTGCCCTTTGTTAGTTTTCCTTGTCCGGAGCATAACTTGAAAACTACTGGTTGGAATTCAATACAACTTCATACAATGGTCAAGCACATTGAGAGGAAGTGCAGTGCACAAGAACTATAACTCCATCTTGACTAATTACAGAGTTATTGCCCTTTGTTACTTTTCCTTGTCCGGAGCATTACTTGAAAACTGCTGGTTGGAATTCAATACAACTTCATACAATGGTCAAGCACATTGAGAGGAAGTGCAGTGCACAAGAACTATAACTCCATCTTGACTAATTACAGAGTTATTGCCCTTTGTTAGTTTTCCTTGTCCGGAGCATAACTTGAAAACTACTTGTTGGAATTCAATACAACTTCATACAATGATCAAGCACATTGAGAGGAAGTGCAGTGCACAAGAACTATAACTCCATCTTGACTAATTACAGAGTTATTGCCCTTTGTTAGTTTTCCTTGTCCGGAGCATTACTTGAAAAGTACTGGTTGGAATTCAATACAACTTCATACAATGGTCAAGCACATTGAGAGGAAGTGCAGTGCACAAGAACTATAACTCCATCTTGACTAATTACAGAGTTATTGCCCTTTGTTACTTTTCCTTGTCCGGAGCATAACTTGAAAACTACTGGTTGGAATTCAATACAATTTCATACAATGGTCAAGCACATTGAGAGGAAGTGCAGTGTACAAGAACCATAACTCTATCTTGACTCATTTCAGAGTTATTGCCCTTTGTTACTTTTACTTGTCCGGAGCATTATTCGAAAACTATTGGTTGGAATTCAATACAACTTCATACAATGGTCAAGCACAATGAGAGGAAGTGCAGTGTACAAGAACCATAACTCTATCTTGACAAATTACAGAGTTATTGCCAAGAACAATATCTCTTTTTAGTTTGTTTGCAAGGTATTCTGTTACTACGAACTTTCTCAGTTTATAAAGCAGTCTTTTGGGGGTATTAATCACATTTAGTGATAGCTCTAGTTTTAGTTGGTCAGTCCCGGGAATTGAACTCACAACCCTGAGATTACAAGTCTCGTGCTCTACCTATCGAGCTAACCAGGCTGCTACCGAGCATGTCTCTTCTTGTGAGAAAGTTGGCAATTTCTTAATAAGGAGGATTGGAGTTCCAGATAATGCTTGTTCTTCTCAGTAAAGACGGTTAAGAAAACTGCCCACCTGTTAAAATGACCAAATATTGTCTGAATTGGCGTAAAACTTCTACAAAAACCAACAATTAATTTTCTCATACTTGTGCAGTAAATGATGTATCCTTCAAACAGGGTAGTGCGGTCCCTTCAAAGCTAGAATTAAAAAAAAAAAATTAACTTCAATTTCTTTGAAACAGCTTAAAACATGATCCATTTAGTGTCACAACTTGTTGTCAGTTGATACCTTTGGGATATAAAGTCAGTTCAAGAAATTGCCATTGTTCATTATAAAAACTCACACATTTCCACTTCACATTGGCAGTATGTACTGTAACGTGTCATGTGTATTGGCGGGTGCATTAATTGGTTTTTCTGTGCATTCCAAATATAATGTACAAGTCATATGCATCATGTAAGTTAATCAGTATTTAATATAATGTGTTTGAACATGTAAAAATGTATGTAAAAGTGTGAAAATACACACAAAGCATTTATATATTATCATGTAATATTGTAGCTTTGCAAATAGTTACATTAAATTGTTATTATTTGCTATAACAGAGTAAAATATATTGCTTTATATATGCACATCTAACTGATATATTTTCAACCCTTACCAGGCTGGCAGCAAGACAATTTGCCTTTGTGATGAGTGCAGATCATGATCAGGGTGCAGTCTGATCATGATCTGCACTGTTCACTATTCAGTCTGTAAATTCTTAGTAAACACCTTTTAAAAAAAAAAAATTAATGGTATTTTTTCAAATTATAAGATGTTCTGAGTGAGTGAGGTTTACTTGGAAAGTTTAGCAGGATTAAAGGGTGAAAATAGTAACAGAAGCTGCAGTGGGGATTGGTCAGAGCCTAACTTAGAGGTCTTAGGTCTTAGGTTTGAATCCTGTCTGTGGAAAATAAACAGCCATTGCTTGAGTTAAAAAAAAACCCGAAGAAATAGGTTTAAACTACAGTACATTTAGGAGAATGTGATAGTTACTCATCAGAAGTGTCCGGCATTACTGTGTTAATTCATTGGAAAATGTAAGGATTAAATCCTTTCTTGCACACTCATGATCTACATTTTTATACACTGTTTATACATTTTTGTGTAGGCACAGATCTGTGTTGTCACTGTCAGTTTCACCTAACTGAACTGTTACTCTTGCTACTGTTATTATTTTAACATCAATTCAAAGTCAAGAAAATTAATCTGGCATTCACTAACAGGGTAAGTTATATGCTATCAAAATCCATATTGCATTATAATTTTAGACAAAGTGGATATTTTGTAGAAAAAAATCATTAAAATTGTAAAATCGATATTCACAAATGTTTATACTTTATTTTTCAGGTCCCCATGTAAAAAATTTAATTCCATGTACACCAAACGAGCTACAGTGTGGTGTATCACATAAATGCATTCCATTGAACAAAGTCTGTGATAAACATTATGACTGTGATTCCGGTGAGGATGAGTTCGGCTGCGCGAATAGTAAATGTAAGTTGAAGGCTATTATTAGACCAGTTTGAAACGGTTTGGGATTTGAATCTAGTCTGACCTTATTTGAAAAGTATTGGCGAGACTAGCAAATGACTTTGAAATAGGCAGGAATTTGACTTTTTAAATAGAGTTTGAGATTGTGAAATTTCACGGTAGAAGTTAACATTTCTTCAGTAGCAAATTGTAGGATACTTACAAAAAAAGGCATCTTATAGTGGCTGCTATAAACAGGTGTATGTAATATTAAAATGATTACTTCGGTCAAGTCCATATTGGCTGCTTTGGACAGGTGACTGCCTAATAATTCAACTGTATTTTACAGTACGGCCTTGGTGGTTAACTCTGAAAAAGGATATTATTTTGATTCTAACATGACAAGATATTAGAATAGCTGAATAAATGTAATGGGTTATTTTATATGGGGATATCTATTTAATGTCATGCACCACAATGTGATGTCAGTTTTGACAACATGCTGGCATTGCCATCAAAGCATTGTTTATTGCATAATAAAGCCTAATTCTTTGTATAAAGAGGCAAAATAGCTTGTCATGGATATCATTTATATTTGAAAGAGCTTTATAAAGTGTTGGTTGGTTGGCCTTGAATGACTTTCATCAGTGTACCATTGCAGACCAATAAAAGCACAGGTTAAGAAAGAAACTAAATAATATTGCTTTCACTTTAAGTTTAGGATAGAAAACGAGAACTTCATTGCAACTATATTTGTAGGTAAAGATGTTTCGTGCGAGAAATGTGCCGAACTATCGGTAGAAGGGGCCAAATGTTACTGTGAGGAGGGTTTATTCTGGAACCAAACTTCATCTGAATGTATAGGTGCGTATTAAATATTAACCTACCACAGAAATGTAGGTAATGTGAAGAGCCAAAAATTACTGTATACCCCTGTTTAAACACCAGCGGGGATTTTACATTTTTGACCCAGGAGGTGGTTATTCTAGACCAAAATGAAAAAAAAAAATGTTGACCCAGGGGACGATTATTCCAGATCCAAAAATGCAAACTAAGAGCTGTTCAATGAAAGTATGACCTGTGTTTTCTATTATTCCCTGGATTAACCTGAATATTGACATGGATTACTTTTTAGCTCACCTGGCACAAAGTGCCAAAGTGAGCTATTAGGATCGCTCAGTGTCCGGCGTTCGGCCATTAACATTTTCCTTCAAATGACATCTTCTTTGAAACCAATGTTGATGAAACTTGGCAGGGATGTTCTTTGCATGAAGCCCTCTCATAGTTGCTGAACTAATTTCATTCCATGCAGAACTCTGGTTGCTATGGCATCAAATACGGAAAACTTTAAAAGTCTTCTTTTCAAGAACAGGAAATCTTTGGCATGGACCTCTACTAAGATCGTTTAAGTTACGGCCCCCGGGTCACAATTGAACCTGCTCAGGGGGGTCACTTGTTTTATATAGGCTTTTATTAGAAAATTTCTTCTCTAAAACCACAAGGCCTAGAGCTTAGATATTTAGCATGTAGTATTGCTTAGCGGAAATATACCAAGACTGTTCAAATTATGACCCACAGAAATGATGTAAATACTTGAAATGATGTTATACCTTAGAAAACCAATTTGCTAAAAATAGCATTGAACACAAGCTATTTCATAACAGTACCACAAGACATACTTAGCATGTAGGATTGCTAATTCCACCTCTACCAAGTAGACCTCCGTGTCAAAATGGACCCCGCAAAGGGGTCACTTGATTTTATAAAGGCTTATATA
Organism: Saxidomus purpurata; assembly: GCA_022818135.1. Lineage (NCBI taxonomy): Eukaryota > Metazoa > Mollusca > Bivalvia > Venerida > Veneridae > Saxidomus > Saxidomus purpurata. The sequence continues at coordinate 25,584,594 of JAFMSR010000009.1, forward strand.
GGAAAAACTTTAAAAATCTTCTTCTCTGAAACCACAAGGCCTAGAGCTTTGATCTTTAGTTTGTAGCATTGCCTAGTGGACCTCTACTAAAATTGTTCAAATTATGACCCCCGAGTCAAAATTGACCTGCCCGTGGGTGACTGATTTTGCATAGGCTTATGTAGGAAAAACTTTATAAATCTTTATTTCTGAAACCACATGGCCTAGAGCTTAAATATTTGGCATGTATCATAGCTTAGTTGACATCTTCCAAGAATGTTCACATCATGTCCCCCAGGTCAACATTGACCCTTTCTGCTATTGATGACTTTGTACATGTATTATAGCCAATGGTAGCCAGGTTAGCGATATAGGGCCAATTCTTGGCCCGCTTGTTTAAATAATGTTTTATCTATTGAACACCTCATTTTCTCAATATATTGCAGTATTTTAACACATTAAGGCTGATAAATGACATTTTTCGTTTAGTCAGCACACATCCTGATCTCCCAAAGGTAAAATTGGCACATTCTTTGCAGGGAAGCAGTCTATTTATGTTTTGTAAAGAAGTCATTTCTTTGTGTATTCATGTGTTTTTCTTGATTTTCTAGTTTGATTTATTTATTTCTGATCATTTTGGTTTTATTATACATTATAGGACTTCAAAACAAATGATTTAGTGTTGTTTATTACTTAGTATGTAGCCCGATAACCGAGGATTTGATTGTCCTATTCCAGCCACTTTTTACCTGGCATTCTGGGTAATCTTAAAATATATGGTTTGTTTGTTTGATGTGCTTATGGTCCACCATCCCTTTTCAAGGTATATACGGTATGACCTGTAGAGAGACAGATACAGATACAAAGGAATCTGGGTACCAGACCCTAGCTCTTTTACGAAAAGACCCTTTGGTTCTTGTTCACATGCCTGGTGTAAAGCACCGATACACATTGGACTACCTCTGGGTTTTTAACCAGTTCATTTCTAGATGAATGGGAAACACTGCAAAGCGTTTCTGAAATTTCCAGTGCCCCGCCCGGGATTCAAACCGGGGACTGCTGGATTGGTAGTCCAGAGCGTTAACCACTCGACCACCGCACCGCCCTAAAAATATATTGCCATGCAGAATGCTTATATAATGCTATAAATAGCAAAATGGTTTTCCACAATCTAAAATACTTATCTATAATATTATCTATTCTTAGAGATTAGAACAGACATCATACAGTATGATTGTGCTGCTTTTCTATTCAGCATTATATTTTTACAGACTTGGGTAGCTATCATTAATAATGACTTTTTAGTATTATACAATGCAACATAATAGAACTAATTTGTAATCTTTTAATTGCTACAGAGGAAGTTAAGTAAAAATTTGGCTGGATCTAAATTAATCCATTCTTCAGTTAACAATTTCTCTGAGGAGGGGGTGGGGGTGGGGTCGGAGTGGGTCACTTGGTTCCCATAGAACTTGATTACAGGGAAAATTTAAAAAATCTTCTCGTCTAAAACCACATGGTTGGTATTTGAAATGAAACATTGTGTAGTCGACTGCTATGTAGCCAGTGGTAGCCAGGTGAGCAATAAAGGGCGATCTTGGCCCTCTTGTTTCATATGCCTCTCTCCAGACCTAGTAAGTCAAATTTTTCTATAATAAAGGGAAGGGGCCCGGGGCATTTTTTATTAGGCGGGGGGAGGGGGGAGTGTTTAAACATGGGTATGACATTGTGTCGTCTGGCTTAACCTGGGCTCATAAACAGTGGTTCTGCTGTCAAACCTATGTCACAACCACTGATGATGTTTTTGATGATTTAAGCCGAGTTTGGTTTGGATAGGTCAGTAGGTCAAAGGTCAAGGTCACAATGGCCACATCACACAGTGTAATGTATCTTTTTTATCATGGAGTTCCTGATTTAACAGGTTCAGTACTCTGTAGAAGTCTTAAAAGAAGTCCCCAGGTGGTCATATCTTTTTCCATACTGGGGGGCTGGCTCAATTTGTTATGAAATGTTTTAATGAAATGTTTTAGCTACAAAAATCTTTGGCATTTTTTAAAATATATTTTCACACTACAAAGTAACATGCTTAGTCAAGGGGAGCTTCTATTTAAATTTCTATGGTACGCTGATTCTGGTTTCTTGAAATTGTATGCATGGGGGTTATTTGGTTTGCTTACATTAAATTTTACATATACATGTAGTTAAAATATGTATTGTAAACAAGGGATAGTAAGATGTTATAAACATGTAATAACAAAAATCTTACATTAGCTTACAGATGAAAAGATAACATTTTAAGATGTTTTTGATACATGAAAGATTGTAACTTTACGATCATATGAGATGCACATGCCCAAATAAATGTAGAATGCATTCTCTTAACCTGATGCCTGCAAAGGATTTTTCCTTTGCATCCGATGCAAATGGGGAGTGGTGGTGTAGAGGTTAAGGTGTCAGTCGCTCATCCTGAAGGTTGCGGGTTCGAGCCCCACTGGGGTCATGACTGTACCTTGTCGTATGACACCAGTAATGGTTTTTCCAGAAATCAAGACCCGAGAGTTACTCGATAAGCTTCATTAGCTTTCTTCACAATCAAGCTGAAATAAATGAGTATAAACTAAACTAAATGATGTTCAGTCTTCACATGGGTGAAAGTTGATCATGATCTACACTGTTCACTTTTGAGACAGTAAATTTTCACAAAGCACCCCTTTGAATGAAAAATGTAACTGTCCAGTTTGAAAGTTGGGCAAGTTCACTTTTGAAAGTTAGTGGGATCAGGATTAAGCAGTCCAGTTAACGGTCGAGACAAGCAATTCTTGTTCATTTCATCATTCGCACTATGTGACCTTGACCTTTCAACAATGTGTATCTCGTGCTTACAGTAAACTGGTTATTTTTCACACATAATAAATTATGTAGATAATAAACTTCAGGTTTTTATACAAACAAAGTAAAACTAGGTGCGAAAAATTTAATACTGAAGAAAGAATATATGACATTTTCATGCATTCTAGTGGCTTCTGCATAATATAGGATAATAAATTCTGCACAGATTATGAAGTTTGTTTACAGTATAGCGTTGTGTTTCAGACCTAAATGAATGTGATTATGAACAGTTTTGTGACCAGCCCAGTGAATGTACAAATCAAGACAATGGGTTTACGTGTGCGTGTGTGAAGGGATACAAGTTAGAAGGAAAGACATCTTGTAGAGCTGTAAATGGTAAGTTCACATAAAGAGAGACGGTTGGTAACACGGCTCAAAACCCATGGCCCTCAATATATGAGAGGATACAGTGATTTCAAGTCAGCGACTCTAAGCACCCGACCATGGAGGCAGACGTTTTGATATACATATTGCAACAAACTCTCATTGGACCACATAATTTTACAGTTTGTCACATATTTTCTAGATAGTAATTGTGATAGCATTTGTTGTGTAAGGTATCTTATCTAAGGACATATAGCTATTGTGGTCTTGCTAGGGATCAAACCCAAAAAATCTATGTGGTTTAAGAGGCAATCTTGGTCTAAACTGGTTGCTATTAGGCCTCTAATAGACTTTCACACAGCACGTCTCAAATACACTTTTTGAAAAACTTTATTTTCTATATTTATGATGATATATCATGTAATATAATATTTTATTGGAAATAATTATTTGTTTTAGAACCAGCTGGTGAAGAACCAAGACTGCTTATATCAAATCAATGGGACGTACGGCAGCTGTCAATCAAGGGAAACAAACTTTCACCTCCATATGTAAGAGTAGCACAAAGGGTGACAACTCTGGCTTTTGATCATAGGAAAGACCAAGTTTGTTGGGTAAATACTATTTATCTGATCCTTTGAAATGAGTAGTTTCTTTAAGATAAAGCCCCAAGATAGTTTCCATAAGACAAAATTTCAAAGTTTATTTCCATAAGGCAAAGTCCCCAGTAAGTTTCCAAAGGCAGTGCCCCCTGTTAGTTTCCATAAGGCAAAGTCCCCAGTAAGTTTCCAAAGACATTGCCCCTGTGAGTTTCCATAAGGCAAAGTCCCCAGTAAGTTTCCAAAGGCATTGCCCCCTGTTAGTTTCCATAAGGCAAAGTCCCCAGTAAGTTTCCAAAGGCATTGCCCCTGCTAGTTTCCATAAGGCAAAGTCCCCATAAGTTTCCAAAGGCATTGCCCCCTGTTAGTTTCCATAAGGCAAAGTAACCAGTAAGTTTCCAAAGGCATTGCCCCTGTTAGTTTCCATAAGGCAAAGTCCCCAGTAAGTTTCCAAAGGCATTGCCCCTGTTAGTTTCCATAAGGCAAAGTCCCCATAAGTTTCCAAAGGCATTGCCCCCTGTTAGTTTCCATAAGGCAATGTCCCCAGTAAGTTTCCAAAGGCAGTGCCCCTGTTAAGTTTCCATAAGGCAAAATCCCCATGAAGTTCCAAAGGCAGTACCCCTGTTAGTTTCCATAAGGCAAAATCCCCAGTAAGTTTCCAAAGGCATTACCCCCTGTTAGTTTCCATAAGGCAAAATCCCCAGTAAGTTTCAAAGGCAGTGCCCCTCTTAGTTTCCATAAGGCAAAGTCCCCAGGAAGTTTCAAAAGGCATTGCCCCTGTTAGTTTCCATAAGGCAAAATTCCCAGTAAGTTTCAAAAGGCAGTACCCCAGTTAAGTTTCCATAAGGCAAAGTACCCAGTAAGTTTCCAAAGGCATTGCCCCTGTTAGTTTCCATAAGGCAAAATCCCCAGTAAGTTTCCAAAGGCATTGTCCCTGTTAGTTTCCATAAGGCAAAGTCCTCAGTAAGTTTCCAAAGGCAGTGCCCCTGTTAGTTTCCATAAGGCAAAGTCCCCAGTAAGTTTCCAGAGGCAGTACCCCTGTTAGTTTCCATAAGGCAAAGTCCCCAGTAAGTTTCCAAAGGCATTGCCCCTGTTAGTTTCCATAAGGCAAAGTCCCCAGTAAGTTCCCAAAGGCAGTGCCCCTGTTAGTTTCCATAAGGCAAAGTCCCCAGTAAGTTTCCAAAAGCAGTACCCCTGTTAGTTTCCATAAGGCAAAGTCCCCAGTAAGTTTCCAAAGGCATTGCCCCTGTTAGTTTCCATAAGGCAAAATCCCCAGTAAGTTTCAAAGGCAGTGCCCCTGTTAGTTTCCATAAGGCAAAGTACCCAGTAAGTTTCCAAAGGCAGTACCCCTGTTAGTTTCCATAAGGCAAAATCCCCAGTAAGTTTTCAAAGGCAGTGCCCCTGTTAGTTTCCATAAGGCAAAGTCCCCAGTAAGTTTCCAAAGGCAGTACCCCTGTTAGTTTCCATAAGGCAAATTCCCCAGTTTGCATATAGCAAGGTCTGCAGTTAATTGAATGGCAAATTCCATACATGTAGTTAGTTTTCATATTAAAGGTAATTTCCGAAGTCAGCTTCCATATGTAAGTGTCTCCTGTTAGTTTCCATAAGGCAATGTGCCCAGTCAGTTTCCATAAGTCAATGTCCCCTGTTAGTTTCCATAAGGCAATGTTCCCAGTCAGTTTCCATAAGTCAATGTCCTCTATTAGTTTCCAGAAGGCAGTGTGCCCTGTCAGTTTCCAGAAATTAATGTCCCCTTTTAGTTTCCATAAGTCAATGTCCTCTGTTAGTTTCCATAAGTCAATGTCCCCTGTATTCCAAAAGGCAATTTGCCCAGTCAGCTTCCATAAGGTAGTGTCCCCTGTTAGTTTCCATAATGCAATGTCCCCAGTCAGTTTCCATAAGTCAATGTCCCCATTTAGTTTCCATAAGTCAATGACGAGTTAGTTTTCATGAGATAATAACCAGTCTTAATATTTTTACGGCAAATCCCCATTTAGCCCCCTGATTTTGTGTTGCTATGAGTTATAAGGCTTGACCTTTTATTACTAAATGAAAGTTTTTAGTAACTGCTCTCTTTTACCCGAGACAGTTTTTTCTATTTTAGGAAGGTTAATGCTTTCTTATCTTTATAACACTTTCAGTAGTTTGCTAGCTTGGTAATGTCATATTCCAGTTGATAGAAAAAAAAAGGAAATGGCAACAGTTAGAATATGTGCACATTTCATATCATAGGTACAGAGATATAAACTAGAAATGTATTTCAGATAACATATCATGGAAATAAAGGCAGGTCGTCTCTACAGTGCTCTTCGGTAAAGTCACCTACAGAGCAGCTACATACTATTCCTGTCAACATCCATCTTACCAGTAAGTAACAAGTACAGTATATATAACAATTCCGGATATAGCGAAATTCCGGATATAGCGATATTCTGGTTATAACAATTCCAGATATAGCAAAATTCCAGATATAGCGAAATTCCAGATATAGCAAAATTCCAGATATAGCGAAATTCCAGATATAGCGAAATACCGATATAGCGAAATTCCAGATATAGCGAAATTCCAGATATAGGGAAATTCCAGATATAGCAAAATTCCAGATATAGCGAAATTCCGAAATTCCAGATATAGCGAAATTCCAGATATAGCTTAGGAAATTCCAGATATAGCAAAATTCCAGATTAGGGAAATTCCAGATATAGTGAAATTCCAGATATAGCAAAATTCCAGATATAGCGAAATTCCAGATATAGGGAAATTCCAGGTAAAGCAAAATTCCAGATATAGCAAAATTCCAGATATAGCGAAATTTCAGATATAGGGAAATTCCGGATATAGCCAAATTCCAGATATAGGGAAATTCCAGATATAGCAAAATTCCAGATATAGCAAAATTCCAGATATAGCGAAATTCCGGATATAGGGAAACTCCGGATATAGCAAAATTCCAGATATAGCGAAATTCCAGATATAGCGAAATTCCAGATATAGGGAAATTCCAGATATAGTGAAATTCCAGATATAGCAAAATTCCAGATATAGCGAAATTCCAGATATAGCGAAATTCCAGATATAGGGAAATTCCAGATATAGTGAAATTCCAGATATAGCGAAATTCCAGATATAGCGAAATTCCAGATATAGCGAAATTCCAGATATAGGGAAATTCCAGATATAGCCAAATTCCAGATATAGGGAAATTCCAGATATAGTGAAATTCCAGATATAGGGAAATTCCAGATATAGCAAAATTCCAGATATAGGGAAATTCCAGATATAGCAAAATTCCAGATTTAAGAAACAACTTTTATGGAGCCCAGATTTTTTTTGAATATGAAAGTGCTATATGGATATAACATACTCTGGATATGAGGAGCAAATGTAAATGGTCGCAAGACATTTGTTATATAGATGGTTTACTACAAAAATTATGTAATTTGTGTGCAGGCAGACTTATGGAGGAATTTAATTTTGGCAACAGGATAATTCTGTAACAGTAAATTATATGTGAAATTAATCTTTCGCGGGAGTTTTGAATAAGCAAAGTGAGAAATTCGCGAAAAATAGCAAACAGTTCAATCATCAAAACATAGGTCATAATTATGTAGTAATTTTAAACCTTAAATTTTACCTTGCTGATAACTTTGCACCAGTACAGATCATAATCAGTCTGTAAACTAATCATGATCTGCACTGCTTGTTACTCAGACAGTTGTCAGTGAGCATACCTGTGAATAATTAATGGTACCATCCAAATGGAAAAGTCCATTTTAGAAATTTAGCAGAATAACAGGAAAAGTTCATTTTAGAAATTTAGCAGAATAACAGGAAAAGTTCATTTTAGAAATTTAGCAGAATAACAGGAAAAGTTCATTTTAGAAATTTAGCAGAATAACAGGAAAAGTTCATTTTAGAAATTATAGCAGAATAACAGGAAAAGTCCATTTTAGAAATTTAGCAGAGTAACAGTCAAGACTTGAAGATTCTTTTTTGGCTAATTCTCATAATAGAAAAATAATCTGATTCTCAAATTTCAGATTTTACATCACCCATAAAATTTAAGCACACATTAGTCAAATCTTTAATATACTTTTGAATCAAATCAGTTTTCATATCCTGATAATTTTATTACCAAAGGAAAGTGACACTTAACTATCATATTTTAGTAACAGTACTTTTAGCAGAACCTTAAAAAACAATATGCTATACGTATTAGTAAATATTAGCGGTATATTTTGTCCATATTAGTGGTATATTTTGTCCATATTAGCGGTATATTTTGTCCATATTAGCGGTATATTTTGTCCATATTAGTGGTATATTTTGTCCATGTTAGCGGTATATTTTGTCCATATGTATTTAAGTTAAATCCAAGACTATATCAATTTATATTGTTTTCCACAGCTGTTGAGAGTTTCGCCAAAGACTGGGTTCGAGGGAACTGGTACTTTGCAGATCCAACTTTAAAACGTGTAGCCATGTGTTCAGAAGATGGGATATTTTGTCATGTACTAGCTTCAAGTAAAAGTCAGCTGGCTGGGCCAAGGAGTCTGGTCATTGACCCACATGGAGGGTAAGGATATTTTCATGTCTAACTCCTGGTACTACATTTTTATACGCCTGAAGGGACGTATTATGGGAACACCTGCGGCAGGCGGGCTGTGTCCACACTTTAAGGTAGCAAACAACTGCAGTTATTTAGTCTTTATCAAGATTAAAAATTTAGCATACAAAATCGCTTTATCAAATACAGCAAACTTAATGACTTATAAAATATACAAAAAAATGAAACAAAAAGCGAGACATGCACTCAGTTTACAATGCAGTACAGACTGTATAAAAATCTTGCACCATAATGAAGCAAATACTGGCCATAAGACACATTTCCAGGAGATATGATGGTACAGATTAGGAGATTGAATGAAAAATCAGGAGATTAGTGATGCCAAGAGGCCATCCCTGAGGTTGTGGGTTCGAGCCCCACTGTGGTCACGACCGTACTTCCTCATATGACACCAGTACTGGTTTTTCCAGGAAGCGGACTCGAGAGTGACTCAATAAGCTACAAGCTTTCTTCACAATCAAGCTAAAATAAATTAGTATAAACTAAGAGGTCCGCCTCTGTGGTCGAGTGGTCAGAGTCGCTGACTTGAAATCACTGTGACCTCTCATGGATTGAGGGTCATGGGTTCGAGCCTTGCTACCGACCATGACTCTTTATGTGAGAGCGAGAAAGTTGGCAGTTACTTACGGAGGATAGCTTGGAGTTTAGAACTGGTTCTTCCCAGGAACGATTGTTAGGTAAACTGCCCGCCTGTTAAAATGACCAAAGTACGGTTGGAATGGGTGTTAAAACTCCTACAACAACGTCAATGCTAAATTGGTATCATAAATATCAGGGTTCAACTTCATGTAATTTGTATACAAAGAATGAGTTCATTTTGATTAAAACATGTTCACAATGCAAACTGAGTTAGTAAACATCAGACCCTTTTTACCCTTTGTTAAATGCCAAAGAATAACTGTCAGTAAAGTATACAGCATTTTTGGCTGCACTTACTGATTTAAAAATTCATTTCAAAGTAACTATGCTTGTTGAGAGTTGCTGTGTAAATATGAATCACTAAAACACTTGTTGAGGGTGTAGTGGGTTTCGCATTAGTTTTTATATTGTTTTCATATACTTTCCGGCTTAGATGATTTTATGAAGTATTTATTTGTAAAATAGATTTGATTCTTTGAATTTTTGTAGTGAGAACTACTTTAGTCATGTAAGTTCATGCTTCCTTATTTGTGTACACATCACAAACCCACAGGCCGTCAAAGTTTAACTTTGTACTTTAAAGGTCCAGGATCACATTGATTTTACTGATTTAGAAAAAATAAATTTTCTGATAGGAAAATGATAGAACCATGGCCTTTTGACGCTAATACAATGCAGATATATGACTTTCTTTCGTATTCAATTCACTTCCTCATGAAAAAGAGTTCCCAGATCAATTCTGTTATTAAGACATCTTTCTTTGTAAAGTAAGAGCTACAATTTACTTGCAATTGTGATCCAGGGACTTTAAAGTCTTCTTTCATACAGATACAGTTGAGTCTGTATAACTGGCCAGTTGTGTTACTATAAAGCAGTCAATATACATGATACCAGATAAATATCAAGAGTTTTTAGCTCACCTGGCTACGCCAGGGTGAGCTTTTCTGATCGATGATTGTCCGTCGTTCGTCGTACGTCGTCCGTCAACATTTTGATTCAAATGACATCTCAGTCTGAAACCTCTAGGCCAATGTTGATAAAACTATGCAGGAATGTTCCTTGCATGAAGCTCTACCAAAATTGTTCAAAGAATTCCATTCCATGCAGAACTCTGGTTGCTATGGCAACAAATAGGAAAAACTTTAAAAATCTTCTTCTCTGAAACCACAAGGCCTAGAGCTTAGATATTTGGCATGTAGCATTGTCTAGTGGACCTCTACCAAGATTGTTCAAATTATGAGCCCCGGGTCAAAATTGACCCCGTGCGGGTGGGCACTTAGTTTTTGCATAGGGTTATATAGGAAAAACTTTAAAAAATCTTCTTCTCTGAAACCACAAGGCCTAGAGCTAAGATTTTGGCTGGCTTCAGTGGACCACAAGATTGTCCAAATTATGACCTCCGGGCAAAAATGACCCCCGGGGGGGGGCCCCCCAGTTTTGCATAGGAAATTAGGAAAAACTTTAAAAATCTTCTTCTCTGAAACCACAAGGCCTAGAGCTTAGATATTTGGCATGTAGCATTGGCTAGTGGACCTCTACCAAGATTGTTCAAATAATGAGCCCCGGATCAAAATTGATCCCGCACAGGGGGTCACTTAGTTTTACATAGGCTTATGTAGGAAAAACTTTAAAAATCTTCTTCTCTGAAACCACAAGGCCTAGAGCTTAGATATTTGGCATGTAGCATTGGCTAGTGGACCTCTACCAAGATTGTTCAAATTATGAGCCCCGGATCAAAATTGACCCCGCACGGGGGTCACTTAGTTTTACATAGGCTTATGTAGGAAAAACTTTAAAAATCTTCTCTGAAACCACAGGGCCTAAAGCTTAGATATTTGGCAGGTAGCATTGTCTAGTGGACCTCTACCAAGATTGTTCAAATTATGACCCTCGGATCAAAATTGACCCCGCACGGGGGGTCACTTAGTTTTACATAGGCTTATATAGTAAAAACTTTAAAAATCTTTTTCTTTAAAACCACAAGGCCTAGAGTTGAGATATTTGGCATGTAGCATTGGCTAGTGGACCTCTACCAAGATTGTTCAAATTATGACCCCCGAGTCAAAATTGACCCCGCACTGGGGGTCACTTAGTTTTACATAGGCTTATATAGGGAAAACTTTAAAAATCTTTTTCTCTGAAACCACAAGGCCTAGAGCTTAGATATTTGGCATGTAGCATTGCCTAGTAGACCTCTTCAAAGTTTGTTCAAATTATGCCCCTGGGGTCAAAATTGACCTTGCTCAGGGGGGATCATTTGTTTTACAAAGGCGTATATAGGAAAACTTATTTGGTATATAACATTATCTAGTGATCTTCCACCAGGCAAGTGGACTTGTACCAAGGTGAGCGATATAGGGCCATCTTGGCCCTCTTGTTACAATACCAATGACCTGTGAGAAATGTTTACATATGCACAGGGAAAAGAATTCATTTTATTTCCTCAGCCTCAAGAAAGGAACAGGGGTTTCCCTGGGTTTTCCCCATCACTGGTGTTGTGCAAGTTGTGATAAAAGTAGTCATTCTTAAGAAAATTACAGTAAAACCTGTCTTAAGTGACCATACAGGGAAAGCTGAATTTGTGGCCTCTTAATTGAGGATAAATCATTGCTATCATCTTGAATAACAAGGGAGGAATTTAAAGTGGTTGCATATGTCAGATTGTTGCTAAATTCAGTTGGTCACAAGGGCAGGGTTGACTGTACATCTGTATTATGTAACCACCAGCTCTTAGTTGCTATTTCATTGGTAGAAGTGGCATCATTGATACATAGTGTTCATACTTGAAGTATACTTTTGTTTGGATGATGGGAGTGTCCCAAAAAATATACATGTACAAAAATAGACATGTACAAAAATAGACGTAGACGTGTACAAAAATAGACATAGACGTGTACAAGAATAGACATGTACAAAAATAGACATGTATAAAAATGTACATGTACAAAAATAGACATAAACGTGTACAAGAATAGACATGTACAAAAATGTACATGTACAAAAATAGACATGTACCAAAATATACATGTATAAAAATGTACATGTACAAAAATAGACATGTACAAAAATAGACATGTACAAAATGTACATGTACAAAAATAGACATGTACAAAAATATACATGTATAAAAATGTACATGTACAAAAATGTACATGTACAAAAATAGACATGTACAAAAATACACAATGTCATGTACAAAACTATACATGTACAAAACTATACATGTACAAGGATGAAGAGATGCTATGTAAGACTATGTGTTTTCTAATGCTTGTGATTTTTGTCAACAGGTTCTTCTATTTTTCGGACTGGAACGGCACGACACAAGCCATTTATAAATCCAGCCTGAGCGGTCATGGGCTCAAAGTTCTCGTAAAAACAAAACTCTCGAAGCCCCTCGGACTGAGTATAGATTATGCCAACAGACATCTGTACTGGGCCGACATGAACCTCAATGTCATAGAGAGGATTGACTTGTCCGGGGAAAACAGTTCTCGTAGAGTCATCGCTATTGGACCAAAGGTAAACTTGGCTGATATTCGTCTTTGACTTCTTCTAATGATGTAGTGGCTCTCACACAGTACTGTCTGGAACACAGGTTAATCATGTTATGACACATTATTATACAAAAGTCACGATAAGACACCAGTATTACCTATCTGATACTTTTATAGACAGTTTAGCAGTGTTGCGTTTAAAGTGTTGAGAACATTAAGGAAAAGGGCAGTAAACAAAGTAATATAACTCTTGCTTGCCTTACTATACCCCTACCAATCAAACTGTGGTATATGGCAAGCTTTATATCTACATGTAGGTTCACTTTGTTACATCACACCACTCGCATACTGTTGCCTCGTGTAACTGTTACTGAAATAAAACAAAATATTTACTCACTATGACGTCAGGTGGTCTAGAGGTACTCCCACAAAATAGAGGCCACTAATTTTTGACACAGTTTGTGGAGTACAAATCACTTGCAGTGATAACTCTATAGTTTTTTTATAGTTCTTTTTTTACTCATTTCTTTCTTGAGCATAACTATTCTTGCGTATCAGATATGCTTTTCTTGTGGTTTTACCCTTGCCAGAAAACTCCAATGCTGGATGACTCTCGTGAATTACTTGTGACGTATTGTTCTAAACATTGCGACGTCAATTTCCCAAACACAAAGTCTGAATATCGTTTTTTTGTAGAGCTCTTTATGATAATGTATAATTTTGATTTATTTTAGAAATATACTTTAAAGTGCAAGACGGTAATTGCAAGGAAAAGTTTCTATCATGAGACATTTAGTTCAGATGGAAATATCCTTCCCCTCGAGTAATCTGCAGAGATTGTGCCCGCCAAAACAGTTACGCTCGGAGACGGGTATTTTTATCCAAACCGCATGCTCATGACGGAAGCTTTTGATCTGTAGAGTATTAAGATTTCTATGATTTTGCCGTTTTCCAGGTGGAGAGCATCCACAGTATAGCTGTATTTGAGAACTACCTGTACCTCAGTGACAGACACGAGAACCAGATGCTCCGAATGCACCGGTATAAGTATGGCGAGCCTCTAGACACGCTGTCTAACATGTCCCGACCTGGACAACTCCATGTGTATCATAGACAGAACCAGCCAGATGGTATGGGCTTTGAAAATATATGTTATGTTTGTTGTTGTTGTATTGGTTTTAAAACGCCCGTTTCTACCTTTTTTCAGTCATTTGTAGAGACAGTTTACCCTACCATTGCTCCTGGTAAGAGCCAGTTCCAGAACCCTATTTTCCGTAAAGAAACTGCCAACTTTTTCACATAGAGTCATCATCTGTAGCAGGGCACAAACCCATGACCCTCAACCAGTGAGGATTACAGAGATTTCAAGTCAGTGACCAGGGAGCCGGACTTGTCACAATTACTTTGAATGCATGAGAACTTGTGGTCGTAACATTTTCTGGATAGTTACTAAACTGCTATTTAATGAGACTGCTTGAAGTCATCCATATTTCAAAATAAAATGCTAATATGTTTGATTTTTTTTTCTTCATCTGGATCTTAAATTCCTGGATTGACCTATCCACATACAGGCTGTACTGGATAAGGGTCAGTTTTCCTTTAAAACCAGGTGTAGTATAAAACAGGTCTAACTGTATATAAGATGTTACTCTTACACATTGTGTTTTAGGCCTTACTGTATATAAGATGTTACTCTTACACATTGTGTTTTAGGCCTTACTGTATATTAGATCTTACTCTTACACATTGAGTTTTAGGCCTTACTGTATATAAGATGTTACTCTTACACATTGTGTTTTAGGCCTTACTGTATATAAGATCTTACTCTTACATATTGTGTTTTAGGCCTTACTGTATATAAGATGTTACTCTTACACATTGTGTTTTAGGCCTTACTTTAAATAAGATGTTACTCTTACACATTGTGTTTTAGGCCTTACTGTATATAAGATCTTACTCTTACACATTGTGTTTTAGGCCCAGGAGAAGATCCTTGTAAAGCCAACAAGTGCGAGCATATATGTGCTGTATCCATGGCAACAGGAAAAGCACAGAAAGAATGTCTGTGTGCGGCAGGATATTCAAAGTCAGGCGACAAATGTATAGGTGGGTACCAGCTATTTCAAAGTAAAATGGCAAGATGTAATTTGTGGCCAAATTATGTGAAAACCAAAGTTTGGCCTGTGTGACAAGGCATGCTTAACGCTTGGAATGAGTGTTTGAGAGCAAGTTGATAAGTTCTGGAAATTATCTTCCTTTTAGAACCAAAAACCATTTGTATGAAACTAAACTAGTTGAATTTCCGGGTTTTGATGATGTTACATTACTGCACATATTGTTACACCTATGCCCAAGTTGTGGTAGTGTCCTTAGGCAAGTTACAGATAATTCCACATTGCCTGACTCTCTCTTTGAGGTTGATTCCATCGATTAGATTAGTATAAGTTGTAAGAACTTGTTTCGCAATCGTGATTAAATAAATATAAAATCACTGTATGTTATTTTGCTTGTACTTTGTACACTAGGTTTACAAAACACCTGCTGCAATATACCATACATGTATGTGATATATGTCATAGAATGTTCAATGGTTTTGAAATAGTCATGTGTCTAGATAAACATGATTTCTTGCCATGTCCATTAATTGGAAACTGCAAATTAAGTGCAGCCACTGCCAATATCAGAGTATTTTTGTATACAGTAATGTTCATTTACCTGTACGCCAGAGATATGTCAAAGGTGAAGAAAATTCATTTTATGTGTGATTCAGAAGAAAGACACAATTAGAACAGGTATAGGGATGTGGAACCCCTCTGAAACCTTTTGTGACACCTGGTTATAAAATCTAAATGTATCTTAGTTTGTCTGTTTTGAAATGATTTTACAGTTGACAGTAATTGTGGCGAGTTCTGTACTGGTACCCAGTGTGCAGGGGCAACAGACACATACTATCCTGATGAATGCTCTCTAGGTAAGTTCTCCATTCCTAGGTAAGTTCTTTATTCCGAGGTAAGTTCTCTATTTTCTAAAGAAAATTGTCTATTCTTAAAATAAGTTTCTTTAATTTTCCTAAGTAATTTTTGTATTCTTTATACTCTAAGTTAGTTCTCTACATTCTAGGTAAGTTAGCTATTCTCTAAGTAAGTACTATTTACTCTAGATAAATTCTCTATACTCTAGTAAGTTCTCTATTTCTTAGGTAAGTTCTCAGTACATGTACTCCAAGTAAGTTCTCTACATTATAGGTAAGTTCTCTTTTCTCTAAGTAAGGAACCTATACATACTAGGTAAATTCTCTATACTGCAGTAAGTTCTCTATTCTTCAGGTGAGTTCTCTTTACATGTACTCTAAGTAAGGTCTCTACACTCTAGGTAAGTTCTCTATTATTTAGGTAAGTTCTCTTTACATGTACTCTAGGTAAGTTTTCTACACTCTAGGTAAGTTTTCTACACTCTAGGTAAGTTTTCTACACTCTAGGTATGTTCTCTATTCTTTAGGTAAGTTCTCTTTACATGTACTCAAGGCAAGTTTTCTACACTCTGGGTAAGTGTTCTACACTCTAGATAAGTTTTCTACATGCTGGGTAAGTTTTCTACACTCTAGGTAGGTTTTCTACACTCTAGGTAAGTTTTCTACATGCTGGGTAAGTTTTCTACACTCTAGGTAAGTTTTCTACACTCTAGGTAAGTTTTCCACACTCTAGGTAAGTTTTCCACACTCTAGGTAAGTTCTCTATTCTTTAGGTAAGTTCTCTTTACATGTACTTTAGGTAAGTTTTCTACACGCTAGGTAGGTTTTCTACACTCTAGGTAAGTTTTCTACACTCTAGGTAAGTTTTCTACACTCTAGGTAGGTTTTCTACACTCTAGGTAAATTATCAATACTCTAAGTAAGATCTATATACCCTAAGTAAGTTCTTTTTACTCTACATAAGTTCTTGATAATTCTCAATACTTGAGGTAAGACGCATACAGTCCTGAAACATTCACTCAAGGTTTATCCATTGCTTTTTGTCTGCCTTGTCTCTCTGCCAGTCTTGTCTGTTTGTCTATCTGTCTGTCTGTCTGGCCAAAATTAACACAAGACTTTTTTGTAAAAGGCATGTTTACTTGCAGTAAAACTATCAGTTATTTGAGACACTTTTACCATTGGAGTAGTTGCGACTGATAGTGAGGTACACGGTTATATTATGCCAGTTTAATTTGTATCTTACAAAATTAATGATTCCGATGATAAATGCATTCAAACAGTTTGACTGAAATTTGCAATGAAAGGTGAAATTGCTTTCAGCATTATGTCCAACAAACACTTCATACTGCTCGGTTAGGAAAGAGTGCCAGCCGGAATCGTGGTGGTGCGACGGCAAGGTGGATTGTCCTAATGGAAATGACGAGGGAATATACTGCACATACGAGGAATGTGGACCAACAGAGTTCCAGTGCGCCTCGGGAAAATGCATTGATATCACTTATAAATGTGACGGAAACCAAGACTGCGGTCCTTATGACAAAAGTGACGAGGTAGGAATTTAACCCTTTCCCCGCCTTAAGGCGTAAAATGAACTTGTCCATCTTTCAGTATGCGTTAGGTCCATCTGTTTGCTCACTAATTGTTAATTTGCCTGAAATGACATCATCTCCAACTTAACACGTGTAATTTGATAAAATTTCACCAAGAGAAAACTTGCAGTGAACACTTCTTAATTAGTATCAAAGTTGTGTCAGTCGATTGTTTAACAAGTTAAATAATACAAAAACAAAAACAAAACTGAAAATAGAGTTTAAAAAACAACAACAAAAGGAAACGTCGAACATAAATATAACACTGCACGCAGAAAGAACAACCTCACCAAGATGTTTTTTGCTATAAATGGGTTCTATAGTTTTCTTCTAACAACATCTCCTCTGAAGCCACAGGTTGGAAATAAATGCATCTTGGCATGGATGGTCGTCAAATGGACCAGAATTGTTCAAAGAATTCCATTTCATGCAGAACGCTATCGTTGGAAATTTTATTGTTAATCAGAGTTTGAAAACATATAACAATATATATGTCTTCAAATAAAATCGAAGGGTTTTAGAGTGAATGTAGAAAAACAATTCCTTGTGCTTAAAAAGTATCCAACAATATTTCAGTTGAACTGCGATATTACGTGTGAGTCAGAGAATTTATTCCGGTGTGATAGCGGAGAATGTATAATGAGTGTTTTTGTATGTGATGGACACAAGGACTGCATCAATGGTTCTGATGAAAATTCAACCACATGTGGTAAGTAACATCAAAGTTCATTCTTTGTAATCTTTGATAAGCCCAGTACATGTATATTTTTGTACATGCAGTGCAATCTCCCTACAGCCGGGTGACTGGAAAATGGCTTTTGTCCATAGGTGGCTGTTGCTCAGAGGGATAATTTTGAAGTGATAGATATGATCAGCTTTTTGTTTTTGTTTTTGCGGGTTTTATATTACTCTTTGTACTAAAAGTTGTGAAAAGTGTTCATATAAAGGGGAGAGTATGTGTGAATTGTTGCATTAAATCTCAATATTAAAGTTGGACCAAGGAATGAATAAAACATACACACATTGGGGATTTTCTGAAAATTGCTTTATGGAAAGCTTTCGCGGTCAAAATTTTGACGGGCGGTTAGTGTGTTTCTTGGCCGTTTAAGAGGTTTTCTGTCAATTCGGGATAAAAAGTAGTGGCTGTTGGCCGGAGTTTGGAGGTGGCTGTTGTAGGGAGGTAAAACACAGAAAAACCAACGGGGGAATAAAAATTGGCTGCTGCTAGGAGGTGGCTGTTGATGTGAGGTGACCTTAGGTGGAGGTTACACTATTTATATTTTTGTACATGTATAATGTTTGTACATGTATATTTTTTTGGGACACTCCCATTATCCATCTGCACCTACACAGCTATGGCCCCTTTTGGTTACTGGTTGGCAAACCTTACAAAAATACACAGAAATTATAAGTAGTGACATTGCAACCAGTCACGCAGCCCCTTGCAGCAGTAAGGAACTAGTCTAACCAAACAGTTTGATATGCCTCTTCCAGTAAGACAGAAAAAATCTTCAGACAGAAAAAATCTTCAGACAGTCACCAATAATTGCGACCGGCTACAGAATTATGAAATGTAAATGTTTTTGTATTTCATGTAAATGGACAAGTTACGCAAGAGCAGTATGCAAATAAAAAAAAATGTACAGTGTATCATGTATATATATTGTGGTGTAAGCTTCGATGCTGCAGCATTAGTGCGTTTTTTTATTAATACCTGAATGGCATAACTTTTAAGAGTTAAGAAAATCCCGTCTAAAAATAAATTTTGAGGAATAGACCCACATATTCAGCAATGACCTTGACCCTTTATGAGCAAAGTTATACAAGTGTGTAAAGTTTAACATGAACACTTTCTATACATATTAGAATGTTCTTTAAAGCATAAAAAATGTATAGAAAAAACCCTCTATTGATATTACATTATGCAATACAGAACTTTCTCAGAGTATAAGTCAAAGACGGCTTTCTGTTTAAAGGCATTGTGAAAATACGAAAAAGCATGCAGTGATATTGTTGCATTGCATATATGCACTACATGTATGAGGAAAAATTATTCATGCTGTAAGTGAGCTCAGGTTTTCTGTGATAGAGTAGGAGACAGAGTGGATTAGGATCAGTGTGGATGCTGATCAGACTGTGTGTATTCTGATCAGACTGCGTGGATTCCAATCAGACTGTGTGGATTTTGATCAAACTGTGTGGATGCAGATCAGAAGGTGTGGATGAAGATCAGACTGTGGGGGACCAATCAGACTGTGTAGATTCCAATCAGACTGTGTTGATGCTGATCAATGTGTGGATTGCGACAAGACTGTGTGGATGCAGATCAGACTGTATGGATTCCAACCAGACTGTGTGGATGCAGATCAGACTGTGTGGATGCAGATCAGACTATGTGGATGCAGATCAGACAGTGTGGATGCAGATCAGACTGTTGGGGACCGATCAGACTTTGTGGATTCCGTTCAGACTGTGGATGCGAGTCACTGTCTTGATTGTGACAAGACTGTGTGGATTTGGCTCACTATGTGGATGCAGATCAGACTGTGTGGATGTGGATAACTGTGTGGATGCAGATCAGACTGTGTGGATGTGGATCAGACTGTGCAGATTTAGTGTATTTGGATCACACTGTTAGGATGCGGATCAGACTGTACGGATTTGGATCAGACTGTGTGGATGCGCAGACTGATATGGATCCATACTGATCTTAGAGGTAAGTTGGTTTTGCCAAAAAAGAATATAATGTTTGCTTGATCTTTAACTTGCAGATGAGAAACCACTACTTTTCCCGTGTAACACTGACATTGAGTTCCAGTGCCGGAATGGCGAGTGTATAGCATTGTCATGGCAATGTGATGATGACATAGACTGCGGAGACAGCTCTGATGAGAGTGATTGTGGTGAGTCAAAAAGTAGCGTAAAAATAAAGAACTTTAATCTTCAAACATTTATGTAGTGGGCTGATAAAGGACTCTGAAGAAGAAGTCAGTGGTCCGTCATTCAAACAAGATGTTTATATGGTTATTATTTAGCAAACTTTGGTTTCAGAACATTTATTACGGAAACAAAATTACAAGCATATGTTAAATAACTGCATCAGTTTTGTTTATATTCAGTCAGTTATACACAAACCCTGATTCAGAATAGAAATAATCTGTCACAAGTAGTTATTGATGCCATTTGAAATTTACATAAAAATCTTGCTGCCGTTTTCCATGCAGCCATGATTGATTGGCTTAATTTAGCATCTTGGATGTGTCAAAGACTTTCTTCTTTGAATCAATATAAGAGTGCCATAAGCAGTTACACTTAACTATCATAACATTTCTGCTCCTACACCAGCCAGACTTTTTGCTCGTAATACGCTGTCTTGGCAAATATCCAAGTATTTTGGTAAACATGAAAACATTGAAATTATTTCAGAAAACAAGATGGCTAATATATGTAATGACCATGAGCGTGGTTGCGATTCTGGAAATCGTTGTATACCAGAGCACTGGTTTTGTGATGGAGAACCCGATTGTATCGACAGATCTGATGAGTCCGATTCCAATTGTCCTGGTACAGTCTCCTTCGACGATATTTGTTTTTTTTTCATAAAAGATTTGGATAATTATATATTTTATTGGTTTGCACGTGTAAGTCTCTCAGTACACCAAATGTTAGGCGATCAATAACTAGAGAATTATTTGGCCTAGGTTCCTCAGACTTGGTACGTTGATTGGGTCAATTGACAAGTAATGAAATCTGGTTTGTCATGAAGTAGTCAGCAGTCTTGTCTGTGAAATGTGATAGTATTTACACACGCAGTCTATTCCTTTTTTGGCTCTAGTACTGGTTAGAACTCCAGAAAGCAGTTATATAGAAAAAATGATGTACGTTCCAAGAAATGTATGATTTAGTCTATAACTGATGTAAAATATATAGATTGAAAGTTTAAAGTCCAAGGATCGCATTTGATTCTGCAATTTCAAGGCGCATTTATATCACCAATTACGATGTCTTACCAGCAAAATTGACGTATTTCTTCCAAAAACATTCCTAACTTTGTTTATTAATTCAGAAGTAAATATTAGAAATATAGCGCAGTATCTTTTTCAATGATATAATTGCAAAAAATTAGACACTTTCAGACAACACTTTCGAGTAGAAATGACTTTATTATGAACGAAAGTCATTTGTCAATATTGTTTTAGAGTAAATAGAACAGAGTTAGTTATACTATCAATGAAGTCATTTTTATGTCGGTAAATTCAGAGTGCTCCTGGGGCTATAATGTGTTACAGTCATCGTCTGCTTTTGACAACTACCTTTATAACACTCCCACAATGCGCATTTTTCCTCACTATGAACCAACAACCTTTATACTGTACATAAGGTAATTTTCGCATGATGAAAATTTGGCGATTTGTGAGCAGACATCTTATTCGTGAATTTTAAGTTCACGAAAGGAGAATTTTGTAATGGTAAATCTATGTGAAATTAATCTTTCGTGACTTTCTAAATTAGCTAAGTGGGAAATTTGCGAAAAATAGCGAAAAATTAAATCATCGCAAATACGACCAAATTTACAGTAATATGTAAGTGGTCACTTGTGAAGCTACTCTTTTCCTGGCACCTTAAAACAGGTGTTTTGTAGGAAGTCAAATACTCTTAAGTAATTCATTACAGCCAACGTTAAAGTTTTTTCTTAAGAAAAATCTTTGAAACTGATCCTTGACTAGAGAGTAAAGTGAGCTGACTACCAATAATATGTAACTTTGAAAAGTTGCATCAGGTAAATTCAGCTGAGGTTACAGTCAAATCTGTTTTAGAGACCACCTCAATATAAAGACCAGGACCTAGTTGCTCCAAACTTCATTCAACAATTAAGCTAACAGTCTGTTAGCTTTAAAGGGTTTTATTTTTAGAGTTTGAAAGATTTACTTAAACAAATTTGTACCGTCAGTAGAATAAGGACTAAAAACTCTTCAAAGCAAAATCAAAATATTCCACCAGTGTTGCCCAACGTGAATAATATTTCTATCAAAAGTTAATCGATGGTTGGCTTAACTGTTGGCTAAAGATTAAACAACCGGTACCAGCTGGGTATAACATTGCATTACATAACCCTGTAGTAGAACCCCCTCTTATTGAGACCATCTTTCTATAAAGATTGCATCAACTTCTAGCCAGTGGTAATTGTTACATAAGTTTGACTGTACTCCATTTCCTAGAGGTCACCAAATGCAGCCAGGATTGGTACTCATTGACTGTAAGAAGCCTCTGTTATTACAATCAGAGTATCCCATGTAAAAGTCAATAATCCTCTGTTAAAGTCCCAGGAGCACAAATACAAGTAGCATTTATTTTACCAAGAAAAATGTCTTACCAGCGGAAATGACCTTTACTTGTACGAAAAAACATTCCTAACTTGGCTTTTTAAATCGATAAGTACATGTTTGAATTGTAGCACTGTATTTTTTTTCAGTGATATTGCAAAAAATAAGAAAGATTTCTGGCAACTCTTTTTCTGGAAGACACATCTTGAATATGAAAGATAGGCATATGTGAACATTGTTTAAGGTTGAATAGAACAAATGTCATGGTTCCATCATTATCCTATCAATATGACTTTATCATTATATTCAAATTGATCCTGGGACTTTAAGCAACCATCTATATGCAATAGCCTCTTTTGTTGAATCTCTTGGCTGAATCTTTAACACATGTTTGACTGTATACATGTGTCAAAAATCTCAAATTCAAATGCTTATTTTTGTTACATAGATGCAAACTACACATGCCTGGCACCAAAGAGAAAATGTGAAAAGAAAGGTATACATGTATGCTTGAAGCCGGAACAACTGTGTGATGGTACCAGTGACTGCGATGACAAAATCTTTGACGAGGGCGACGAGAACGGATTCTGTGATAGTAAGATGTTATTATATCTGTGACTGAGTTGCTTCAATGATACTGTCAAACCTGTGTTAATGACCACCTCCAGATAAAGATCAATATGCAAATAAAGATTAGATGGGGAAAAAACTGTGATTAATCCAGCAATAATGCATGGTGCTGAAACCATTACTGAAAATGCTGTTTAAGTATTGTTTATGAAGCATCAATTGTAGAGATAATGTAGAGCCACCATTGTGCAGTGGTAGTGCGTTCACCTCTGGATCGGAGGGGAGGGTCTCGGGTTCGATACCAACCAATGCTTAGTAAAGGTAGTGTCCCTGAGCAAGACACAGACATTGTCACATTGCCATTCTCTCTTCAAGGTTAATCTAGGTTGTAAGAACTTGTTTTGCAATCGAGAGTAAATAAATTAGTATGAATAAAGAAAAATTGTAGAACCACCTGAGAATAAAGAGAACCCATCAACGGAGGCTATACTTTCTTACCAACACAGATAACCAGTGTTCATTGTATTTATAACTTATTTTTCATTTCAGAGAAAACATGCCAGATAAAACCTTGTAGTGATATTTGTCACAATACACCAGAAGAGCCAGGTTTTGTCTGTGACTGTCCGATCGGCAAGAAACTGGACACAGACAATAAGACCTGCATATCAGCAGTGGCGGCTGATAAACTGTGCGAACAGTGGGGAATCTGCAGTCAGTTGTGCGAGCATGACAGCGAGGCCACCAACGGATACAGATGTAAATGCTTGGATGGTTTTTTCCTGGAACCGGATGATTTTACCTGCAAACCTTTAGGTATTTATTTATATCAGAATGCTTTTACTGTTTCGGCATCTGCTACACGATTCAGAGGACCTAGGTTGGATTGCAAGCCAGGTCATCTTCAGTGACAGCTCTAGGTTTACTGTAAAATCTTGTCGTTTTGATATTAATTTTAATGGTAAAGTGACCCAGTCAATGTCAGCTTCTATGTGTCGACTGTATGTAGTGTTATATCTACACAATAATATGTCAGAGTGCCGTAAAAAGGGACAGGAAGCCTTAAGTTTGGGACAGGGCAGTTGTGTGTGTTTGAGGACATCAAAATCAGAAACTGTCTGTCAGAATTGAAACATTTCTTTAAATAAATGATGCAGAAACTTTATAAAAGGAGTATTTTTTTAAACATGCTGAAAAATGCTTCCTGCATTATTTCAAAAGATTTCTGTTTATTCTGTTCTATGGGGTTCAACAAAAGGACATCTAGCAGGGAGACCATAAAGGGCAGCAGTGGGGAGGCCAAAAGGGGCAGGGTGCAGCACCCTTCTTAAATGCTCTATACATAACACCTATATAATTCCTTATTTCAGAGAGTGACCCAGTCTATGTAGTGTTTTCTAATCGTCATGAGTTACGACGGGTAGATGTCGCCACAAGTAACGCACTGTCTTTGATCTCCGGCTTGCGTAACACAATTGCACTTGATTTCTACTATAAGAATGGGGTACCAGTCTTGTTCTGGACTGATGTGATGGAAGACAAAATTTATAGGGGAACCATGACAGGAAACAGTAAGTTCTTCCTTTTAGACTTCTGTTCCTAGTTTTAAATTATCTCCCTTTGTAACATTTCTAGTTAGAAGCAAATACTCGAAATACAAGATAATTTTGCATGTGCTTTATAGCCAGATTCCACTGATTTTTGAGTCAAAGTTGAAGTCCTGAGTATTATAAGTAATCCACCGAAAAGTAATATAAATATGGTAATTTTATGCTATTTTTGCTATTCATAGGCCTGATAAATGTAGAGGCAATTATCAAATCTGGATTGGCTACAACAGAAGGCGTTGCCATAGACTGGGTAGGAGAGAACATCTACTGGGTAGAGAGCAGTTTGGATCAAATTGAGGTGGCTAAGTTGGATGGCTCAAATAGAACCACGCTGATAGCCGGGGAAATGACAAGCCCCAGAGCAATTGTTGTTGATCCAAGAGTGGGGTAAGTTTATTTCGATTTTGTAGATACAGTCCAACCTCCCTGAAAGACATCTCGCTATAGGTGAATTATGTAAGGAATCAACCTCTCAAGAGCAACATCTCTCTACAACAAACATAGTTCTGTCTTGGCAAGGATGTTCGGGCCAGTGAAGTTGAACTGTATTATGAATGATTCATAAACTATGTATAGAAGAAGTGTTGACAGTATTATTGCGGTATTCACTGCATATTCTAGAAACCTGTTGTAGAATCAATGAATTCTTAAGCTCAGCTATGTTAACACCAGTGTTCTTGTGATTGGTGAACACTAGTATGTGTTCTTGATTGGAGAACACCACTGTTCTTGTGATTGGTGAACACTAGTATGTGTTCTTGATTGGAGAACACCAGTGTTCTTGTGATTGGTGAACACTAGTATGTGTTCTTGATTGGAGAACACCACTGTTCTTGTGATTGGTGAACACTAGTA
Source organism: Saxidomus purpurata (assembly GCA_022818135.1). Classification (NCBI taxonomy): domain Eukaryota; kingdom Metazoa; phylum Mollusca; class Bivalvia; order Venerida; family Veneridae; genus Saxidomus; species Saxidomus purpurata. The sequence goes on from JAFMSR010000009.1 coordinate 25,610,067, forward strand.
TGTGTTCTTGATTGGAGAACACCAGTGTTCTTGTGATTGATGAACGCCAGTACTTGTTCTTGATTGGAGAACACCAGTGTTCTTGTGAATAATGAAAACCAGTGTTCATGTGATTGGTTTAATCTGTACCAGGTCGCAAAGGTTGATTTTCTCTCATAAGGCTCTTCTTTACATCTATCATAGCTATTCACAAATGGAGGAAAGGAGTTAAGGTTTATGTAACGACGTCCCCATAGTATGGTTTTGTTATGTTTTCACAAGGACATATGCTGTTGTATATTCACAGTGCTCAGTTACACTTTCACAAGGATGTGGAGTATTGGATTCACTACCGAACTGTTAAATTTCCACATGTCTCTGTAACATTCCCACAGGGATGTGCAGTCCTTACTAACAAAACTACATTGTGTTACACAGGGCTCTGTTTTGGACCGACTGGGATGGCCACAACCCTCGTATAGAGAAGTGTTCCATGAGTGGCGAGGGCCGTGCAGTGATACACAAGATAAGTCCCGCCGAGGGTGGAGGCTGGCCCAATGGTCTTACAATTGACTTTGATAGTCGACATCTATACTGGATTGATGCAAGGTATTTTTTTTTCAATTTCTTTTACAAGTCACTTGTTTTATACAAGCCTAAAACTACCATAAAAATTTATCATAGGTAGGTATGCCCCTTGAGTAAACTGCCATAAAAATTATCATAGGTAGGTAGGCCCCTTGAGTAAACTGCCATAAAAATTATCATAGGTAGGTAGGCCCCTTGAGTAAACTGCCATAAAATTTATCATAGGCAGGTAGGCCCCTTGAGTAAACTGCCATAAAAATTATCATAGGCAGGTAGGCCCCTTGAGTAAACTGCCATAAAAATTATCATAGGTAGGTATGCCCCTTGAGTAAACTGCCATAAAATTTATCATAGGTAGGTATGCCCCTTGAGTAAACTGCCATAAAAATTATCATAGGTAGGTAGGCCCCTTGAGTAAACTGCCATAAAAATTATCATAGGCAGGTAGGCCCCTTGAGTAAACTGCCATAAAAATTATCATAGGTAGGTAGGCCCCTTGAGTAAACTGCCATAAAAAATTATCATAGGCAGGTAGGCCCCTTGAGTAAACTGCCATAAAAAATTATCATAGGCAGGTATGCCCCTTGAGTAAACTGCCATAAAAATTTATCATAGGTAGGTATGCCCCTTGAGTAAACTGCCATAAAATTATCATAGGTAGGTAGGCCCCTTGAGTAAACTGCCATAAAAATTTATCATAGGTAGGTATGCCCCTTGAGTAAACTGCCATAAAAATTTATCATAGGTAGGTAGGCCCCTTGATTAAACTGCCATAAAAAATTATCATAGGTAGGTATGCCCCTTGAGTAAACTGCCATAAAATTTATCATAGGTAGGTAGGCCCCTTGATTAAACTGCCATAAAAAATTATCATAGGTAGGTATGCCCCTTGAGTAAACTGCCATAAAATTTATCATAGGTAGGTAGGCCCCTTGATTAAACTGCCATAAAAATTATCATAGGTAGGTATGCCCCTTGAGTAAACTGCCATAAAAAATTATCATAGGTAGGTAGGCCCCTTGAGTAAACTGCCATAAAAAATTATCATAGGTAGGTATGCCCCTTGAGTAAACTGCCATAAAAAATTATCATAGGTAGGTAGGCCCCTTGATTAAACTGCCATAAAAAATTATCATAGGTAGGTAGGCCCCTTGATTAAACTGCCATAAAAAATTATCATAGGTAGGTAGGCCCCTTGAGTAAACTGCCATAAAAAATTATCATAGGTAGGTAGGCCCCTTGATTAAACTGCCATAAAAAATTATCATAGGTAGGTAGGCCCCTTGATTAAACTGCCATAAAAAATTATCATAGGTAGGTAGGCCCCTTGAGTAAACTGCCATAAAAAATTATCATAGGTAGGTATGCCCCTTGAGTAAACTGCCATAAAAAATTATCATAGGTAGGTAGGCCCCTTGAGTAAACTGCCATAAAAAATTATCATAGGTAGGTAGGCCCCTTGAGTAAACTGCCATAAAAAATTATCATAGGTAGGTAGGCCCCTTGAGTAAACTGCCATAAAAAATTATCATAGGTAGGTAGGCCCCTTGAGTAAACTGCCATAAAAAATTATCATAGGTAGGTAGTAGGCCCCTTGAGTAAATTGATATTAGAATATTCATTGTATGTTTACACATTAATTATTTTTGTTTCATGAACATTTTTTTATATGCTGGTAGTACAGACATGTAACCATGGCAACTTGAAAACTTGTACATTGAATTTTATCTTCTTATTTCAACAGACTGTAGACTCAAATATGTCAGCATCGACGAATCAGTGTTGTCCAAAATAATTACTGTAGTGAAGTCATATGAACAGTGATACTGAATGTGTAGTTTGAGCGAAAATCTATGTTAAAATTTGTGTTAAATATGAAAGAAACCGTGTCTTTCAGATCCGAGTCAATCCATACCGTGGACTATGTTGGCAAGAACCATCGTCTCATCTTAAAAGGTCACCCTGACATGACCCATCCATTTGCTATGTCCTTATTTGGCAATCACGTGTACTGGACAGACTGGAGTACAAACTCTGTTGTTCGGGTAGGTACACAATTGCATTGAAGCTACAAGAATCAGTAATATAATATTGTTCATTTCAGGTAGCGTCTGACCAAAAATAGAATTTCATTTGCTAAAATCTTCAAATGATTTTGTCTCTTACTTTGTGCTTAGAATGTATGTAAACATATATATTTTTTGCAAAGGTTTTTTTCACTCTCTCAGCAAAGCAATCAAGGCATATGATGGTAAATAATAAGAAAGATACAAATTTTTTAAGATTTTGCCAAATGAAATTTCAACTACAGTCAGGTGCTACCTTGGTGAACTTGGTGATCTTAAACTTTTAGTTGTTTATTTATTTTTCTCTTATTTTTTAAGATTCATTTAAAAAGAAAGTCTTTAGATATTAATAATCCAGCATCATGTTCTATCAACAACAAATGTTTTGAAATCTATATTTCATTGGTCATTTACATTGAGGAATTCTGTTTGTAGGCCAACAAGTTCAATGGTTCCAATGTGCAGATAGTGCAGAAAACCATTACTCAGCCGTTCGACTTGCAAGTGATACATCCGAAACGTCAACCCTACATGGAAAACCCGTGCGCCATAAACAACGGGGACTGCTCTGACCTGTGTCTCCTAAATTATAATAAAACCGTGGGTTGTCGATGTCCACATAGGAAAAGGCTGGACAAGGATAATAAAACCTGTATTGGTATGTAATACTTACAGACTTCTGTAATTTTTCTGGTTTTTTTAGCTCACTTGGCACAAAGTGCCAGAGTGAGCTATTAGGATCACTCACTTTCCGTCGTCTGTCGTATATTGTACATCTTACATTCACATTTTCCTTCAAATGACATCTCCTCTACAAGCACTAGGCCAATGTTGATGAAACTTGATAGGGATGTTCCTTGCATGACCCCCGAGTCAAAATTGACCCTGCCCGGGGAGTCACTTGATTTTACATAGGCTTATATATAGGAAAAACTTTAAAAATCTTCATCTCTGAAACCACAAGGACCTCTACCAAGATTGTTCAAATCATGACCACCAGGTCAAAATTGACCCTGCTCGTGGGTCATTTGATTTAACATATATAGGCTTATATAGGGAAAACTTCAAAATGCTTTTTGTCTAGAACCACTAGGCCCAGAGGTTAGATATTTGGAATATAGCATTGTGTAGTGGACTTTTAAACAATTTTACAGCTGGATGTATCATCACAAATAAGTCCTGACATCACAGATCAGCCTGAACATTTAAAAAAAAATTCAAAACATCACAAAATAAGTAACAGAGTTGTATAGTAAGTGGATACATGGAAAAATAAGTTTGTCCCAAAATTTCTTAAGAAGCAGTGAAAGTGTAAAGTGTATGAAAGCTGTAAGAAGACATTGAATAGTCAAGTAATTTGTATGATTTGTTAAAGAAAATACAAATATATAGAGGATAACTGTTGGTTTCAGTGTAATATCACGTTATAATTTCACCGACTGGGCACGAAAGGTGATATCTTCATGAGTGGTGTAACCACAAGTAAAAATAACCACTTTTGGTGTTCACAAGTGAAATTAACATGAAAATATCAGTTTTATTGATCACTGATATATTTCAGTATTTCACTGAAAAGCATAAAATAAAAACCCTTTACATTTCAGCTGACATAAAGTTCCTTCTGTTTGTAAAGAACCACGAGATCCGAGGTGTGGACATGGAGAAGGCACATTTCAATGTATTGCCTGTAATCACTATCCCCGACGTGGACATACCCACAGCCATAGATTACGACATCAAGTTTGACACTCTCTACTGGGTTGACAAGGGTCTTAAGGTCATCAAAAGGTCAACCTTTAACGCGGAAGTAGAAACGCTTATTGATAAAGGTATTTCTATAACTAAGAAATCATTTGATTTTTTTTCAGTTTAAACCTTTCCCTGTTAAATATTTTAGTTAGACTCATCCATTTTTGAGGCTTTGACTATACCATTTATTATTTAAAGGGGTGTTTTTTTTTAATTTACTGACTGAATAGTGCAGATCATGATGCAGATGTCCAGACTGATCATGATCTGCACTGATGTAATAGGCAGATGGAATTAGTTGCAGCCAGAGTGGTAGTCCTTGAAGGCAAGGCATTTTTACATCTGGCACACAAGAGTTGTAAAAGTTCTTATTCAAATGAGGCTAAAATAAACAATTGGGCAATGTGTTTCATCATGTTGTCATACACGGTATATATATTTGAGAATCTGCGTCATTACTGGCAAAGCAGTCTTGATATATAGTCCTTTTTTTAGCACTGAGTCATGAATGTATGTTTAGCTTATTGTACAATAACGCTAATATCCGAGCAAAATAGGTCGCAGTTCAAGGGTCAAATTCAGACTAGACATGCATACGCCGGAGCGGATGAAATGTATAGCCCCAGAAACACCTAAGTTTTGTCGGAAAGAATTATGAAATGCTTAAAACCTAGGAAGGTTTATTGTAGTTTGAACAAAGATAATAAGTTATTGAACCAAAACAGGCTTTCAATAAAAATTTAGTTGCTGCCACTCTAGTTTCTTGTGGAATATAACTGGCTTCATTTATCCTGTGTTTAACTTTAATTTACCTAATTTGGATAAGACACTAACCCTTTTTCTGAAATTATTGGGGTCAATATGTAGATTTTTGCAAGCTTGTGGGGTAAATGGAAGTCCTGCAGAAGGGTTTATAAATGGGATACCAGTATTCAACATAACTATGTACAATATGAATCCTTTTCCATGTACAGGTTTCACAACAGTGACTAAAGCATAAAAATACACATTTCTTTAATCTATTCTGTGTGTAATAGTTCACTTTTAAGTATTTCTGCAATGTTAGAAGTCTGTATTTAAACTACACGATTGTAAGAAACTGTAGTAAGATATTAATTTCTGTCTTTCAGATCTGAATAATCCTGAAGGTTTCGCTATAGACTGGTTATCACGAAATATGTATTTTTCATCATACGATTTATTGGCAAAGACTGCGTCCATATCAGTAGCAACTCTGAGCGGGTCTTTCCGAACAGAACTCATCAGTAAAGATATAACCCAGCCAAAGTCTATAGCCCTTCATCCACATAGAGGGTTTGTATGATTTGTTTTATTACACTACACTCAGCAAAACATGTTTGTTTTATTATGCTACACTCCATACAACATGATTGTTTTATTATGCTACACTCCATACAACATGATTGTTTTATTATGCTTCACTCCATACAACATGATTGTTTTATTATGCTACACTCCATACAACATGTTTGTTTTATTATGCTACACTCCATACAACATGTTTGTTTTATAATGCTTCACTCCATACAACATGTTTGTTTTATTATGCTACACTCCATACAACATGTTTGTTTTATAATGCTACACTCCATACAACATGATTGTTTTATTATGCTACACTCCATACAACATGTTTGTTTTATTATGCTACACTCCATACAACATGTTTGTATTGTTACGCTACACTCCATACAACATGTTTGTTTTATTATGCTACACTCCATACAACATGATTGTTTTATTACGCTACACTCCATACAACATGTTTGTTTTATTATGCTACACTCCATACAACATGTTTGTATTGTTACGCTACACTCCATACAACATGTTTGTTTTATTATGCTACACTCCATACAACATGATTGTTTTATTATGCTACACTCCATACAACATGATTGTTTTATTATGCTACACTCCATACAACATGTTTGTTTTATTATGCTACACTCCATACAACATGTTTGTTTTATTATGCTACACTCCATACAACATGTTTGTTTTATTATGCTACACTACATACCAGGGCTCAGGAAAACCGAAAATTTGCCAATCTGGACCGATTTTCAACTCGTCAGACTGATTCCCGTGACAAAAAATTAATAAAAATCGGTCCAAAGATTTTCTTGAAATTTCATAAAACCGAATGAATGTCAAATTGTAAGTCATATTGCCCACAATTGTCTGTGTATTCGCACCTCCCAAGCATCTCTTATTAACGTGTCAAGATAATTGCCTGAGGTAGGTATTTGTTAATCAGTCCACGTGATCAATATTATTGCCTTGGGCGCCGCTTGAAATCGCTCCAAACACGAGGCAGGTGTAAGGAATTAATTGATCCCAGTTACTTCAAGGATAAAAAAGTATGTAAACTTCAGACGCGTACTGAACTGAGGAGGCGGGGCTAGGCGATCCATGATACTCGACAGGGGTCTGAAAATCGTCAGTAATTAATGGGGTGTATTGACTGTGATTAGGCATGCCGAAAAAGGCGATGGGCCAGGAAATCAGCGATGATAATGGGGGGATCGGTAGTGAGTGGCCGAGGGAAAGGTAGAAAATCAGCGCCAATTAAGAAGGTGGAGGGGGAGTAACTGTGATGGAAATCAGCGATGATTCCCGGGGTGGATCGGCAGTGATTGGCCGAGGAAAAGGCTGGAAATCGGCAGCCAATCAGGAAGCGGGAAGGGAAAGAATCAGTGATGGTTTGTGATCGAAGGTGGGGATAGAAAATTGGAATCGGCCGTGATCAGCCAGCCCGGACCGATTGAGATTTCAAAATTTCCTGAGTCCTGCTACATACAACATGTTTGTATTATTACCCTACACTCCATACAAAATGATTGTATAATTACCCTACACTCAATACAACATGTTTGTATTATTACCCTACACTCCATACAACATGTTTGTATTATTACGCTACACTCCATACAACATGATTGTATTATTACCCTACACTCCATACAACATGTTTGTATTATTACCCTACACTCCATACAACATGTTTGTATTATTACGCTACATTCCATACAACATGATTGTATTATTACCCTACACTCCATACAACATCTTTGCATTGTTACCCTACACCCCATACAACATGTTTGTGTTATTACGCTACAATCCATACAACGTGTTTGTATTATTACGCTAAACTCAATACACCATGATTGTATTATTACACTGCACCCCATACAATACGTTTGTGTTATTACGCTAAACTCAATACACCATGTTTGTATTATTACGCTACACTCCATACAACATGTGTGTTTTATTACACTACACTCCATACAACATGTGTGTTTTATTACACTACACTCCATACAACATGTTTGTTTTATTACCATTCACTCAATACAACATGTTTGTCTTATTACACTCTCACTCCATACAACATGTTTTTATTATTATGCTACACTCTATACATGTTTTTATTATTACGCTACACTTCATACAACATGTTTGTATTAATACCCTTCACTCCATACAACATGTTTGTTTTATTACGCTAATTCATACAAGTTGTTTTCCCTACTCCATACAACATGTTTGTATATTATTCGCTACACTCACACAACATGTTTGTATTATTACACTACACCCATACAACATGTTTGTATTATTACACTAAACTCAATACAACACGATTGTATTATTACACTGCACTCCATACAATATGTTTGTATTATTACGCTAAACTCAATACAACATGTTTGTATTATTACGCTACACTCCATACAACATGTTTGTTTTATTGCCATTCACTCCATACAACATGTTTTTATTATTATGCTAAACTCAATATACATGTTTTTATTATTACACTGCTACACCCAGTACAATACTTGTATTGTTACGCTAAACTTATTACACATGTTTGTATTATCACTCCATACAACATGATTGTTTTATTACACAACACTCCATACAACATGTTTGTTTTATTACACTACACTCAATACAACATGTTTGTTTTATTACACTACACTTCAATACAACATGTTTGTCTTATTACATCACACTCTATACAACATGTTTTTATTATTATGCTACACTCTATACATGTTTTTATTATTACGCTACACTTCATACAACATGTTTGTATTAATACCCTTCACTCCATACAACATGTTTGTTTTATTACGCTACACTTCATACAACATGATTGTATTTTTACCCTACACTCCATACAACATGTTTGTATTATTACGCTACACTCCATACAACATGTATTTTTATTACGCTACACTCCATACAGCATGTTTGTATTATTACGCTACACTCCATACAACATGTATGTTTTATTACGCTACACTCCATACAACATGTTTGTATTATTACGCTACACTCCATACAACATGTATTTTTATTACACTACACTCCATACAACATGTTTGTATTATTACGCTACACTCCATACAACATGTTTGTTTTATTACGCTACACTCCATACAACATGTTTGTTTTATTACACTACACTCCATACAACATGTTTGTTTGTTTCTCAGGTTTTAAATGCCTGTTTCAACCAAATTGCAGTCATTTTTACAGGCAAACAGTTTACCTAACCATTGTTCATTGGAAAAGCCCGGTACAAGAACCCTATCCTCTAAGTAACTGCAAACTTTCTTACCTTACTTTCGACATAGTCGGTAGCAGGGATCGAAACCATGACCCCTATCAAGTGAGAAGTTAAAAAATTTCAAGTCTTCGTCTATAACCACTTGACCACGGAGGGTGATACCCATATGTCATGATTGTGTTATATTAAGTATGGCATCATAAGGAGCATTTAGTGTCCGTCTGTGTTCATGTTATGATGTCACTGAATGTACGTCAATGCTTTGTGTGAAGGAATGATTTGATGGCAGACATGTAAAGTAAAGTTTTCCACGATAAAGTTTCAGCCATTTTTGTTATATTTATCTAGTATGATTTAAGGTGTTGTTTTCATTATGTACCATTGCAGATTAATGTTTTTTACTGATGTTAATGGTCCAAAGGGTACACACAAGATTTTCCGAGCCAAATTGGACGGCAAAGAGTTAGGAGTCCAGGTCGAAGGCCTCACTCACCCTACAAGTAGGTGATCTTCTTCTTATAAAATGAACTGTGATGTTTTGTGTTTTAACAGAATATATTATTATATACCTATGATAAATACTTAATCCTGATTAGCCTGATAGCAATCAACTGCAGGGTCGTGCCGCAAAAGTAAGTGTAGACCTGGAAAATAATGTGTAGACCTGCATAGATGTCAAGATCTCTTTTTGGCATGTTGACCTCAATGTATAGCGTGGCGTAAGATTCTATGTACTTGCAGAGTGTGTTCTACAAAATATTGGGTTTTCACAGAGTGTGTACGTCAACGCTTTCTGTTGCTACAATTACTGAAGGTGTAGAAAAATATGATTGGTTGACAAGCAAATAAGTATTAGAGCTACAGAAAAGTATTTTTTTAATGTGAAAGATTTCCATTTACTAAAAAAAAAAAAAATTAGTTTACTGAAAAAGAGGTTTCCAAATTTAATAAGAGCTGTATTTGGCCCCGTCCGTAGTTTAGCTTTAGCTCGATTGTGAAGAAAGTTTGTAGCTTATCGAGTCACTGTCAAGTCCGCTTCCTGGAAAAACCAGTACTAATGTGTCATATGAGAAGGTACAGTTGTGACCCGTGGCCCCCGTCTGTGATAGCTGTATTATTTTCCACGTTTGTTTCAGGTCTGGCTATTGATTTAGAAGAAAACCAGGTGTATTTTATCAACTCCGGCAACCAGACAATTATGTCATGTGACCTTAATGGTAACAATGTCAGAATTATCACCCATCCAAACATCACAAAGCCCGTGGCCCTAACGGTGTACAAGAAGTTGCTGTATGTCTCAACGGATGAAATGATCGTCACCATTAACAAAGATGGCAGCGGATATATTAAACTCAGGGATGCAACACCTAATGTGCAAGCATTATTGCTCTTTGACAAAGTTGCTCGTCAGCAAGGTTTGTTTATTGTTGTTGTTTTATTCTCTGACATGAGTAAAGATTTGTCTATTCAGTAAAGGTTGTCCGAAGGGAATCAAGTAGACAAGCTTGCAAGTATAGAAAATTGAACAAAAAAAAATGGTTGCAAGAAAACATACTTGCAAGTCATTTTACACTGATTATTGAAAACAATTTAAAGTACCATGAAAACTGTTTGCTACAGTCCATACTTACTTCCTGTTTGAAATGAGCTGTATAGCCTATCAAGTTATACAGTAAACTCTGTATATAACAAACCCCTTGGGACCTCTAAGATGTGTTCTTTATATCTGGTGTATGTTATATCCATATAGCATTTGAATATTAACGAATGAATGAAAAAACATCGGGCCCGGGAAATTTATTTGTTATATCCGGAATTTCCCTATATCCGGAATTTACCTATATCCGGAATTTCCCTATATCCGGAGTTGTTATATACGGAGTTTACTGTAGTAAGTCTGAATGTTTTTCAGCTGGTACAGGCGGAAATAAGTGTCACTTGGAGAAGAGTGGGTGTTCTCAGCTGTGTCTACCGTTTGACGTTAAGATGTCCCGCTGCAGCTGCACGGCAGGCTTCGAACTCGGCACGGACAATGCATCTTGTGTTGGTAAGTGTAGAACAAGGGAGGCAACTATGTTTGAATTTGCATCATAACTTGGTTCTTAGGTGAATTTGCTTTTTTGTAGTGACGGTCCTTTGCTGGAAAATCCGAACATTTGTGTGATTGGTTAGAAAAATTACCTTTGTATATGCATGCATAACTTGGGCAGGACACTTTTACATACACGATCTACTAAAGCAACTAGGCTTTATTGCACAAATTCAGGTGGTGAAATAAGTAATATTTGCTTATTAATTGATTTTAAAGAGTTTTAAACTCTTGTATCCTTAATAGATTTAACAATTCCTCTAGTCATACATTTTATATACAATGTACATAATATATACTGCAGTATTTGGCCACATTTATGGTGAAATTCAGACTTTATATTCCAACCTACTTGGCCACATTCTTCAAGTTTCTTTATACAGTTGGACCTGTGTTTAATGGTCACCTCAACTATGGAGCCACCTGTTTCAACAATCAATACATATTAACCCCCATATTTGCCATTATTATATTAAATACACCTTTATTACTGTAAAACTCTTTATATTCCAGAGTTGTTTATTTCACAATTTTCCAATTTCTATTTCAACAAGTTTTCGTGAATTTGTGAAATGCTTCATTCGTGGAAATAAGCGAAAATAAAAACCTTACAACCCCACGACTTTTACAGTGTTCAGCAACCTGCTTTTAATTGCCACTTTTTGATTGGCTGTTAACTGGTTTGACTGTTATTTGTTGTATTTTTTCTTGCAGGTATCAAGTCTTTCTTATTGTATGCAAAAGAAAATGAGATCCGAGGACAGAAGTTTGATCCTCTGTCTACCCAGGAGGCTCTGCCACCTATCTCTCAGATACAGTCCGCATCGGCTGTGGATTTCCTTGCTTGTAAGTTTTGAGAAAATTTCACTTACTTGTATTACTGGGTTTGGTTTTAAACTTGTTTATTTAAGATGTAATTTATACTAATTTTCGATTGCGAAACAAGTTCTTATAACTTAGATTAATCACTCTCGAGACTCACTCTAGATGAAATCAATATCGAGAAGAGAGAGGCAATGTGGAAATATCAGTGTCTTGCTTAATGACACAATCATCACGGCACTGATGGGGAACGAACCCGTGACCCTCTGATCTTGGGACAAACGCGCCACCACTGCGCTACTGACTGGCTCCACATTTTAGATTGGTTAAGATTCAATATAGACACAAGGGTTTTTACCATTTTGGCACCAAGTTATAAAATTATGTGTGTTATGGGAGCAGCCAAATGTTGTAGGGACAAGTTTTGAACTGCTATCCTCCGCCTTTCAGCCTTGACAGTTTAAAAGTCGCCCCTAATAACTCGGGGACAATAGCTCTGCCAAAACAGTAACTTATAAACTATTCAGAAGTATATATTGTAAAATATTGTATCTTTTCTTCTTCTTCTTAGCTGAAGATACTTTATTCTGGGTGGATACAAAAGCAAATACTATCTCACGGATTAAACGGGACCTCACACACAGGGAGGTCATCGTACAAGACGGAATTAACAGCGTAGAGGGACTTGCAGTAGATTGGATTGCCAGTACGTAAAATTAATTTCTGATATGAAAAATCATAAAATGATGGAATATTTGCAAGTATTATTACTTAACCTAAACGTTTAAGCTATACATTCCATTCATTATCAGTAAAATCAGATTTTAAAATATGCTGCAGTACCGTTAAACATTCAAAAATCCATGTAGAGTTGTTGTTGTACAATTAATGTGTGGATATCAATGAATTACAGAAGGTCTCTATGTTAAAGTGAGGCATTTTTCAAAATAGGTTGTTCTTTAAAGTTGTATTTATGTCTGCTAGATGTAGGGAGTGCCCCTTTAAAAAATAAATGGAAATTATACCTTTGGATCCATACTTCTTCCAAAAGCTTAACATTGGGTTTTGCGCTCAGTGATTAATTTATGATTATACTGTTTGTCTGTCTCTGTCAAGGTCATTGATATCCAGGATAATGTCAAGGTCATTGATATCTAGGATAATGTCAAGGTCATTGATATCCAGGATAATGTCAAGGTCATTGATATCCAGGAAAATGTCAAGGTCATTGATATCCAGGATAATGTCAAGGTCATTGATATCCAGGATAATGTCAAGGTCATTAATATCGTGGATAATTTCAAGAAGGTCAAACTAAAGTTCATGTACACATTATTTGTGTAATAACCTTAACTCAGAAACACTTAATATCAGTAAACTTTTACCAGCTCAACTAAAGAAATAACTTGTAGACCCATGTGAAGTTTCATTTTTAAAGCAAATTTGACCAAACTTGGCCAATATGTATTGAGAGTAAATTTACTTCATCTTATTTTTACTAAAGTTGATCAAACGCTATTTGGATGTCGGCAAGGTCAGTTCTCAAGCTTTCTCATATTGTTAGAAGTTAACGCTAGTCCTAATCTGTTTTCAATGTAATTTCTTTTCCAGAAAACATTTACTGGACAGATGCAGGACATAGCACAATAGAAGTGGCCAAAATAAATGGCTCCAGTAGACATGTTATTACTAGTGGGGATATGGAAAAACCAAGGTCCATCGTTGTCCATCCGATGCTAGGGTATGTAACTGTGATCTATTTATAGTTTGTCAGTTTGTTATTTTTATCAGGGTGAAATGTGTATGCGATACAATCAGTTTATGTCTCTACAAGTTTTAGCATAACCATGCATTGGTGAAAACTTTCTACATTATTCTTTATGGTCTTAAAAGTCTGTATTTAAAGTAGATTGGGTATGGCTTGCAGCTGACCCAGTTTATTTCAAGGTTTACCTATGGATCAGATTGATCATAATGTTTTAAGCCCAGGTGAGTTGACGCAGCCATTTTGATGATTTCTTGTAATATTTTTATATCTTAAGATGCACGCATATTTAATTATTATTTTACATTTGCTTAACACCTTAGTTCATGTCGCTGTCTAGTTCATACTAATTTAATTTTAGCTCGATTATGAAGAAAGCTTGAAGCTTATTGAGTCACTCTTGAGTCCTCTTCCTGGAGAAACCAGTACTAGTGTCATATGAGGAGGTACAGTTGTGACCCCAGTGGGGCTTGAACCCACAACACTCGGGAAGAGTGGCAGACACCTTAAGCTCTACTCCACCGCTCCCCTAAGTGGCTTTTGAATGTGTATATTTTCAGATACCTGTACTGGAGTGACTGGGGTCTGGAGGCTCGGATTGAGAGAGCCAGACTGGATGGATCAGAACGTGTACATTATGTCTACAACAATATTACAATGCCTTGGGGTCTCACTATAGACTACGAGACCCAAAAACTGTATTGGTGTGACACTGCCAACGATATGCAGGTACAGTTAAATCTTTAGATCTCGAACCAAGGTCATGTATACTGTAAGTCATAAAATATTCATGACAACTATACTTTTTGCAATTCTTTTTCGTGAGATTACTCCTTCGCAAATTAATTATTTCACGTATTCAAAATTCTTTAGAAGTGATCGGTATTGTTGCAAAATAAATTTTGAACCAGCAGGATTGCTTGTTTGCGAATTCATGGTCTTGTGAATTGACCTGGAGTTTAAAAACTGTGAACTTTTTGTCTTGCAAATGAGAAGTGATTTACGGTAAATGTTAGGTTACATATTTTATGTCAAATCTTACTCTTTCATAACATTAAGGTAAGAGTGAACTTTTGTATCAAAATTTGGTACAAATGTAGTTTATATGTATGTGGAAGAAGGCTTGATATGCACTTGGGGTCACTCGGACCAAGGTAAAGGTCACTGTTACTAAATATTGAAAAAAAAAATCTCTTTTAACTTTAGGTGGAAGTGAGTTACTTGTACCAAAAGAAAAAAACACTTATTTCTGACACAGTTCAGTGATAGGGGTATGAATCTCTCCCAGTGGTTTCTCCTTCCCTGATGTCCTCACTTAGAGTCAAATAATTATCTGTTCTCCATCTTCTGTTTCATTCTTTCTAGAAAAGCAATTACTAACAAATCTGATTCGAATATTCTTCCGATAAAAATGTATTTTGTATGTTAAGTCTATGCTAAAATATCAAATGATGTTATTTGCGAATGCATGTTGTGTATATTTGTGATATATGTGAATAAATGGGGTTACCCATTGGGGCCAAAAGAAACAACAACAAAAAACCAAATCAAATGTCTCATCAAATATAAATAAGGATTATAAAATAAAACAGAAAATCAGTTATTAGATCTTGTTTTTCGGCATAAGCTGTATAAGCTGGGTTTTGACCTACTTTTTGCACCAATCAAATGTTACTAATGGAAGTGCAGTGAATGGACTTTGTATATGGCCATCTTGATCACGTGATCGCTTCATTGATAAATGATGTAGCTGCCGATCTCAAGATCAAATGCATTGCCTCTGTTGATAACTTTCACAGGAACAATGTTTATGTAAATACTAAACTGTACCATGCTCAATGCCTTATAAATATTTTTGTTTAAAGATACTTCTTGTTATTTTTACAGACAATTGCAGCCATAGATCTTCTAACAAATAAAAGAATTGTTCTGATTCGACAAACTGCGGATTTCCAGATGAGTCCTATATCATTGACAGTGTTTGGCAATTCTATTTATTGGATAGATGGGTATGTCATTACATGGTGTAAAAGTTTAATGCAGTCAAACCTGTGAACAAGAACCACTGTTTGGAAGCTGCTCCGCGGTCGAGTAGTTTGAGTCGCTGACTTGAGATCAATGTAACCTCTCCTAGATTGTGGGCCATGGGCTCTCGCTCTCGCTACTGACCTTGTCTCTCTATGTGACAAAGTTGGCAGTTTCTTACGAAGGATCGGAGTCTAGTACTGGATTCTACCAAGGAACAATTGTTAGGTTTACTGTCCGTCTGTTAAAATGACGAAGGTTGGAACGGACGTTAAACAACAACAACAGCATGGTCTTTGTTTGCACATGGTTTTTATTCACATGTGTTTCTACAATAAATTAATAGTGCACTGTGATCTCCCTGCTGGTCTTTATTTGCAGGGTGGTCTTTATTTGGAGGTGGTCTTTAACATAGGTTTGATTGTACATGTATAAACAAAATTGCATAGTTTAAAGTAAATGCTCTTGTTAAAGTGCATAATTGGACAAACTTAATGTTTATATGGGAAATGAAACATATTTATTGAAATGTGACACAGTCTTCCACATGAACCATGACCTATGTGACATCTTTTTAGTCATACATGTGAGTGTGACACAGTCTTACACATGAAGTGTGACACAGTCTTACACATGAACCATGAACTATGTGATTGTGTGTGAATGTATTCTACAGCTACTTGCATACGTCTTCATTTTGGCGAAACTTTCGTATTTTTGTGGTCAACTACAAGTATAAAAGGTCTAGAAAGAAATCTATATCAGCCAAGTGCTTTTACGTATGCATTCAGATACTGAAGTCACTTTTCAATGTTAATACTTTGTTCAAATTGCAAGTTTTCAAAGTTCATGATAAGTTCAAGTGGGATTTTCAAAGTTAATATTATGTTCTTCCATTGTTTGATTAGAAAGCTGAATGGCTCCTCAATATATAATGCATCGAGAGTTGATGGTACTGGAAGAGAATTGATACGGCCTAAACTCGGCGACAAATTGAAGGATATTAAGGCCTATGATAGCAGCAGACAAATAGGTACATGTATATATAGTTAGCATCGTACATGGGTGTGGCCAGAAGAGATCAGTTATCTAAGTTTCAGGGGATAAGGCAAGATGTAGCTTCACACACACCCCTGGTATTTTTACATGCCTTTTGTATAACATTGATACATGGGACCTTGGTTCCAGTTCTCATTTGAAAGAACATTAGTTTGGATAGTGGCTGAGCTGGGAACCATACTGGCCACCCTTGGATTGAGAGAGTGATAAAATACTGTAAATTTGGATATTTTAGTGTGCTGAAAAATTTGCAGTTTGTGAGCAGACAGACTTTCTTGCGTGTTTAAATTCGCGAAAGGAGAATTCTCTAATGGTAAATCTATGTGAAATGAATCTTTTGCAAGGCTTTTATATTAGCGAAGTGGGAAATTTGCGAAAATGACGAAAATTAAAACTCCGCAAATATTACCCATTTTACAGTAATGGCTTTGTTTCCCATGCTTGAACAAACATACAGTAGAACACGACTTGTGATCTTTTTGAGAATGGGACAAAGACTAGAAAAAGGTACATTACCTCATATAAATATGGATCATATTTAATTCAAAATCTAACTAAAAAAAATTTTTTTTTTTTTTTTCTAATCTGCAGGTAGCAATCTCTGTGCAGAAAACAATGGTGGATGTTCAGAACTGTGTTTCTACATCGGAAATAATGAAGTGAAATGTGCATGCTCGTACAGCAAGCTTGCAGCAGACGGCAAAACCTGTGAAGGTAGCGATTTCTTTAACACTTAAACCATGCTAAATTTCTGTAGCTGGATTGTCCATTCCTTGATTGCTCGACAGGATGTTTAATTATTCAAGAGAGTGCTGACAGAAAAATTGTACTGATTTAGGCACTGGTTACATAGACAGTCACTCTCTGCCAGCAGGGTAGGAAAAGTCTGTAAAAGTGTTAATGTTTGCATATTTGTCAACCCAAGCTATTTCAAAATGTAATCTTAATATTCATACTACTTCACCAATTCACTCCATATCCCCAACCTTAAAGTATCAACTAACCAACAATTAAAAAAACAAAATGTCCTCCAACAAAAATATGATTGCAAATTTAGTTAAGCATTTCTGTAAAATTTATCCAAAGTTTTTCCGTTTCACTGAACACTGAATCAAAGAAGATTCTATAGCTAAATATACAGATAGAAAAACTCACGATTCAGCGTATTTCAGAGTACAAGGGATTCCTAATGTTCTCGAAAGTGACGCAGGTAGAAAGTATACATCTCGACAATGCAAACAACAAGAATCAACCGGTGTATCCAATAAAGAACGACACGTTCCTACGTAATGTCATCGGAATGTCTTTCGACTACGAAAGCAAGATGATTTTCTACAGTGACATACAGAGAGGTGACATTCAGTCTGTCTTCTTCAATGGAACAAATATCAGGGTGGTTGTTGAAGGTATGTAAGCTTTTTGTTCATGCAAATACCCTCTTGCTTAAAACTAAACATCTTAACTGACACTGCGAAAATGAGTATAAATGTATATTAAACATTGGGAATTGATATAATAAATATTTGAATATAGTAAATATTTGAATCATGATTTATCTTCATAGCATGCTTTTCATCTAAGAAGATGTACATCATTTACATCTGTTCTCCTTGTGGCATATCTTGTGGCTTCTTAGCACTGGTGGATGAATTATTCTATGATAAATCATGGTAAAATTAATATGTATTACCAATATTACTCTTCAGGTATAGGGTCAGCGGAAGGTTTAGCCTTTGAGAGGTTTAAGGGTGATATCTACTGGACCAGCTACACCAACTCTTGTATCAGCAAAATTAATGTTCAGGATGCTCTAAGCAACAAGACACGTACGTCAGAGGTCGTTGTTCAGATGTCTAAACTGGATCATCCTAGAGCAATAGTCGTGGATAGTTGTTGGGAGTAAGTACAAATTGGCACGAACATAATCATGGAAAAACGGACCCTGCGCTATGTCTTATAACACAAATTCAGCTAGTTTTTTCCCAATTTAGAGGGCACCCTGGTGTAGGGGTAGAGTGTGGGTACCTAAGCCAGAGGTAAAAGGGGGTTAGAAGCCCGTCGTCTAAATTTGTCTGCAAATTTAACAATCACTTCTTTCGGTGTGAGCACTGTCGGAGCTTCAGGAAGAAGTCGTCGACAGTAGTTAACATAGAAGTTGCAAGAAATGAGACTATACAATCAGTGTTGTAATGCTAATCAATGCTAAACGCAGCCTAACTTTTATTTACCTGTTATTACAAAATTTCAATAAAAACAGAATTTTTAAGATAAATTTTACAATTTTTGATACACACCAGTCTGGTGTGAAGTTGTTTAAGATTGGTCGTATTTCTTCAACTTGTGACTATTAGGTGACTTTTGACTTGGGACTAATTATATACATTGTTCGAAAATTGATTTTGGAGAATTACATCATTTAAGATCGTAGTACTTCTGAGTAGGGTTAACCGTTTTGTAATATTTATAAATTAGTGACAGTTTCTTTGAATTTTAATGCTGGTTAACAATTCTAAATGGCTCAGGTTTATGCAAATGAACAACTTTCTGAACTTACAGATTGATCTACTGGACAAATTGGAACAATGAGAAGCCTAGGATTCAGAGATCCAATCTGACGGGGAAGTACGCCGAGGATATCATTGTTAGTGACATCCTTACACCGAATGGTCTCACGATTGATCATAAAGCAAAGAAACTGTACTGGTCGGATGCTCGACTTGACAAGATCGAGAGATGCAACATGGATGGCTCAAACAGATACGTATGTACCTTAATCGCTTAACTGTAATCCTTTGATTTATTTTGATGTTTAGTTTCATGTCACAGTCAGGGGCGTCAATATCAATTGTCCGTATTGTCCCAAAGCCAGTACAGGCAAGTGAAAATTTGGAAGATTTTAGTATGTATTTATTATATGGACAAGTTGATTATAGCACCTTGCAGAAACGGACAAGTAAGTCACAACCTGATTTTGACACCCCTGAAAATGTGTTGTAGCAGTTTCAGTTGTTGACTGTAATACTTCAATGTTATATCAAAGTATCAAAATATCAACTTGCTTTCACTCGACGCATGCAGGGCTTTTGGATTCAAAATGACAGCTTCGATATATGTCACATGGTTTCATCAGAGAAATACAGTGAAAGTGATAATTTCGGTTTCTGCCAGAGAGTGGTAGCAGGAAATAATATGTGAGAATATATTACAAGGAAACTAAGGGAAGAGATGTTTTATCGAATTTTGAAAGGTGAAGGATTTCGAGAATGTTTGGATGATAGAACAGAATGTGCAATGACTGTAACATTGTTTTCAAAAGATCATATTTGTTGCAGGTAATCATCACTTCAATACCTCAGCATTCATTTGGACTTGCTGTGTATGATAACTACCTGTTCTGGACGGACTGGATGTTACGAGCTGTCATACGTGCTAACAAATTCGACGGCACGGGCATCGTTTGGCTCCGCAAAAACTTGGAGCGTCAGCCAATGGGAATAATTGTGGTTGCGGAAGATAGTGAGAACTGCGCGATTAATAAATGTCACGGTGATAACTTCGGATGTCAGGATAAATGTTTTACTGATATGAATGGACAACCGTTTTGTCAATGTACCTACGGAAGACTGAAAGCGGATGGAAAAACATGCGCATGTAAGTGCATACTATAGTATACTAAAAAAACTTCTAATGCACCACCTGTCTTTTTCCTTCTTTATTTAATTATCATGTGTCCCAATTTCTGTTGGCTTATTTTTATCTTTTGATTATGTCCTTCATTTATGAAGACATTGAGTAGATACTTCTATAACATAAATTTCAAAATGATTAAGTGGTTCAATTTTCATATGGAAGAGAATTTTAAGAGAGGGTTTCCCAAGGAAAAGCACCAAGGCAATAACCCATGTTAAATCTACGTAGGTTTAAACATTAAATCAAAATTCGCTGCCACATGATTTGTACCACTTGATCATTTTGGATTATACAGAAGTATCTACATAGTGTCTATATAAATGCAACACGTGAAAGCTTTCGTGCATCTAAAATAAGTTGGCAGATGGAAGGACTGATTATTAAATTAAGAAGGAAAATGGCAGGTGGTGCGTTAGAAGTTTCGTTTAGTATTTTAGCAATACTATTAAGCTCATCATAATACAAAGGAAAGGTATTGAAATATATAATAGAAGCTGAATAACATGTGGTCGTAAACTTTCCATACCAAATTACTAAATCAAGGCTCATATTGGATCATATGTTATCAATATTGTATGTGAGTCACATCAAATACGTGAATACAGAAACCACCGCCAGCTGCCTAGAGTCATTTATGTTAGACTTGTAGATGCTGTCATTCTACACATGGAAGATAATAATTAATAGAACATTTCCTGCTCGTCTTTGCACTTGCTTGGGTAGAAATTTATGATTCAATTATGGGCTTGATTGGATCAGTTCTTTTAGAGTTATGGCCCCTGATTTAACAAAAATTGAAATAACTCACTGTGTTTAAACCCTAGCACCTTCATTTCTTCACTAATCCGTTCTTCCAGAGTTACAGCCCCTGATTTTACAAAAAGTACAATATTTAATCATTTTCACACTCTAGCACCTTCATTTCTTCATATATACAGAGAATGTGTATGACCATAAGATTATGAGATCCATTATGGACTTGATAGGACCATCAGAATATTATGTCAAAAGTTATGGCCCTTGATTTATCAAAAAATGCCATATTTATCTATGTTGACACTGAATTCTTCATCTTCTCTCATCTCAAGTCATGCAGATCTGTGAATGTGTCAGAAATATTCTCAGTGAACTCAGGTGAGCAATATGGGGCCATTTTGGCCCTTTTGTTATGTCTATTTGTCAGAGACAAAGGTCACAGTTTACTCATTCCTTTTTCACTGTTTCATCAATGAAGGGGAAAGGGAAGATGTGTTTTACAAACAGCGCTTGTCTTATGCGTAGATGCACTATCAAAAACTCGCACTTTCAGTATTGCAGTATTGCGAGAACAATGCAAAAAACGCAAGCATCAGCCATAACAGCTTCCTGTTTGATTTAATATAACAAACATTAATCAATTCTCCTTCCACCCTCACAGCTTAAAATTGACAAGGGGATAGATTTATTTCAGTTCAGTACTGGAATCAAGAAAGCTTTGTATAACTCTGTTAGATTTTGATAAATTATTGAAATACTTTATCAACTGCACAGACATTAAATGCTGAAAATTTCATGAGGAGGTTCATGAATTAACAAAAGAAATTGGAGTTAATGGAAAATAGTAATACGGAGATAACAGAACTATTTGAGGGACTGACTGCATCAGGTCTACGAAGTAACTGGAGCAGGGTTCAATCCCCGGTCAAGCAACTTGTGGTGTGTACTTTGGCAAGAGAGAAATTTTGTTTTGCCAACAGAAGATGGAGACCCCTTGGTGCAGTGGTATAGCATTCATGTCAGGATCAAAGGGTCCCAGGTTCAATATCCACCATTGCCAAGAAGTGGAAGTGGCCAAGCTAAGACAAGAGGCAAGACACAATCACACTCTGTTGCCTCTCCCTCCCTCTCTCTCTCTCTCCCCCTCTCTCCCCCTCTCTCTCTCTCTCTCTTCGAGGTTGATTCCATCTGGAGTGAGTTTTGAGAGCTATTATGTATGTTGTTGGAACTTCCAGAGTAAATAAATTAGTATACGTTCAATTTAGACCGTACCATTGATTGTTGATAGGGGTGGCTTACTGAAAATTTACTGACTGAATAGTGAACAGTGCAGATCATGATCAGGCTGTTTGGATGTGCAGGCTGATCATGATCTACACTTGTTGCAAAAGCAAAATCATTTGGGACATTAAAGGCAAGTGTTAAAGATAGTTTTGTCCCTCAGGTTTCTTTAATGTAATTGAAGTTCTTTCCATTGCCTGTTAATGACTACTAGTGAAAATTGCTGGCTTTCCCTCGCATAATTGGATTCCTCATGGGTGCTATTTCAAGAACAATTTACACTTATAAAAGTGGAGAGAATTATTGCAAGCAAGCAAAAATGAATTAGTATGAATAAATAAAAAGTCTTACCATACATCAGTTTTTATTGAACGTCTTAATAAAATATGCATAATATTCCCTAACCAACCCATTTACATTGTATATGTTACACCTACATCGTTGTTGTGTTTTGTTTTTCTTAATACATGTAATTTGCCTCTTTCTTCTGAGCTATTATAACAGTGAAACTTTCATAGAAATGGTGGTTTTTTTTC
Source organism: Saxidomus purpurata (assembly GCA_022818135.1). Taxonomy (NCBI): domain Eukaryota; kingdom Metazoa; phylum Mollusca; class Bivalvia; order Venerida; family Veneridae; genus Saxidomus; species Saxidomus purpurata. The sequence goes on from JAFMSR010000009.1 coordinate 25,633,081, forward strand.
TTACATTTATGTCTTGGGCTACGTGGTGCAAGTGCATGAAGCAGTTTGAAATGTAGGACTAAAGACGAATGGTAATAATGGATGAGTAATTTCCAGATCTGTCAGTCTAATTAGCATATCTTACACATTTCTTTGCCTTGTCATATGGACTTGCACCAAATTTATATATTTTCTTTGTTCGAAAATTTGTACAAGAGGACAGCAAAAGAAAGGCGTACGCCACTTAATTCGTCACATTATCAGCAAATAGGGCTTCTTATACCAGCACAGCCAGCGTACGCAAGGTATACACGGGGATATATGCGTGGACGAAACATGTAGCCCGCAGTCTAAGTAAGGCAGTTTTCCGTTAAACCATTGGGGTCCTGATAAGACAGGGTTTACTGTATATAGCAGGTTTTACTGTATGTATATCAAATTCACTTCAGTAGTGTAACTGCATTTTGTATCATACACTAGTGACTGTTAACAATGATGGTGAATTTCATGTAAAAATAAAGTAATTTTACGTGTAAAAATTTGAATGGCTGGAAGAAACTATTGGGGCAGTGGTGACTTTGATTATAACGTTTCTACCTATATCTAATTTTTTGGCAAAAAGGGAGCAATAATTTATACAGTGGAAGAATTTCTTTATGTTTCCAGAAATTCAGAGTGGTACATTTTGAATATACGATGTAGTAGAACTGAAATTTAGAATGTGCTTTCAGGTTTTTTCTTAAAACAAAAAAAATCAAAGACCTAGAAAATTAAACTCAATCACGTAAGTCCAAATATTTTTTTAAATTTTATTTTTTTAAATGGAATAGCACGTGGATAATTACGAGCCAAATAAGTAATTCATTATTGTCAGCAAAACCAACAACTGCAATGATCAGAGCATTTAAATAAGCCAACCACAAAGTTTGATGTAAAGGTGCTCAATAAAGTAGAAAACTAAAGTATGTGTAAATCAAATTTATGATAAAAGCATCTTGTTTATCTACGATTCTTTTAAGTAGTTAAAGCAGAATTTTGATTTTAAATCAACAAAGTTTTGCTTTGCTTATCGTGGAAGAGTGATTTCTTATTAAACACGGGCACATGATATCTTAAGGTGATCATATGACTTGAGAGAACACGTGAGGTAACAAAGGATAACATTTTTTACCACTTGTAAATTGCCTGGCGTGGTTATTTCGACCTTCTTGTTTTGAAATTCAATAGTTTGAAATGTCTTTCAACTTCAATCTAGATGACAGTTTTTGATATTGACCAGGTAAAAGGGTGACCTTTCATCCACACATTCAGTGAATTTCTTTGTTGTTTGTTTATGATTGCTGTATTTTAAAACCTGTGACTAAACAGTGGAAACCTAATTTCCCTGTCCATTTTGATAATTTATGGTTCAGTATTCAGTGATGTGAAAAACATATGGTCCTCAAACAATTTAAATGAAAGAAAACAGCTAGCTCTTTTTGATAAAATCAATATTTTGTAGCATTTTGAATTAATTGATTCAGCAGCTGGTGTGCATGAAGGGGAATAACTGTAGTTGCTGATTTTATTGTTTCATTGATTTAAGCGGCTCGAGAATTTTCATTGTTTAGGTTAATTTTCCAGTTTTACTCGATAAACACTCGAATAAAAAGCATTGAAATATGTAAGAAAATGAATTATGATCATTTTGTAAAATGTTTTTGAGGCACATACTGTTCATGAGTGCAATTACAATATTTTTAATACTTTTTCCATGACATAAGCGTCTTTCTATATTTAGTTTGACAGCATCACGCATGTGTTATTGTTGACGAAAAAGTGCAAGAGCATGGACTCTTAGTTTTATGTGACTGTTGTTGGAAGTATATGTACAACATAAAATTGCAACAAATTATTTGTTATCTAAATGAATTACAGTTAGTGAAATAATTGTTATAACAATAGTATGCATTATTTTAACGAACAGAACATGGTCGGAGTTGTGTTATTATTGCTGCTTTCTTGGACAGAAAGGTCAATTTCAGTGCTTGTAAATAACGAAACCTCGGATAACTCGAACTTAGGTAATATAACAATGATACTATTTGCATTTGCTCATCGTTGATGTTATCATTTAAAGTAGGTAGAGCTGGGATTGATAGTCGTGAGGTGTTTTTCCCTCAATTTTTGTTGTTGGAGTAAGATAACTCGCATTATAGTCTAATAATTTGTTATGTGGAAGCAAGTGAGATAGTTTTGGATTGTCATCATTCTCTCCAGTAATTACCTCACTATATAAAGAGTATACTCGCAATGACGTCAGCAATAGACACAAAATGTCCGATGATAAAACGGGTCAAACCTTATAGTAGAATGAATGAGGCTATATCAATTAATGTATCTCTATTGATCTGTGGTTCGGTTGAATAGGTTATCCATCTTTTCAATGGTTCAGTGCCATGTCACAGAGTGACTTTTAACATGAGGGCATCCAAGTGTCAAGTTTGTATATTATCTGAGGTAACCTTTGTTGACTGTTTTGAGAGAATAATTTCCCATGATCAGCAGCAACAATCATGTGTATGTTTTACTGTCATTAGACGTTGCTTTAAGGGTGTGCAAGAAAGAAAAGAAAGGGAAGAAAATGAAAGTGAAAGATGGAGACAGTCGCTATTTAGATACATGTAAAATGTAAAATGATCACAAAGTTAAACTTTTCGAACCATGGAAGCAAGACCAATTCAGCAACAGTTACAGTGGTGTCAGGGAAGCATGCTGATATTTGGTTACTGGTTGTTAGGGTTCAATGTCAAAAGGAATTGGCAAAGAAAAACAGTGAAAAGGATGGGAAAAAGTCTTGAATTTTACTTGCAGAAAATTCTGGGAACCCAACATGTACAGACCTGAGTCTATATAAAGCTTATCAAGCTAAGTTTGATCTGTAATAATAATTTCTGTCTTTATTACCACACACCAGTCCTGAATCAACCAATAACAATTTTAATGTTGTAGAGAATCAGATAGATACAGTGCATCATGTTTGTGAAACAGTTGGTAGCTATATATATGTGATTTGTAACCTCAATAAACCTGGTTTGATGCCTTTACTAGTAGGGACAGATAAGTTCTTTCTAAAAGCAGGGCATTTTAACCTTACGTATCAGGGGCCGGCAAAAGGCATCTTCCCCCAAAAAAATTGCTTCAAAATCATGCAGTTTTGCCCAATTTGAGACTTTATACCAGGATTTTTGCTTCCCCTTTAAACAATTTACATACTTAATTTTCCCCAAATTGAGGGGCTACAACGCCTTCCCCTAACTTGGAGAAAATGCCATGCAAGAACGGGAAGGGGACATGCCTTAACTTATGTTTTTTCCTCAATACAAACATCTTCATGTTTCACCTAAATGTCATATGAACATGATCTTTGAGATACTGTGCAAAACAGTCTAAAGTGGATTATAGATTATATGTGAATTGTACTTAATCCTTGATATCCATTTGTTACCAGGTTTTTTCAGTAAGTCTGGTACAATCTGAGGGAAGAATGTATAAAAAAAAAACCTGCTTTAAATAGGGAATTTGTGGCACTATGTGTGCTACTAATATACTGTAGATCACTGTGAATTTCAAGCAGGGCTCTCGTTAGCCTTTTGAGACTGGGGCCAGGGTCCATATCAGGGGGGAATTTTGCATGATTTTCAAATAATTTTCTTTGAAAGGGGAATTTTCGTCATATCAAAAATGTAAAGAAAAAACACTATCAAATATCATATCCACTTTTTACTGTCAATTTTTTCCGATACGACCGGGAATTGTGCGACATTTTGCACCGGAAATACTACGCTGACGCTATAAACTGTCCAAAACGGACCGCGGTAGTACTAAACGCCGGTTACGGTACCCGGTATCGGCTCTCAAATAATTTTTTTTTCGAGGGGGAATTTTTGGGCAAAAGGGGGGAAAAAACATACTTTTTTAAGAGGGGAATGGGGCCGATATTCGGCCCCAAATTTTGCCAAACGAGAGCCCAGAAAATTTGCAAGACAAAAAGTGTTAAATTTTTTATTACTCGATTAATTTATGAAAACATGAATTTGTGAACAAATGAACCTGTATATTTCTGGAAATTGTCCATTGCTAGAGAACTTTGAACTAGAGAAGTGATGAATGCATGGATGAGCGCCCTTTTTAAAACAATCTGAAAATAAAGTTCTCGCAAATATTTCATGATTTACAGGAAGGAAAAGGGGGCGTTTATTAGGATGGGTCAGATTGATATGCTATTTGTTACATGATGCTTCCATGTAATCATACTGAAGATTTATTGATGATATTCAGGAGAAACTTACAGTTGATGGCATAATAAGACAATAAATCTAGTAACGTCAGAAAATGAATTAAGAATTTTAAGAAAATCACTGCAAAGAAAGCGGATTCAAAAGTGATATTAAGAAAACTGTTCAACATGTATCAGATTCTGTTACTGAATAGTGCGCTGCAATTTTAATAACAATTGTACATGTACATATTAACGCAATTTACTGGACCTGATAATAAGTTTGTTTTACCTGTATTTGGATATTGCTAGGGACTGTCGAAATTTAATTACCTTGATCTTTTAATATTGCAATAAGCTATAAATATTTAGAGATGCACAGGTGAGAAATATGGAAAATTAGCCACATATTGATTGTTGGGGTCTAACAAGAGTTAGTAGATGTTGAGAAACATTCAACATTATCATTCAAACTTGAGGGTGTGATCTTGACCCTGAGGTGCGACCTTGACACAGAGGTGTGACCTTAACCTTTGAAATGAAGATCTGTATTTTATGTGCAGTGCACCTTTTTATGATGAATTATAGAGAGTATCTTGAAACTGGAAAAGAGACTTCAATTTCTTTAGAGTTTTTATGCCCCAGCTGAAAGGTGATGGCTTATATAGAGGTAGCATTGTCTGTCCTTCAGTCTGCGTGTCTTTTCATCCATCTGTCCTGCTGTTGTGAAAAGCTTAACTAGAACATGTAGAAAAGCATTGAAGGGAATCATTTGGTAACTCATATCAATTGTATTGATAGAGGACAATGAGAGGAAGCTCAGTGCACAAGAACCATAACTGTATCTTCATTAATTTTGCAGTTACTTCCCTTAGTGTGTGGAGCATAATTGAAAAAGTATTGAATGGAATTGATTGATACATGTACTTTATATTCTGATAGAAGACAATGAGAGGATGTGCTTTGAGCAAGACCTGTACCTGTACATGTAACTCTAACTCCATTAGTTATTAGTTGCTTTTTCTTGTTAGGAGCATAACTCTAAAAGTTTTGTATGGGATCAGTTGATACTAACTTCATTGATAGAGGTGTGGTGCACAAAAAAGTCATACCTGGAGGTTTGAAATTACATAGAAGGACAAAAGGAAATTTATGGTTGTTTTTTAATGCATTGAAATAACTGTTAGTACATCCAATCAAAACTACCATTCGAGAACCTTTGTCACTTTTTAATTACAGGTCTTGTTTCAGTTTAAAACTTTTAATCTGGCCAGTGCAGTTCAGTGCGACTTAAAAGAGGGTTTAAATGTTTGCAGAATGTAAAAAATATCTTGAATCGCGTTTTTTTTTCTCCTGGAACTACCATTTCAGGAGAAATTGGAATTCATTTCTGCATGTTATAAATTGAATCTAAGATATATTTCATTGATCAATGACCAGGATGTGGCATTTTGCTAGTTTCTGTAACAGTGGTATTGATTCCCCCACACCTGCTGTCTCGAAAGTGACTTCCCTATCAACCAATCAGATTGTATCTTTTATTGCATAGAATTGGCTGTCACATTTTGTTTTTCATCAGAACTTTATCCGTTAGTGTTTCAGTTGTTTTGAGGGGTTTTCACAATTTTTTTAACCCTTTTTTCATTCAAACTGAGCCCGTCGATGACTGGTGTACTGTACTTTAAAGGTCAACTTACACCAGACTCTTTACATGATGAGTGTTGTCGCACACGGAGGAAAAAAAGAATTCTGTTTCAGCTGCAATAAAATTTGTTAACATAAATGCATAAAGTTGATATTTTTAGATAAGCTGCAAAAACAAGATCCTAATGACAGGCATTGTTTCTGTCTGTCGTTTAGGCGTGTCTCTTCTGGATCATAGAAAATAGCTTCCATTACCAATGTATCATCATCATCATCATCAGGGTGTATGACAATGAAAAAGTGTTTTGTGTTTGCATGATTTACAGTTGTCAATGATTGATCTCATAATTATGACATAAAGATATTTGCATAAAAATACATTTTACACGCCCTTCCTGTGCTTTCTGCAATATCGTGAAAATCACCAGGCATTGCCAGGCAGGTAATGTGAAAATTGTTCAAAATGGTAGTAAAACGTTTGGGAACAGCTAACGTGCGCTAGAGTTGTCTTGCTAGAAAGTACATGTAAATGCCTCCAATTCTGTGCAGTAAGATAATTTATCATACTCGTACCCAGGTTGATTTTTTTTATCATGCTAGAATGGAAACAGACGCTACTTTTGAGTGACGGACATGTACCATTGACAATCTCTTGGTTTGTCTTACAGATTTTTGTAATCGCTGTGACTCAGGGTCATAATGATCAGCTGATGAGTTTTATATCATTCGGAAGTAAAAACAATTTCCTGAACTGAAAGGAGGTTTTTAGCGACCTTTTAAGATGTATTAGATATGAAGATATGCAGGAAGTACAGTCTCAATATGTGATAATGAGATGTCTTCCTATGAATTTTTTTACTGGTACATATATTACATGTACAAATAGACCTACATGTACATGTATGTACTCACATAGAGAAGTACTTTAAATTTTGAGGCTTTAGTACAAAAAAAAATCTTCCTAACCACAAGTTTAGCAAGTAGATAAGGATATTTGATGTACGGGCAAAATTAAGCAAAAAAAATTTCCCTATTAAGTTGTATAATTTCATATTTTCCTCATTAAATAATTATACAACATGTACTATCAGGGATGAATATATTATAACATCATGTTAATATTGCAGTTTGCCCAACTTTCTGATACAATCAAATGCTCCCATTTCATTAAAAAAAAGCAGGATGTAGTTTCCATATTGACTCGGTATCTTGAATATGAAAATAATTATTTAATGTATTTTTCTAAGTCGGACTCTGACCATCACAGAGCTTAGCTCCAACCCAAATCTCTATATATTTAAAAACAAATATTGTCTGTAGATGAGACAAACTGGTAGCCGGTTATAGGTTCAAATTACACGAATAAACAAACTTACTGCTTCTGTTCGCTTACACTGCTCCGCAGTATTAAGTATAGGTTATAGGTCTATATTACAGGAATAAGCAAATTCATTGCAAGGGAGCGTAAGCGAACCAAAGCAATAAGTTTGTTTATTCATGTAAATTGGGCCTATAACTGGCTTACAGTTTGTCCCAACTACAGACAATATTTATATTGAAATATGTAGAGATTTAGGGCAGAGCTTAGCTCTGTGATGTCACAGTCTTACTCATATTGGAGTATTTGAGTCAATGTGGAGAAAACAATTTGCATTTTTGAATGAAATGGGGGCATTTCATTGGACCGGAAAGTAGGGCAAACCAATTTGCTTATTCCGGTAATATAGACCTATAACCTATAGATATTGCTCCAGCAGTCCAGCTACCATCAAACAAGTTAGTCATACAATGTATAAATGAATCACATTTTTTAATCATCCCAAATTATTAGTCAATTCACATGTAACTACATGTAAATTAGAAGTATTTTATGCAATTATTTCAAACTTTGCACACATGCACACAACTATTGTACTATTCAGCCTCTCAAGATGCATAACTCTACTGAGGTTTATACTTAAAAGTTTGAATAGAATGGACTGGGCTTCCCCTTGCCTTAAATTGCTACCACGCAAGATGATAATGATAAATTTCGGTAAAAGCAGATTAGTTTCAGCCCTTTTCTTCCAACAGGGCCAGATCAAATTTGGTGGCAAAGGGGGGGAATTTCGTTAGAAATAATATGGCAAATAATCCGAAAGCATGATAAAAAATAAGGTAAAATGTGAAAAATAATGCCAGTCGAGGCACTCCCTACCACCAGCCAATATCTGAACCGTATGATCCAAATTGTGCACAGTTGCGAAAGAAATCTGAGACTAGAATTTTAGACAATATCAGCCCAGATTCTAATATAAAAAAATGGCAACACATTTTCAAAACTCAGGGAGGCCCTGCATAGGGGTCTGATGATGTTTCTAACACCATCAGAGTTTATTGGTCATTGACAGTTTTTCTCCTCTGTCACATTGAGTAGCCCAAATGTAAAAAGATTGGAAGTGTTGTTAACAAAATAAGTTACTATGTTTACAAATTTTTTTGGAACTACAAGAGGGTCAAGGCGAAATGTACCAAATGTAAATGCAATGTTGGCAAGAGTTTTCTTAGCATGATGTAATTAATTCCAGTGAGTGATATTATCAGAAGCTACAGGTGTATAAATACACCTATAAAACATGCTGAATCTACTGATCAGCTTTCTATAAGTGGCTCCACATACTGGTTACTGTATTCTAGTCAAAATACAAAATTTATCAAAATTACTGATAATGCTATTTTTCGTATAAACTGTTATACCTGGAATTTTGCTTGCAAGATGGTATCTTGCTAATGTAACTTTTTCGGTATAAGTTTTAGCTTGGTTTGAAATCATAAAAGCCTAATTCAGATTGGAGTTGAGTAATATACTGTTGTTAAAGGGCTTGATAACAGCTGAGGTATTCCGGATATGGCTTTTTTATTTGTTTGTTCAAGTCTTGACAGTGTTGAAGTGTATAAGTGATTTTAAAATCTTGCCAGGGATGTCTTGTCTAACAAAGGGGGGGGGGGGGGGTACACATTTCTATGAGTAGGTCAGTATAGTGATTTTGAAAGGTGTTGTTTATCCTTTGTTGACAGTTGGTCTGTCTGTACAGGAGGCCTTGTCAGTTTCATTTAGGGCCTACATTAATTTTTTTATTTCTAAATATAATTATAGGAATTATGATACATATACATACCTGAGATATATATCGTTAGGCAGTATCAGAAATCATTTCTCATAAATTTGAAAAGGTACATGCATACACTGTACATGTACATTACCCTGATATACAACATTTAGTATCTGGAAATATTAGTCATGTGATACATGGTATAGTTGCATTAATGCCTGTTAAAATTGTTGAATTTAAGGAATTTTCTTATATTTTTTTTACAGCAAATTTCAACTGTACCGGCCTTGGATATGAGGCGTTTGCATGTTTGAATGGTTTTTGTCTCCCGTTTCAAAAGAGTTGTGATGGTGTCCATGACTGTGTAGATGGCTCGGACGAGTTTGACTCCACCTGTAGTAAGTACATGTACTTGTTAATAATGCTTACCGCACTAAACTTCAAAAATTGACTTTTCCATCTTTCATTTTTGACAGAACAGTTATTTTTTCAAAGGGGCTCTCACTGGAAATTTGTAGACTGAATTCTGAACAGTGTAGATCATGATCTGCACAGATGGGTATGCTGATCATGATCTGCACTTGTCACAAAGGCATCCCGGAGGTTGCGGGTTCGAGCCCCTAAGGGGTCACGACTGTACCTCCTCTTATGACACCAGAAATGGTTTTTCCAGGAAGCGGACTCGAGAGTGACTTGATAAGCTACATGCTTTCTTCACATTCGAGCTTAAATAAATTAGTATAAACTAAACTGAAGGCGTAATAAATGTATTCCCCTCGGGAAATGGAGCAATATTGCTTTGACAACTGTGTGCATTTTATAAGTGATATTGATGTTATCTGCTCCGTATTTCCCAAACCAATAAAATTGTTTTACTGAACTTCAGGTCAAATACGAAAGTCCCAGGATCTTTTTGAATTAACTGATATTGTAAAATAGATATACTGATAGGATAATGATAGAACCATGTTAAGTTCATTCTAAAACAATGTTGACATATTCATTTCTTTTGTATTCAAGTTGCTTTATCATTAAAAAGAGTTATACTAGGAAGTTTTTTTTTAATTTTTGCAAAATCATTGAAAAAAATATTGCTCTATACATGAATTTCTTACATGTACATTGATTTAAAAAGTAAAGTTATGAATTTTTTTGGTACAAGTAAAGGTCATTTCCGCTTGGTGAGTAAGACATCTTTCTTGGTAAAATAAGAGCTACATGTCAAGTGATCAAGGGACTTTAACTTCCTCAAATATTGAGCAGATGGCTATAAGATTAATGATAATTGGAGTATACTCACTTTATAGTGTTACCACATGACAGAGACATAGGGATGTTGTTTTTTGGCACATCTGTCTGTCTTTCACAAACTATGTCTACTTATAATATACATGTAATCAGGGCATCAATAATTTTGTCAGCTCAATCGGTCCAGGTCTAGTCCTCGATGTTGCAAACCATGTTATCCCACCCACTTTGGCAATACAGCAGAATGTCACACATATGTTTAATTAATGCGCAAATTTAATAATTTTTGTGTCATATTTTGTGTCATGTACAAAGTCATATGCAGCCGTTGTTTGTGTTGTAGATGGAAGATTGTGCCCTTCAACAATGTTTACGTGTTCCAACAAAACACAGCAGCAGTGTATTGCTTTGTCCAAAAAATGCGATCGGACAGTGGACTGCTTTGACGGATCAGACGAGGAGCTTGCAATATGCGGATGTCGAACGGACGAGTTTCGATGTAAAAGTGGCGTTTGTATTCCAAAAGAGTTACATTGTGATGGAAATGGTGATTGCCACGACAACAGCGATGAAGTTGCATGTGGTAAGTTTGATAGAAAAATCTTTCCCAGATGACTGGTCAGTAGGATGTGACTTAAGACTGTTGATGTACAGTGAGCTTTTGTTCTCTCAAACTCTGTTAAGTGAAATTCATGCTTATATAAAAGTTATTTGCTGGTCTTGCCAGGTATTTTCAAATTGTTTTACACTTTCTAAGTAACCTTTTAAGTCTTGACTGGTCCATGAATTTCGTCTATGCGAGAGCCAACTGATTGTTTTACATAGACTTATAAAGGAAAAATCCCTGGGGTCAAATTGACTATGCCGTAGGGTAACTTCTCTGTATATTATAGAGTTATAGGAAAAAACTTCACAAATCTTTTTGTTGTTACCTTGAGATGAAGGGCAATCATTCTCAAGTGAGTGACATAGGCACATCATGGCCTTCTTGTTTACATTATGTGCAAAACCTATTTGGAATTGGTAATATTGGCAGAAAGTATTTTGAATATTTCCCAATCCTCGGTGGACAAATGTTAATTGATTAAGAATTAATCGGATTATTATACATCTCGGAAGGAGGCTGTTGACATCTGTTTATTGCTTTATCGACTTCAAATTGCTCTTCAACCAACTTAGGGAAACATATGTTATATTAGCAAAAAAAACTTCTATGTATTGTAACACATACATGAAACAGAAGCACTATCACATATACTTTATATAGGATGAATCCTTAGTGTAAGATTACGTACTTGCAAATTCTGTACAAGTGGTTGTCAAATCCCGATATTGCTAAATTTCTAAAGTTGACTTGTCCATGTTTGAATTTGGACAGTGCAATTGTTTCTAGGTGTGCTCACTAAAGGTTTACTGACTGAACAGTAAACAGTGCAGACCATGGTCAGACTGCACAAAGTTATGGTCAGGCTATGCACACCATGGTCAAACTGTGCATACTATGGTCAGACTGCACAAGAAATGTTCAGTCTTTGAAAATCATGGCCAGACTGCACAAACAATGCTCAGTCTGGGCAAACCATGGTCATACTGTGCAAACAATAATTAGACTGTGCAAATCATGGTCATACTGTGCAAATCATGGTCAGACTGCAAATCATGGTCAGACTGCAAATCATGGTCAGACTGCAAATCATCGTCAGACTGTGCAAATCATCGTCAGACTGAGCAAACAATGGTCAGACAGTGCAACTCATGGTTAGACTGTGCAAACCATGGTCAGACTGAGCAAACAATGGTCAGACAGTGCAAATCATGGTCAGACTGAGCAAATCATGGTCAGACTGTGCAAACCATGGTCAGACTGTGCAAATCATAGTCAGACTGAGCAAACAATGGTCAGACAATGCAAATCATGGTCATACTGAGCAAATCATGGTCAGTCTGTGCAAACAATGGTCAGACAATGCAAATCATGGTCATACTGAGCAAATCATGGTCAGTCTGTGCAAACAATGGTCAGACAATGCAAATCATGGTCATACTGAGCAAATCATGGTCAGTCTGTGCAAACAATGGTCAGACAATGCAAATCATGGTCATACTGAGCAAATCATGGTCATACTGAGCAAATCATGGTCAGTCTGTGCAAACAATGGTCAGACAATGCAAACCATGGTCATACTGAGCAAATCATGGTCAGACTGAGCAAACAATGGTCAGACAATGCAAATCATGGTCATACTGAGCAAATCATGGTCAGTCTGTGCAAACTATGGTCAGACAATGCAAATCATGGTCATACTGAGCAAATCATGGTCAGACTGAGCAAACAATGGTCAGACAATGCAAATCATGGTCATACTGAGCAAATCATGGTCAGTCTGTGCAAACTATGGTCAGACAATGCAAATTTATAGTCTGATCATGATCTGCATGGGTCATAAGGGCAAGATCATTGACTCTGAGTTAGGTATGATTTCTAGTGAAGAGTTGTTGGTCTTGATACTAGATAAAACAGTCAAATTCTAGTCATATTGAGATTGTCTTTTATTTTTTCAGATGCACTTGTATGCAGTGAAGGTTCTTTTAAATGTGGCAAAACATGTTTGCCTAATGAACGTATGTGTGACGGCCATTTTGACTGTGGCGACAAAAGTGACGAAGCAAACTGTAACAAAAGTAGGTCGCTTTCATTTCTGCCTTTAACATGTCATTCCAATAACAGAGTTTGTTGTGATATTTCAGTCTCTTTTTTGAATAAAAACATTTATGCTAATCAGTCATTCAACTTTGTTAACTTGAGGATTCAATCGTTAAATCGGGGATTCTGTTTGGCTAGGAGCTCGCACAGGACTTTTATTCCATGCAGCAGAATTTATGGGAACACGACTAGTTTATTGGATTTGTAAAGGAAAAAAAAAACCAATGCAATGTTTGTTTTCAAGATTTCTTTTAATGTTTTGCCTTTTGTGAAGAAAACTGGAATCGTTTAGAGAAAATCAGATTATTAGATTGTAACTTTATATTTGTTTAGTGTTTTGTAAGGATGCCTATATCATTGAGACTAGGGGAAAATATATATAGTTAAAAGACTGCAAGATATTTAAATCTACTATAACTTGTATTTTACACATAACCCTACTAAATTTCCAAAGTGGACTGGTCGTCATTTCAAAGTGGACTGGTTGTCATTTCAAAGTGGACAGTACCATTAACTGTTCAGAGTAGCGTTCACTGAAAATTAATTGACTGAATAGTGAACAGTGCAGATCATGATAAAACTGCACAGATTTTGAGGCTGATCATGATCTACACTAGCAGCAAAGGCAGAAACACTTGACTATAGCAGGGTAAAGAGAGATGGAAATATCTGAGGGCCCAGGTGGGGTACGGGAGATGACTGTGCTTGATGGTGTTTGGTTCATGACAAACTTTCACCTCCATCAAATTCCAGAGATCAGGGTCATGAAAATATGTGAAATTTTTTTAGGAAAAACATAACTTGATGAACATTCTCATTTTAAAAATGTTAACAACCCATGGGTCTGCTATTACAACTTTTAGTTTCTGAACAGTGTCTCTAGACTATCCTCAATATTTACTATCTACTAAATTTCCAAGTATGTAAGACATTTCCTCATTTATCTGCAAACTGAAATTGCCTTTGGCCTATTATGTCTGTGTCATGAAATATTTATGTATTTATAATCATACAGGGGTTATTTTCTGTAATTTCGGAATGCAAGTTGCTGTCATTACCTTCAATTGAAATTCTGTAACTGTAAAGTGGTAAATTTTCACAGTCTGGTGTACTGTAAACCAACAAATTTTTTCACTCTTATCTCGGAGGCCAGTTTTCAATATGTGAATAATTTAGTCTTGCTTTATGTTTCCTTCATTTTTTTTCTTCAGTTATTTCTAAAAAGACACAAATTTAAATATCTGAGTAAAGTCCAACATCGACAGAACGTGAACATTAATTGGCAAGAAAATCAATTGGTTTACAGTAGTCATAATTAAAGACGGACTTTCAGGTCCTGGAGTCTGTGTACCATGCATGAAGTCAAATTGTTTTTCATGTATTTCCCGTATCTATTTATCCCTTTGAAGGCTTATCATGAAAGTTAGGTCAAATGTGCAAAACCGTGTTCCAACAATGCCAGGTCAAGGTCACACAGGGGTCATTGGTGTCTTCTACATATCTCCAAAACCCCTTGAAAGATTTTCATTAAACTAGGGTCAAATGTTAATATCACCAAGACAATTGTGTAGAAATCGAGTTTCAGTCATGTGACAATATTTCATGCCTACTGTGTAACTCCTTAACTGCAAGCCTTAATTCATAATGTTACAACACAGAATCTGTAATTCAGCCATATTGGTTGAAGGTCAAGGTCATACTTAGAAGTCAAAGGTCTATAACTCTGTGCAAATTTTTATAAGACTATAGCCTTTATATGATGTTATTTGGGGACAAACCATTTTCTAGCACGGTATGTAAATCAAATTCAGTGATGACTACTTCAAAAACTTCATTTTGAATTGTGAACTTTCTATTTCAGCAGCGTGTTCATCGGACATGTTCAAGTGTAAAAATGGCGAATGTATCTACGAGAACTGGAAGTGCGACCGAGACTACGATTGCGAGGACCACTCAGATGAGAACATTGATTATGCCAGCTGCAGTAAGTTACCATAGCAACTGCATAATTATGTTAAAAAGTATGCAAATGAAAAATCCAGGTAACACATTTATCTGAAACATTCCCAACTTAGATGTTCCGGACATGTTTTTTCGCTGTCATAAACATTAAATTTTGACCACTTCCCAAAATGGCTGAAATTTGGTAATAATGCTTGTAAAATGAACATTGCCAAAGTTATTAACAAAATATATGAATCTGTATCACGATTTTATTCCTATTGTGTATAGAGAAAAAGCAGTGAAAATTTTGTTTGACTTTTCAAGTCAAAAATTGAGGATTCACCATTTCTGTTATGTATATTTAATTAATACTTTTCAATAAGAGAAATATCTTGAATCATAACTTATTGTTTTTACATGTTTTCAAAGCATTTATTGTGTTTTCAACATTGTTGACCATAATCTAATATGGAAATTTTGAAGGGTAATATAACTTGAAATAACCCAAAGAAATGAACTAAATGGCAGAAAAAGGTGGACATGAGATTGTTCAGCAGACTTATTGCCCAGTTTTACTTGCAGCTTACCAGTGTGGGTCAGGTCAGTTTATGTGTCAAAAGGATTCCTCGTGCATCACTGACAGCTGGGTGTGTGACGGGAATTACGACTGTGAAGATAAAAGTGATGAAGTTAACTGTAGTAAGTGTTTTTGTTGTCCTTAATACTACCTACAGGTCAAAACAAGTCCTTTTCCTGACTCATTTCCTACCAAAGCAGTTTGATTTGTTTTGGCATTGTCCATTGGTTCTTCTGTCCATCTGGAATTGTATCTAAGACATGGTTTGAGGTATTTGATAAAAGTTGGTAGAAATGCTCCCCCCCCCCATCCCGCGGTCCCTGAAGAAATTGGATGTTTCAAGTTGAGCCAGACTGCTTGAATGTAGAATTCCATTGTCAAGGCCTTTTGAACTGTTCTCATGTTGTCTGTTTAGAAACTTCGAAATTCATTTTCTCTGAAAGTAGTTGTCAGAGTTTTATTTCATCAGGCACAAAATCATCACCATATTCTTTTTTCGCCAGAAGGAAGTTTGGGGAAATCCTTTAACTTTCCTGACAGCTTTCGCAGTAAAATTTGTTAGATTGAAGTACAGGAACATAGCAGATTCATATATAGAAAATCTCTGCAGCAGTTTTTTAGGCAGAGAGATGTAAAATTTTGTAGCTTTCAGTCTATAGGCATTTGGAAGTTAAAGCATAAATGGCCTTTGAGGTCTTGTGCCCTCTGTACATTTCAATTTTTAAGCATAAATAGAATATATTACACTTTGTGGATTTTATTATGTGTTATTGTTCTGACATATGCATGACAGTCGTAGATGATCCAGTACTTCTAGTGCATGTATGTGAAACCTTCAGATGTCTTGTAGATGAATGGTTCCGTAATATGTAAATGTTTATCACGATTTTTGTTTGAAAATGTCCCTTAAATGTCAACATTTACTGATACATCTCCGAATTTCTCTTTTTTATTTGCATTTTCTTTATTGCATGGGGTAGAAAAACTCTCGTGTGATGTTATGGTTAGCATATTAAGCTATTTTATTTCCCTTTGTATTAGGTGCTCGCATCTATAAGTTGAATATATTAATATTGATGCCGAGTCTATGTGAATATTGTCTATTTGCATGTTACGAAAATAGTTCTTGAGCATTATTGGGCAAAACGTTGCCACTTTGTAGTTCAATAATTACACTAGTGTATGCTGGTTTCTGCTGAAGTACTTCCTGGACTGTTGGAAACTTCTGCAGTGCCGTTACCATGGCGTCTTGTGAACAGCCTGGTGGTTATTCAAGTTCAGCTCCATGGCAGAGAAAGGTTATACAGGAAAAAAGCATACCTGCTGAAACGTTTAGAGTTTTAAAAAATGTGCCTGTTTAAGATACCATAATATTCTGCCCTCTCCGGCAAGACATTTGGTAATAGACATTTACATCTGAAGGCAGTCCATTATTGCCTTTTAGGGACGTGTATTGGTAGTGGGAAACACCTTTCAAGGGCAGTCCATTATTGGCTTTTTAGGGCGGTTCATTTGGTAGTAGGCATGACCTTTTGAAAACAGTATTGTATTTCCTACTTATGGCTTTGTTGTTGGTCATAGGCATTGTCCTCCGAGGGCAGTGAAGTGTGTAGTTGGCATAGTACCCTGAAGGCAGCTTTGTAGTAGACATGTACGAGTATGATCCCCAGAGAACAGCCTGTATGGTTGTACGCATAGCTATTCTTGTTGTTTCTAACATATATGCACTCCAGTAGGCCTATGTAACTAAAATTCTGACTTGGGAGTATAAAGAATATTTTGCCGGATAATGTTGGTCAAATCAATGTAGACCGCCTCAATGTCTATGGCTGACATTAACTTTATCTCCAACATCAAATAGATGTATGGAATACTTTTGCCTGATATGGCAATATATCCGCAGACATAGACAGTGAAATATTTTGTATTGCACCAGATTTTGGTAAGGAATGAATAATGTATTACTAGTCTGTTTTACAATGCTTTTGTGACTGCATTATGACAGAATGAGATAAAATCCTGCTGTATTAGTGTTCATATGGTCCATTTCTTGATCGAGGAGATTATAGAAATGATCTTGTGTGTCTGTCTTTCCGTTTAACTTGTAACTTAGATGTTGGTGTTACTGAAATGCATCAAACATTTCAGAGGGATGCAGGAAGCACTGTTCTTTGCAGACTTTACTTAATATGTGATACAGTAATGTACACCTTGAAACAATTTGAACTTGTTCCTTATATATGGAGTATGTTATATCCATATCCAATTTTCATATTAAATTAAGCAGAAAAAAAATTTGGCCCAGAAAATTTGTTCTTTATATCCAGAATGTCACTATCGGGAGACGTTATATTCAGAGTTTACTGTATTTGTTTACATACAGAGTTTACTGTATTTGTTTACATCCAGAGTTTTCGGTATTTGTTTATATACATAGTTTACTGCATTTGTTTACAGCAATGAATTGCACAGATAAACAGTTTAAGTGCACATCAGGGCGTTGTATAGACAAGGACTGGACATGTGATGGGGAACCAGACTGCCGCGATGGTTTGGACGAGAGTCCGACTGCAGGATGTGGTAAGATTGTTGTCTCTGCTACTGTGACTGGGCCTGCCTTCTTGGTTGAGTGGTTGAGTGGTTATGGTCGCTGACCTTAAAGGACTTATCCTGTCACTTTTTGAGGGTCATTTGTGTAAACCCAGTTTCCAACATGACTTATTCTGGGTTCTTTTTTAGCTCACCTGGCTATGCCAGGGTGAGTTTTTCTGATCAATGATTGTCCGTCGTCCGTCAACATTTTGATTCAAATGACATCTCCTCTGAAACCACTAGGCCAATGTTGATAAAACTATGCAGGAATGTTCCTTGCATGAAGCTCTACCAAAATTGTTCAAAGAATTCCATTCCATGCAGAACTCTGGTTGCTATGGCAAAAAATAGGAAAAACTTTAAAAATCTTCTTCTCTGAAACCACAAGGCCTAGAGCTTAGATATTTGGCATGTAGCATTGTCTAGTGGACCTCTACCAAGATTGTTCAAATTATGACCCCCAGGTCAAAATTGACCCCTTAGTTTTTGCATAGGAATATATAGGGAAAACTTTAAAAATCTTCTTCTCTGAAACCACAAGGCCTAGAGCTAAGATATTTGGCATGTAGCATTGTCTAGTGGACCTCTACCAAGATTGTTCAAATTATGACCCCCGGGCCCCCGGGAAAATTGACCCCGCACTGGGGGTCACTTAGTTTTGCATAGGAATATATAGGAAAAACTTTAAAAATCTTCTTCTCTGAAACCACAAGGCCTAGAGCTTAGATATTTGGCATGTAGCATTGGCTAGTGGACCTCTACCAATATTGTCAATTCAAATTATAATATGACCCCCCGGTCAAAATTGACCCGCACCGGGGGTCACTTAGTTTTGCATAGGAATATATAGTAAAAACTTAAAAAATCTTCTTCTCTGAAACCACAAGGCCTAGAGCTTAGATATTTGGCATGTAGCATTGGCTAGTGGACCTCTACCAAGATTGTTCAAATTATGACCCCGGATCAAAATTGACCCGCACCTGGGGGTCACTTAGTTTTACATAGGCTTATATAGTAAAAACTTTAAAAATCTTCTTCTCTGAAACCACAAGGCCTAGAGCTTAGATATTTGGCAGGTAGCATTGGCTAGTGGACCTCTACCAATATTGTTCAAATTATGACCCCAGCAGGTCAAAATGGACCCCCCGCCCGTGGAGGGGGTCACTTAGTTTTGCATAGGAATATATAGTAAAAACTTTAAAAATCTTCTTCTCTGAAACCACAAGGCCTAGAGCTTAGATATTTGGCATGTAGCATTGCCTAGTAGACCTCTTTTAAAGTTTGTTCAAAATATGCCCCTGGGGTCAAAATTGACCTGTGCCCGGGGGGGACCATTTGTTTTACAAAGGCGTATATAGGAAAACTTATTTGGTATATAACATTATCTAGTGATCTTCCACCAGGCAAGTGGACTTGTACCAAGGTGAGCGATATAGGGCCATCTTGGCCCTCTTGTTTAAATGAAGGATGGGCATCTAGTACTAGTCCTTCCCAAGAACAATGGTAATAGACTGCTTAGCTGTGTGTAGCTGAAGAACTGTTGAAACAGGAGTCAAACCTCGTATCAAAAAGTAATGAAAATAAACTACTTTGTCTGCAAAAGCTGTGATCATGCTATCTCTAATCCCTGAAACTACTTTATTTCTAAAATGGACTTGTCCATATTTCAAAATGGACTGGATGGATTTCCTGCTGACAGGCTCAGCCGCGTGACCCTGCTCTTCTTTAGAACTGTCTCTTTAAATACATTGTAAATATGTTGCACAATTTGAATGTTATGCTGTATTTGTTATGTCACAGAGAAAACAGTACAGTCAAACCTGTGAACAAAGACCACTGTTGGGGAGCTTCAAATGTGGACTTTGTTTGCAGGTGGTCTTTAGTCACCGTTTGTTTCTGCTATAGATGAACATTGCACTGTCATCTCCCTACTGTTTTTCATTCACAGGGCGGTTTTTATTTGGAGGTGGTCTTTAACACAGGTTTGACTGTATATTGGAGAACATAAATTGGTTAGGCAGACTGACTAGCATATGTGTGATCAGTACGACATGTTTCCATTTTCAGACGTTGTGACCTGTGATAAGAATATGTTCAAGTGTGCCAACTATCGTTGCCTAGAGTGGGAGTTTTACTGCGACACAGATGATGACTGTGGCGACGGAAGTGATGAAGATCCCCTCGTCTGTGGTAAGTCACACTCTATAGTCACCTGTTGTAAGTTACACTCTATAGTCACCTGTTGTAAGTTACACTCTATAGTCACCTGTGGTAAGTCACACTCTATAGTCACCTGTGGTAAGTAATTTGTGAATACAACACTTTATAGTCACCTGTGGTAAGTTAAACTTTGTGAATACCTTTGGTAAATTCAACTTTCAGAATACCTGTGGTCAGTTATAAGCTTTCTTGATACCTTTGGGAAATCGAACTTTCCAGGTGTTTGTTGTAAATTAAACTTTGCAGATGATTGTGGTTAGTTACTCTTTCCAGATGATTGTGGTAAGTTCAGCTATCCAGATGATTGTGGTAAGTTCAGCTATCCAGATGCTTGTGGTAAGTTAAGCTATCCAGATGATTGTGGTAAGTTAAGCTATCCAGATGATTGTGGTAAGTTAAGCTATCCATATGATTGTGGTAAGTTAAGCTATCCAGATGATTGCGGTAAGTTCAGCTATCCAGATGATGGCAGTAAGTTAAGCTATCCAGATGATTGTGGTAAGTTCAGCTATCCAGATGCTTGTGGTAAGTTCGATGCTTGTGGTTAGTTATTAGTTATTTCCAGATCCTTGTAGTGGTAAGTAAGTTACTCTTTCCAGATGATTTTGATAAGTTAAGCTTTCCAGATACTTGTGTTTAGTTATTATTTCCAGATCCTTGTAGTGGTAACTTTACCTTTCCAGATGCTTGTGGAAGTTAAACCTTTAAGATACTGTGTACTAAGCAAAACATGTATATTTACTGCACTTCTGTTGTCAGAAATTATGTATCCTATGTACTGTTTGATTATTGAACTATCTTTAATGACTGCATTTTAGTGCATAAGAATAGGATTACCAATTCAGTAATTAACATATTTACAACAATAAACTTGGAGTTTAATGGTTGCGTACTGTTTTTAACGGCTACTGATTATGCAGTCACAAATGAAAAATCAAATATTAAAAAGGCAAAAAATAACTTTTATAGGAGTCACTATGTACTGCTTAAACTGTATATTTGAATATGTATATGATTTTATATTTGAAAATGTGTGTGGTTTGCTTTGTTTCAGATTATCATGATGCGTGTAATTCCTTCGAATTCAAATGCGACGATGGTTACTGTATTTATGATGATGAAATATGTGATGGTGTCCCAAACTGTCCTGATGGATCCGACGAGTTACACTGTCCAACCAGCGTGTGTAGCAACTCTACACAGTTCTTCCAGTGTGTTAACAAAGCTTGTGTTGAAATGAATCGTGTTTGTGACGGAGTCAATGACTGCGGGGATAACAGTGACGAATCGCCTGACTGTGGTAAGTCCTCAGCCATTTTCGGCTATTATAAACTTTGTGTACAATGCATGTGAAATAAGGATCCTATTGCTGTGTTTGTGTAGGTAAAATATCACTGTCAGTTGTATTAGAATTGCAGTGCTTTTTCAGGTTCCCCATGGCTTCAAAAGTCATTCGCCACTTCTCAACCAGTGTAGTGGTTGTAAGGCAATTGAAATTTGATCTGATACACTTTTTGTTTTTGCTACTTGTCAGAGTTTGGTAACATTGACAAATAGGAGAGTGGGCCCTGTTTTGGAAAGGTGATGTGGTGAGGTTGAGCACAGGAGCAAGTATCAAACTGACAATGAAGCCATGCACACAATTGGTACAGATTTGTGAGGTGTAAGCCCTGTATGACTAACATGTCAGTTGGCAGTTTCTTATGAAGAAGAAGGTTGTACTTTAGTAATGGTAATTCCCAGGAGCAGTGGTTAGGTAAATCTGCCTATAACACTGAGTGTAATACGGTTGAACAAGTGTTAAACTGCGAGAAATGAAGCAGCAAACAAATATGTGAAACATATGTTGTCAGTATGAAGACTCTACTGTTTTCAGATATTGACGAGTGCAAAGAGAGACAACCCTGTAGCCAGATATGTAACAAAAAGATCATTGGTTTTGAGTGTATGTGTAATCCAGGGTACAAGCTTCGAGCAGACCAGCGGACTTGTGAAGGTACGGAAAAACTTAATAATAATGTAAAAGAGATGCTCAAAGCAGTCATTATACCCCCGAAACGAAGTTTAGGGGAGTATATAGGAGTCACCCTGTGGTTGGTCTGTCGGTCGGGCGGTCTGTTGCATTTTCCTTGTCCGGAGCATAACTTGAAAACTACTAGTTGGAATTCAATACAACTTAATACAATGGTCAAACACATTGAGAGGAAGTGCAGTGCTCTAGAACCATAACTCCATCTAGACTAATTACAGATTTATTGCCCTTTGTTACTTTTCCTTGTCCGGAGAATAACTTGAAAACTACTGGTTGGAATTCAATACAACTTCATACAATGGTCAAGCACATTGAGAGGAAGTGCAGTGCACAAGAACCATAACTCCATCTTGACTAATTACAGAGTTATTGCCCTTTGTTACTTTTCCTTGTCCGGCGCACAACTTGAAAACTACTGGTTGGAATTCAATACAATTTCATACAATGATCAAGCACAATGAGAGGAAGTGCAGTGTACAAGAACCATAACTCTATCTTGAGTATTTACAGAGTTATTGCCCTTTGTTACTTTTCCTTGTCGGGAGCATAACTTGAAAACTACCAGATGGAATTCAATACAACTTCATACAATGGTCAAGCACATTGAGAGAAAGTGCAGTGCACAAGAACCATAACTATATCTTGAGTATTTACAGAGTTATTGCCCTTTGTTACTTTTCCTTGTCCGGAGCATAACTTGAAAACTACTATTGGAATTCAATACAACTTCATACAATGGTCAAGCACATTGAGAGGAAGTGCAGTGCACAAGAACCATAACTCCATCTTGACTAATTACAGAGTTATTGCTCTTTGTTACTTTTCCTTGTCCAGAGCATAATGCAAAAACTACAAGTTGGAATTCAATACAACTTCATACAATGGTCAAGCACATTGAGAGGAAGTGCAGTGCACAAGAACCATAACTCTATCTTGACTAATTACAGAGTAATTACCCTTTGTTACTTTTCCTTGTTAGGAGCATTATTCGAAAACTACTGGTTGGAATTTAATACAACTTCATACAATGGTCAAGCACAATGAGAGGAAGTGCAGTGCAAAAGAACAATAACTCTATCTTGACTCATTTCAGAGTTATTGCCCTTTGTTACTTTTCCTTGTCCGGAGCATAATACAAAAACTATTGGTTGGAATTCAATACGACTTCATACAATGGTCAAGGACACTGAGAGGAAGTGCAGTGTACAAAAACCATAACTCTATCTTGACAAATTACAGAGTTATTGCCAAGAACAATATCTCTTTTTAGTTTATTTGCAGGTATTCTGTTACTACGAACTTCCTCAGTTTATAAAGCAGTTTTTCGGGGGTATTAATCACATTTAGTGATATTTCTAGTTAACTGAATGTTTTGATATTCTCTTCAATATTTAATTTGCACAAGTAGTGACTTCAAAGAATTTATGAATGCAGTCGAGACTGCCTTGGCGACTCCTTGAATAAAGCGACTCCCGGTCACATGCGACCTTCTTTTATGCGCCCAATGCACTTTCCTATATAAGTAGAATTCCTGTCTGATGCGTCAAGCGACTGTGAATTCCGGCTCTCAAATCAATAATTAGATTATTTTAACGACATTAAGACACTTTTTTGCACTTTATTTCCTCGATAGAGTTACTGTTCCTTATCTCGTTTGATGTTGTTTGAACCTAGAACGTCTTTTGTTTACAAAAATAGCAGCTCAAGAAAGTAAAAAAAAAAGAACTGTTTGGCACTAGAACAGCGTGTTAAAAAATTAGAGTTGCTCGATTGGAGGTAAACAAGCTTATAAAATTGCTGAAGAATTCAAGTACAGCTAGTCACAGATTCAAAATCTTCTGAAAAGAAAGCTAGTAGAAGTATCTTACTTCGAAAAAAATGTCACCGGTGAATAAATGAAGGCCTGCAATATTAAGCAGGAAATGAAGAAATAAACACATTGACTTGTGAAGGCTTAAAGATGTAGTCAGTAAGTGAGTGAATATCACGGGGCCTCAATACAGGAACAGGCTTTCAATTTTGCATGCTAACAAGGCAATTTGTGACTAATAAATTTAAGACAAAGCATTTCAAACAGTTTGAACTCTTTATGTTAAAAAGAGGATTATATACGTGTAGTTCACTGAAGAAAATCAAGCAGTTGTATGTAAAACCAGAACTAAGGTAGCTATTTGAGCATTTGGTTAACAGTGAGACTGTTTTAAGGGACTCCCATTCATATATGACCTATTTTGCTGTTTCCCGAGGCAGGTCTCTTAAAACAGCCAGGGCCTCCCAGCAGTGCACTCCCCTCCCCCTCCCTTTCTTTAAAAAACCACTCAAAACTCCCATTATTCCGCCCCCTCAATTCACTTTCACAAGTTTAAGTTGAGGGCTTCACTAAATAAAGTCACCGATTTCTTGACTGTATTTTTTAGATTTACGTGTAATTTAGTTAAACTTGTTGAGGTTTTTTCCCCTAATATTTGACAAATTTGCCACGTCACTTTGATACATCTAGATATTGTTGTCATCTAATTGTAAAGAACTAATAATTTTGTTCTTGTTGCGGCCATCAAACTTGATTTATGGGAACCAAGTCTATAACAACAGCTATAGGTCTGGGAAGTCCAAATGGCCATTCTTTTTTCATCGCCATTTGGTGTTTAAGATGTACTTTGCTTTGAACACCCCCTCCCTCATTACCTTGTAGACTCTGAATTTCTCCCTATTTCAGCTCGTAGTGACTTCTCCCAAAATTTTTTGTTCTAGCTCAGTTCCACTGTATTTAGATTTACAGTGTACAGTGTTTAAGTTGAAGATTGCCAAGTCACTGATCATCGTGTTTCAAATCTATTTTCGCGTACACTCGGCTTTTCATTTCGTGACTATCATTGGTCATGCAAGTTTTTCAAATCAATTGTTAAATATAAATGTGAGTATCACGTTTTTGCCTTAAGTATTCTCGTGTGTTTACTGCATTAAGAAGTAGATCACTTAGTGCACTAGGTGGCTACCAAATTTGATAATTCTTTTAAAGGATTCAGCTGGCATTATTTTCAGTAAAGATTTGCATCGATTGAAGCTCTGTGTATATGTTTCTGTTACAGACGTGGATGAATGTAAAACCGAGTACCCATGCTCACATTTCTGTCACAATACAGTTGGTTCATATTATTGTAGCTGTGCAGAGCATTACGCGCTAAAGGGCGATCAAAGGCACTGCCGTCTGACCAGTGAAGGTAAGCATGCTCTCGAAAAAGAATTAAGAAAAATAACTAGATAAATAAACGTTTCAATTTTGTTTGCAGAAACGTGTTTGTTTTTCAATAATACATGTTCAGAAATGGAATTCGGTATTAACTTTAAAAAAAGGAAACCGTGATCAATCAAGTTCATAAGAAGTTGGGGTTATACTGGGATTGAAAGTGATTTGACTTGATATGGTTTTATGCTGTGCATATACAAAGACATAGTGTGAAATTATGATATTTTTTTGTGTATACAAGCGTGGCACAGCATTAACCTGTTCGCATAGTGATTAAGTGTCCCTAGTTTGATCCCCACCAGTGCCATCGTGGTAGTTTCCTTAGACAGGACACAGTTATTTCCTAATTGCCTCTCTCTTTTCGAGGTTGGTTGCACCTGGAGTGAGATTTGACAGTGATAAATCTAACTCGTAAGAACTTGTTTCGCAGTCGAGAATAAGTAAATTAACATAAATAAAATCTCTGTATATACATGTAAAGATGTTCATGTATTTTCATACTTTTACTTTCAGCGGGGCAGCCATACTTACTGGTGTCCAATCGTTACTTCATTAAGAAAGTTACCTTGAACGGAACCAATGACATCATTGTCACTAACCTGACGCACTCTGTCGCCATCGACTTTGATTATAAAGAACAGAAACTCTACTGGACTGATATACACAGCCAGAGTAGTACTATAAATAGAATCTCAATCAACGTTTCAACTAACGAGTCAGCAGAGGTGAGTCTTGTATACAGACCGTATGTGTGTATTGGAGTTTATTGAGTCAAAACTTTTTTAAAAGGGGTCATTTTATTTGGGGTTGTAGGTATAACAGCACAGTTTTGAACTTATAGAGACATGAGATTCAGTAGTTATACAGATTTGTTACATTGCACAAGATAAAATCACAGGCATTTGATAATGTTGAATGATTGGTACAAAAACAAGCTTGCAAATATGTCTGCACATGGAATATACACTGTGTATATAGAATTAACCTATTATTAAATTTTGAAATGGTCTTTAAGAGACCTTTTTACTATAAAATGGGCCATTTGGTTCCGAAATGTTTGTTATTAATAGTGAGGACAGTCTTAATATCGGTACTTTACTGTAGTATCGTCTGCAAAAATGTATGCTGCCGGTATGAATTTCGTGTTACCTGCATCAGCATTTTAGCATTTTTATATCAAGACTTCCTCACATTGTCAAAACTTGCAGAGAGAATCAGTAAGAATATGAAGGTTTGTTTGGACACATGCTGCATTATATGTTAGTGCATTTTAACAACCAAGTTGCCATGGTTACAGTAAACAGCTGAGTAAATTTGACAACAGTTTTTATGAAGAACTGCTTTCAGCTGTAAACTGAATGATATAATTTTCTTATTTAGGTATTGCACAGTTCAACTGTTTTGAACCCCGATGGCATGGCCGTAGATTGGATTGGCCGCAACTTATATTGGTGTGATCGTAACACTGACACCATCGAGGTGTCTAAACTTGATGGCAAATATAGAAAAATTCTGATAAAAGATAAGTCATTCCTTAGAGAACCTAGGGCTCTGCAGCTGTTCCCGAAATACGGGTACCTGTTCTTGTCCGACTGGGGAGATAAGCCCCACATCAGTCGTATTTCCATGGACGGTAAAGTCAAGATGCATATCGTGACAGAAGAAATTGCCTGGCCCAATGCATTAACTATTGACTATGTGACAGAGAAATTGTTCTGGGCTGATGCAAATTATGATTACATCGCGATGGCCGACCTGGACGGAGAAAATCGCCATGTTATAATCAGCGAGAATCTTCCGCATACGTTCGCACTAACAACGTTTATGGATGCAATATACTGGACAGACTGGGAGACGAATGGCGTGTTTACGGCTGAGAAATTTTCTGGCGAAAAGAGGGATAGACTGGTTACCATGTTACACAGGCCGATGGACCTGGTTGTCTACCATGCCATGAGACAGCCTGAAAGTAAGTTATCAATTGTTACAAACTTGCAACCAGTCATAGTCGGTTAGTCTGATAACAAAATCGGGAAACAGACATCATTTGTGAGAGGACTTTGGCTAATTATATCATTACTTATTTAATTAACACAAAAAAGTGTTAAGAAATCCACATTACATGTTTTTGAGATGATTTTAATTGTTTATGTATATTGTTGTAGGAAGTTCTTTTGAACTAGAGATCTGGCGGTACAAAGCTTGATTCTGTGCCCCACTCTGATGGTAGTAACAGTCTGAACATGTCCTCCTCTGAAGTCAAGTGGTTAGAGTCACTGACTTAAAATCAGTAGATGGAGGGCCATGGGTTTGAGCCCTGTCACCAACCATGACTCTTTTAGTGAGAAAGTTGGTAGTTTCTTATGGCTGGTAGGAGTCTAGGACTTGGTCTTCCCAGAAACCATTGCTAGGAGAACTGTCCGCGTGTAATAAATGACAAGAACACAGTTTGAACAAGAGTTAATCTTATACAACAACAATATGAACATACTGGTTTTATTTTCCAGTGAAGAAAAATCCCTGTGAAGACCTTAACTGCAGTCACTTGTGTTTGTTACGGCCTGAGGATATTGATGGAAAGAGACAAGATGCCAGTGCAGTATGTGCCTGCCCGGAGAACCATGAGCTGAATAAAGATAACAGAACCTGTACAGCTGCCTGTGACAGGTGAGAGGATGGTAGCATGTGGGGATAGGGAACCCCCTTGAACTGTAGAATGTTTTGTTCCGCTCTTCAAATTTTTGAGAATTACTTTGAAGCTTTGGAAAATATGTTGGTTTTTTATTCCAGATATGTATTTAAAAATGTTTACTGGTTACTTTGATGAAGTGTAGCACAGTATGGTCCCGGGTTCAATCCCCACCTGTGCCGCAGCAATAGTGTCCTTAGGCCGGGTGCATTTCCTCTCTTTGTAAGCTTGATTCCGTCTTGACAGGTTTTTGGACAGGTTTAATAAAAGTTTTTTGCAATTGAGGAAAAATAGATAACGTGTAGACCTGCACAGATTTGAAGTCAATCATCATTTGTGACATTTTTGCATATTTTGAGTATCTTATCTGAGGCGTGATGTAGTAATTTTAGATTTTTAAAAAGTGATATTGACTGAGGACAAACATTATTCTATAATTATTCTATAACTGTATCAATGTTATCTCGTTGTGTTTCAGGTCACAGGTGCTGTGTGAGAGTAGTTCTAGATGTATTCCAATGTGGTGGAAGTGTGACGGCCATTCAGACTGTGAAGACAGTTCAGATGAGCCCTCAGACTGTGGTGAGTTCTCTACTACCTTTCATAAAATCATGGTCATACATTGTGAGAATTTTTTTATTTTTTTTTTTTTTTTTTTTTATTGTTTATAGTCACGGCCGACCGTGGGAATTCTTCCCAGGTGACCTCGCCAAGACCCTAGTATGACTCCCATATGCATACTGGTACCTTACAAAATTTGAACATTTAGGGAGTTTTGTTTTACCTGACTGCAATACCATGTCAGTTTTGTCCAAAGGTTATGATTATTTAGCAAAATTGTGGAAAAAATGCCAATAGAGAAACAGTAAGTGAAACTGTTCATTGGTCAGAAAATTATTTTTCTGTTGACTATTTTGAGGTCAGTTGGTTAAAGGTCAAGGTCACAGTGACTTTAGACAGTCAAACAGTTCCTAATCATTTTCTAAAGAACAGTGTGGCTTTGAAACCAAACGTTTTTGACGCCAAAGATCAGTGACCTTGGACTTTAAATTGGTATGGGATGAATAACTAACAGATTGTTGGGCCTCTCATATTTATGACAAGATGTTCACCCATGTTTAATATAGATGCTGTGTTACTGTTAAAATCAGCAATTTCTTGTGTTGCGGTTATTGGAAATTGCAGTGTGGGGGCTTACGTTTTACTAACCTCTCTTGTTGAAATCTAATTGACTTTATCTGTGTTCTATGGCTTCAAGAGATTCTTATCTCCCCACCAGGGGAGATGGGGATTAACCTATACATAAATGCAGTCTGATCATGATCTTAACTGTTTGCTAATCAGTCAGTTAATTTGCATTTAGCCCCCTTTGAACCATGAACAATCAATACATGTATCACCGTCCAAGCAGAAAGATGGACAAGTCCATTTTAGAGTTTTGCGGTGTCAGGATTAAATTGACTGCTCTAATTTTGCATCAGCAGGCTGTTAAAATGACTTTATTCATATTAAAAAGGTTTTAAGAAGGGTTGTCTTTTTTAGAATGCTTAAAAAAAGTAATTTATCAATATTTCTTCCATTTTTATGAGCCCTTTTTTTACCCTTTTATATCAGGTAAATATCATTGCCGACAGCCAGGGTTGTTCCAGTGTAAGAACGCTACAGACGAGACTCAGTGTATACCACCAATAGGTATCTGTGATGGTACTCCGCAGTGTGCTGACGGCTCCGATGAAAGTCTGTGGAATAATTGTGGTATGTTGTTCTATTTACCAGCACAAACTCACCAAATGTATCCCTCTAAATGTTCAATAGGAAAAATTAGTAGTTTTCTAAATGATCACTGCTTGAATCGAGCTGATATATTTTTCGGACCAAAATTCCATCGAAAAAATGGCTTCAATCCCAGCATGCACTGGTTGGTACATGTGTATAAAAAAGTTTAGACTGATAAACCATGGCCAGTATAAGGTGTACAGTCAAACCGGTAAGAAATACCTTGACCGCATGTCTACACAGATGTATTTATTCACAGGTGTGTAAACCATTGAAAGTGTGTTTTTTTCCCTCCATTTTTGGTCTTTATATGGTCTTTTTAACAGTATGCACTTCCTTCTTCATCAGAAATAAATATGATCTTGAATTTCAGTGGATAATCTATGCTTCCTTTAACATGAGAAATAAATATGATCTTGAATTTAAAATGATTATCCATGCTTCCTTCTAAGTCCGAAATAAATGTGATCTTGAATTTCAAAGGATTATATGATTTCAGTGGATAATCCATGCTCCTTCTGCATCAGAAATAAATATGATCTTGAATTTCAGTAGATTATCCATGCTTCCGTCTAAGTCCGAAATAAATGTGATCTTGAATTTCTGTGGATTATTTGATTTCAGTGGATTATCCATGCTTCATTCTAAGTCTAAAATAAATATGATCTTGAATTTCGATGGATTATCCATGCTTCCTTCTACATCAGAAATAAATATGATGTTGAATTTCAGTGGATTATCCATGCATTCTCCATCAGTTCAAGTGTACGAAGGACAATAAATGTATCAGCGACATCAAGAAGTGTGACGGGAAGGAGGACTGTTCTGATGGAGAAGATGAGAAGAACTGCAGTAAGTTTATCACTACTGGTTACTGTAAACATATTTCATACTGAGATTAAAAAAGTTGTGAGCTCAGCTTCTGTTGGTCATCATAATCATTTACTTACTGCTTCATCAGTATCGCAACTTTTAGTGTTTTGTTGTTGCAAGTCAATGTATTGAACTGATGTCAGCCCCCTAGTTGAGTGGTTAGAGTCACAGTTACCTCTCATGGATTGAGTGAGGGTCATGTGTTTGAGCTATGATACCGACAACGTCTGTTTACATAAATAAGTTGGCAGTTTCTTATGGAGGATAAAAGTCTAGTACTGGTTTTTCCCAGGAATTATTGTTCGGTAAACTGCCCACTTGTTAAAATGACCAAAACTACTGTTGGAATGGGTAGAAAAACTTCTGCAACAACATGTTTTGAACTGACTATAACTCTGTGAGTAAAAAAGTTATTCACTTTTCCCTCGGCTATATCAATGTTAGCATTGGATTGACTGAGTAGATTTAGCTGACCTCCGTTAAAGGAGAAAAAGTTCTTGCCCCATGCAAAGCATACAAAGGTTAAAACAATAGACAGATTATCAGATTCTTGTTAAAGTCCCACGATCACATTTACAAATAGCTCTTATTTTACCAAGAAAGATGTCTTTCCAGCAGAAAATGATCTTTATTTGTACCAAAATCATTCCTTATCGATGAAATATAGTGCAGTTTTTTTCAATGTGATCATGGTTTTATCATTATCCTATCAGTAAAATTATTTTTCTGTCAGTAAATTCAAAGTGATCCTGGGACTTTAATGAGTTGTGATCTCTGTCTGAAAGTTGTCGGGTGTTCTTGGAGAACCTGACAGCAGAGGTTAAGTCTTCAGGACCAAAAACTGGTTAACTGATCAATAAGGATGGAGTAAAGTCGTGAAACTATACTTAAATATTCAACCTGTCAAGGTGTAGATCAGTTTAGTATGTCAAGGGATGTGTGTCTCTTAGGTCACTTGGATACTGTGGTAATGGTAAATGCGGATGGTAACAGATCAATTCTGCTTGATTTATTGCTGTCCGTTTATATGACGCTTTGAATTATTAATCTATTTATTGCTAAATATTCTTGTCCATTTATAACACGTTTTGAATCGTTAATCTATTTATAGCCAAACAAGAATGTCTGGATACTCAGGTCCGATGTAACATAACAGGAAACTGTATCCCGTACCTGTGGCAGCGTGCGACCATAAGACTGGTAACTGGTATGATGAGCAGTCATGTGACAATCAGCATGTAAAGATGATTATATCAAATGTGAAAAAACCAGGTGAGGCGCTCTTCTTTTTCTAGTCTTTTATCAAGAGTCCCAATTATTCAAAGCCTCGTAACAGTTCAAAGGGATCTCGTTGAAACTTTATACATATGATAATCGTGAAGTTTATATCCATCTAACATGTAAATTTAAGGGTCAGTCAAGGCATTGCGGAATTACGTTCCCTTGGAATGTGAGAGAATAATAACGATGATGCAAAATTCTTCTGTAGATTAAAAGCAAAATTTTGGAAATATCACTATATAGAGTCGATGTGCATGACTTTTGTTTAGGTGCTCCGTCCAGATTTGACAGAGTTATTGCCCCTGACTTTAGCAATTTGTTCACTGTCCAATCGAGTGTTAAAGGAGGAGTAAGTCACCTTAAATGACTGGTATAGTGTTATTATTATGTTACAACAAGCCTGGTTGTACAGAGTAAAATGTGTTGATGTATGTTGTAGAAAAGTGTATTCCACAAGCGTGGGAATGTCGAGCATGATGCGGGGCAGGTGATGATACAGACGAGAAACAGGAGACATGTTGTAAGTGTTGTTAAGATTGCCCCCGTAATAATATAATGTACTTATCATTGTTTTCTCTGGACATGGAAAAAGGCGGAGGGCTTGTCTTTTTGACAAAGGGGACTTTGACATACGAGATTCGTGTATTGAAGGGGAATTCAACTTTTGTGGACACATCACACATCCTAGGGACATTAGACAAAAAAAAGACACTTGCCCCTGTAAATTTGACAGAATTGTTTTCCACAATGATCAAGAATTACACAAAGCTGTAGTCCAATATTTTTCTTAATCCCTTTTCCCCCAGTGCTAGAAAAACTATGATGAGTGAATGTCCATTAATCTCTGTCTATCTTAATGAGCTGTTATGTTTAATGATTTTAATTAGCAGGCGCTTTGTTAGGGAACAACTTAATTTATGGCTTACAGTTGATAAAAGGATGGTAGAAGATCTCCTTTGTTCGTGAAATTATATGACATGATAAGGAATAGCTGTGAGTGTCCTTGAGTTTACTTAATGGTGTGCTATTATAGTTTTCAGTACTGATGCTGGGTATCTTTGGGAGGGTAAGAAAACAGTGGCAGCTGATTTCGGGTATTTTGTCACACACAGTGCCAAAGATTGAACACTGCTATAATGGTTTTAAAAAACCATAGCACAGTATATGAATCTCGCCTTACAGCAGTCTTCATGTTTGGATCTGTGTTGGATAGTGTTTCAAATGGCACAAATTAATCTGGGGTGGAGCTGTCTCCTTTTGTCTTATATTGTGGTGGATTTGCTTTGAATTGCATCTGACGTGTTAATATAGAAGGAAAAAGGCATACTGTTATGTGCAGAGTTAGTTGTATGGCATTGCGTTGACATACTTCTGGGTTCTGCCTTGAGGTGTTTAACTGTGGTGCAAGCTTCATAAATATTAACCAACTTCTTTCATACTTCACTGTGGCAGTGTACTCACCTTGATTCTTTAACTTACAGAGCTATATTAAATTTTGTGAGTGCTTAAACTCTTTCACAACTGGTGACTCATTCCCTACACTACATTGTACAAGCACAGCTCTCCTAAATAAGACCATTTATTTTGCCAAAAAACTTCTCAGAAGGGGGTGGGGAGAAAAAAGTTACATATGAATGGCTCTATATTTCCATGAGTGATACTTTACTGTACAGTGCATTAAGTCTCTTAGAATATGACATCCTAGTATGTCGTAGTCTTATATGAGTTCGGAAGCTGCCAATATACATCTATTGCGATAGACAGACATATATACTATAGATGTTTA
The DNA here is from genome assembly GCA_022818135.1 of Saxidomus purpurata. Lineage (NCBI taxonomy): Eukaryota > Metazoa > Mollusca > Bivalvia > Venerida > Veneridae > Saxidomus > Saxidomus purpurata. The sequence goes on from JAFMSR010000009.1 coordinate 25,667,023, forward strand.
ACTCTTTCATTCCAGCCGACAGAACATGTGCGAAACCTATTTTAAGTGTAACAATGCGCACTGTATCCCTGGTAGATGGCGCTGTGACAAGATAATGACTGCAGTGACGGCTCTGATGAGCAAAAAATCGGTAAGTTATCATTTTCCGTTACAGATGTTCATCATTAGGGTGGTTTGAGCACAATCGTCTGGGTTCATTCTCAGTCAGAAAATTATCAGTAAGTACCCTTTTAGGGTTAGAGTGCCTTTTCTCAAAATTGTCAAAATATTAATACAGCCATGTAGTTACATTTCTGAAAAAAACACTGTGTAGAGAAAGATAGAGTAGAATTTATTTTACTTCAAATTAATGGTACTGAGGATGGGAAGTGAGAAAAGAATTGAAGTATTCCTGGAATTTTTCAGAAGTGAGAAATTGCACTGCGTTGGAATTCAAGTGTAACGAGGGTAACAAATGCATCCCGCAAGCCTCAGTGTGTGATGGAAGACACGACTGTAAAGATCATTCAGATGAATTAAACTGCCAGTCAGGTAAACTCATTGTTATACAGATCGTAGTTTAGGTTATTTGTACACTGAGGGTCCGCCACTGACTTGAGTATTTCAGAAGCCCTGCTACTGACTTAACTGTGCCAGAAGCCCTGCTACTGACTTGACTGTACCATAGGCCCTGCTACCGACTTGACTGTATCAGAAGCCCTGCTACTGACTTGACTATCAGAAGCCCTGCTACTGACTTGACTGTATCAGAAGCCCTGGTACTGACTTGACTATACCACAAACCCTGCTACTGACTTGACTGTATCAGAAGCCCTGCTACTGACTTGACTATCTCAGAAGCCCTGCTACTGACTTGACTATCTCAGAAGCCCTGCTACTGACTTGACTATCTCAGAAGTCTGTGCATAACAGAAATATTGTTGAATTGCATGTTAAACCTTGAGACAAACCGAGGTTGCAAGAAAGAGGCAGTATTTTACAGCACTATAGTTAATAATTCAGTGTTTTTAAAAAAAAATATTTTCAATGGTATATGCGGTTTTCAATTGTTGGATATTTTTAATGGCAAGTTTGTTAGTCAGAGCTGTTTGTAAGCATTAAAAAAACATAATTTATATCCTTTGGTAAATGTCAAATTACTAAATGGTTTTAAACTCCAGTGTAACACAAGTTAATTAGAAATTATTTGATTTTCAAATCCCATGTTATTTAATTGTTACACATTCATAATATGTAAACAGTAAGCATTTACGTTGCAAGGGAAGTGGTGGAAATCTATTTACAGCCAGGAAGACTGACATGTTGGTGTTTTTAAATCAAAACCCTTGCTGAAGAAGATAATATTTCAACTCTAAATGGCAAGACTTAAATGACTGCACTTCTTGTTTTCTTAAAATTTATCTGATTTGACAAACAGATCAAACATCATACTTTTATCTATTCTATCTTTAGTTGTGCAATGTTCTCAGACGGAACACCAGTGTTAGGACAGCTCATAATTTATGGCTTACAGTTGATAAAAGGATGGTAGAAGATATCCTTTGTGCGGTAAATTACATGACATGATAAGGAATAGCTGTGAGTGTCCTTGAGTTTACTTAATGGCGCGCTATTATAGTTTTCAAGTACTGATGCTGGGTATCTTTGGGAGGGTAAGAAAACAGTGGCACTCCGCGGTATTTTGTCACACACAGTGCCAAAGATTGAACACTGCTATAATGTTTTCAGTACATAGCACAGTATATGAATCACGCCTGCAAGCAGTCTTCATGTTTGGATCTGTGTTGGATAGTGTTTCAAATGGCACAAATTAATCTGGGTTGCTGAGTGTCTCCTTTTGTCTTATATTGTGGTTGATTTGCTTTGAATTGCATCTGCCTGTTAATATAGAAGGAAAAAGGCATTGTTCTGTAGCAGAGTTAGTTGTATGGCTTTTGTTGACATACTTGTTGTGCCCCTAGGTGTTTCTAACTTTGTGTTGCAAGCTTCATAAATATTAACCAACTTCTTTCATACTTCAGTGCACGTACTACTCACCTTGATTCTTTAACTTACAGAGCTATATTAAATTTTGTGAGTGCTTAAACTCTTTCACAACTGGTGACTCATTCCCTACACTACATTGTACAAGCACAGCTCTCCTAAAGTAAGACCATTTATTTTGCCAAAAAACTTCTCAGAAGGGGGGGGGGGGGGGAAGTTAAATATGAATGGCTCTATATTTCCATGAGTGATACTTTACTGTACAATGCATTAAGTCTCTTAGAATATGACATCCTAGTATGTCGTAGTCTTCTATGAGTTCGGAAGCTGCCAATATACATCTATTGCGATAGACAGACATATATACTGTAGATGTTTAACTCTTTCATTCCAGCCGACAGAACATGGCTGAAACCTATTTTAAGTGTAACAATGCGCACTGTATCCCTGGTAGATGGCGCTGTGACGAGATAATGACTGCAGTGACGGCTCTGATGAGCAAAAATGCGGTAAGTTATCATTTTCCGTTACAGATGTTCATCATTAGGGTGGTTTGAGCACAATCGTCTGGGTTCATTCTCAGTCAGAAAATTATCAGTAAGCACCCTTTAAGGGTTAGAGTGCCTTTTCTCAAAATTGTCAAAATATTAATACAGCCATGTAGTTACATTTCTGAAAAAAACACTGTGTAGAGAAAGATAGAGTAGAATTTATTTTACTTCAAATTAATGGTACTGGGGATGGGAAGTGAGAAAAGAATTGAAGTATTCCTGGAATTTTTCAGAAGTGAGAAATTGCACTGCGTTGGAATTCAAGTGTAACGAGGGTAACAAATGCATCCCGCAAGCCTCAGTGTGTGATGGAAGACACGACTGTAAAGATCATTCAGATGAATTAAACTGCCAGTCAGGTAAACTCATTGTTATACAGATCGTAGTTTAGGTTATTTGTACACTGAGGGTCCGCCACTGACTTGAGTATTTCAGAAGCCCTGCTACTGACTTAACTGTGCCAGAAGCCCTGCTACTGACTTGACTGTACCAGAAGCCCTGCTACCGACTTGACTGTATCAGAAGCCCTGCTACTGACTTGACAATCTCAGAAGCCCTGCTACTGACTTGACTGTATCAGAAGCCCTGCTACTGACTTGACTATCGCAGAAGCCCTGCTACTGACTTGACTGTATCAGAAGCCCTGGTACTGACTTGACTATACCACAAACCCTGCTACTGACTTGACTGTATCAGAAGCCCTGCTACTGACTTGACTATCTCAGAAGCCCTGCTACTGACTTGACTATCTCAGAAGCCCTGCTACTGACTTGACTATCTCAGAAGTCTGTGCATAACAGAAATATTGTTGAATTGCATGTTAAACCTTGAGAGAAACCGAGGTTGCAAGAAAGAGGCAGTATTTTACAGCACTATAGTTAATAATTCAGTGTTTTTAACAAAAATATTTTCAATGGTATATGCGGTTTTCAATTGTTGGATATTTTTTAATGGCAAGTTTGTTAGTCGGTGCTGTTTGTAAGCATTAAAAAAAACATAATTTATATCCTTTGGTAAATGTCAAATTACTAAATGGTTTTAAACTCCAATGTAACACAAATTCATTGTACTAAAATGCAGTTAATTAGAAATTATTTGATTTTCAAATCCCATGTTATTTAACTGTTACACATTCATAATATGTAACCAGTAAGCATTTACGTTGCAAGGGAAGTGGTGGAAATCTATTTACAGCCAGGAAGACTGACATGTTGGTGTTTTTAAATCCAAACCCTTGCTGAAGAAGATAATATTTCAACTCTAAATGGCAAGACTTAAATGACTGCACTTCTTGTTTTCTTAAAATTTATCTGATTTGACAAACAGATCAAACATCATACTTTTATCTATTCTATCTTTAGTTGTGCAATGTTCTCAGACGGAACACCAGTGTAAGTCAGGCTCATCATGTATCCCTATGTCGTGGAAATGCGATGGTGAGGACGACTGCCTCGACGGGTCGGACGAACAGGAATGCCACTCCCATTGCCGACATGGGGAATTCCGATGTACAAACGGCTCATGCGTGTCACTTTTGTGGCGATGTGACGGAGAAAATGATTGCGAAGATAATTCTGACGAGCAAGACTGCAGCAGCGTGGCATGTCCTATCGGTAGATTCAGATGTGGTGATGACATATGTATTCCGCTACATAAGAAATGTAACGGAGTCAAAGACTGCGGGGATGGTCTGGATGAAAATATTTGTAGTAAGTTCTATTTATAGAAATTTTCCTGATGTGTATTCAGTCAAACCTTGGTTTAATGACTGACATCTGAATAAAAGACAACCCTGTGAATAAAGATGAAGACCCAGTTGTTCTTTAACCAGCTGTTAAGCTAACCCTTGATTAACTTTTTGATTGAAAATAAAAGTCTTGTAGTGCAACACTAGAGGAATATTTTTGTTTTCAGTCCTAATTCTCTTGAATGTAAACATTTGCAAACGCAGTGATATATTAACAGGTATATCACACCAAAGTGAAATCTATTTCCTAAATAAAACATAGTTGATGACAGTTTCAATTTATGTTTACATGTTGTGTGGATTTTGTTCCAGCTATTTCAGAGTGTCCGTACGGCATGTTCAAATGCAACAATAGTCGTCAGTGTCTTAAGCCCAGCCAGTTATGTGATGGTACAGTAGACTGTCATGATGATGGTGATCATGATGATGGGGATGATGAGTCGGATAAAATCTGTGCAGATGGTAAATATATTATACATTACCAAATAAATTTTACCAGTAAAACAAATGTATTTTTATCATACATTATCAAAATGAATTTAACCAGTGAAACAAATGTTACTGACTTTAAAGTCACAGGATCACTTTGAATCTACTGATGTAGAAAATTAAACTTACTGGTATTTTTTTCTATGGAAATGTGTTCTGTCTAATCTGAAACCATGCTGATGCCAGTCTTTCTTTCATATTCAAGTCATTTCTTAACGAAAAAGAGTTGCTAGGAAGCGTTTCTTACTTTTTGTAATATCATTGGGGAAAAAAGCTGGGCAGTATTTCTAACTTGTAAAAAAAAACACCACTAGAAATGTTTTTGGTACAAATAAAGGTCAATTTCTCCAGTAAGACACATTGGTAAAAGAAGAGCTACATGTAATCTATTATCACAAGTGCTCCTGGGACTTTAAAAAGTAACCTGTGCGTTCTGGGGATGAGAATCTGTTGAAAGACTTCCCTTTATAAGAAGCTGTTTCTATGTTTTGATTTTAAACAATCCATTAAATTTAGTGTCTTGGCACTTGTTATCAACTTTTGTAGTAGACTGTGTTAATAAAAGTAAAATACAGTCCAACCTCTCGAGATGACACCTCCCTAGTGCAACAAACTTTCTAAAAAGACACACATTTCCTTTCCCATTGCACCAGTTAGGTATGGAATCAACCTCTCCAGAACATCACTTCTCTACAATAAGCACACTTTTGTGTTTCCAAGGGTGTCCACTCCTTAGTGGTTGCACTGTATTCCACCCCACTAGATTTCAAAATATATGGAATGCTTGTATTTCAACTTAGGACAGTTCTGTAAATTATTGTTCAAAAGGCACGCTAAATGAAAATTTACTAACTGAATAGTGATCAGTGTAGAACATCTGAAATCATGATCTGCACTCTCCTCCGCAAAGGCAGAATCACCTGCCACCAGCGGGGAATGTGGGTTAGATTTGCCGTGTTTTTATTTTTCAGATAAAAAGCTGTCATGTGGTGTGTTGAATGGCGGTTGTGAGCAGAAGTGCACTTTCCTTTCAGTGCCAAATATGACCAAATGTTACTGTACTCAAGGTTATGTCTTGAACGATGATAGAAGAACTTGTAAAGGTATGTGAGAAAGAAAACTTTTTTCGGAATACAAACTTCATATTTGTGAAATTGGCGTTGTCAGACATTGACTGCAGACGAGCCGTACACATTGCTTCTCACGAAATTTCAAGGTAATTTGTACACTTTGTACACTGTCTAGTTAAATGTGTGATAGGCATGCAGTGAATGGATTTATATCAGTAGATATGAAATTGTGTTGTTTTCAGAAAGTTGAATTTTCATAAATACGTGAATTTCTTATTGTGTAGTTTATAGCAAATATTGAAGGGATGGGTATTGCTAAAAATTTCGTACCGTGATATATTGCAATACATGGCACTGTATTGCGATAAGTATCGCAATATATTGAGAGTGAATAACTCTTACCAAAATGTACTTTAAAGTATTCAAACTTTGGTATAATGTTGAAATAAAGTTATTAAATCGGACGGACATTGACCAAATTTAAGTTGCAGCTACATAAATGATGGATATATTGCATTATATTTGCTTATAAAATACCGCGGCAGAGGTGAAAACGTACCGATATGTATAGCATCTCAAACTAACTGCAATAAACCAGTATACGGATTTTACCGTGCACCCCTAGCAAATTGTTAAATAGCTATTAGTTGGGATCTAAAACTTAAGCATTTCATCGCCCACAAAATACATAGAGATTAATGACCCATCAATATTAATGCTTTTGTAGTATACATACTGTTACATGCATAACAATCAAATAGTAATTGGAGCAATTTCAGTCTCCTTTCGGCAAAGAATTTGTATTTGGTGAAGAAATTTGAAAAAATAACTCACATTGGGGCATGTAGACAGGGAAAGAAAATACTACGTTATTATTACAGGAGGGCCTAGTTTAGTGCCCATATTTTACCAAAATTTGGTATATTTTAGCTGAAAATATTTGTATTACAGAGGACGATCCATGTGCCAAATTTGGTACGTGTTCACAGAGATGTGTATATGATGAGAACAGAAAGCCATATTGCAAGTGTGACATCACATACAAGGAGACGAGGGATTCAAACAACAACACAATCTGCAACCCAAAAGGTATTGTAAACAGTACAACGTGTGTGCTGCGGCTTGAACAGACACATAGAAGAAATAAGAAATTTAGGCATTAGAGGAATTAAACTTAAATACTCAGTATACACGTGTAAATGAGAAAATGTATGCTGACACTTTTCGGTAAATACATTGTATGGTCAAACCTGTGTTAAACACCACCTCTGAATAAAGACCACCATGTGAATACAGACCAGCCTGTGAATACAGACCAGCCTGTGAATACAGACCACCCTATGAATACAGACCAGCAGGGAGAAAACTGTGCTCTATTAAAATATGGTATACACACCTGTGCATAAAGACCATCCATCAACAAAGACCCCTTAAGCTTCTTCCCGAGAGTGGTCTTTGTTCACAGGTTTGACTGTTATAAGAAAGTGAAAAATGACACATTTCTTCCGTCTTTGAGTATAGATGTTTTACTATGTGATAATATATCCGTTGATATTTCTTTGTGTTTCCAGGGGATACAGCAGTGCTGGTATTTGCTGATGAGGACAAGGTCTACGAGCAGAAAGTGATAGACACATACACTGAGGAATCTGCTGCCAGGAGAGTAAGTGACATTCATTCTATATCAAGTAATTCCTTATGGTCTTCTCTAAATACATGCTCCCATACAAACTGACAGTGATGTCGTTAATTTCAGTCCAGTGGGTAGAGTTGCATGTGCTTATTGGTTGAGGGTCATAGGTTTAAGTCCTGCTACAGACCATGTTTGTCTCTCTATGTATCTGTTTGTTATTATACCCCCAAAACGAAGTTTAGGGGGGTATATAGGAGTCACCCGGTGGTTGGTCGGTCGGTCGGTCGGGCGGTCTGTTGCATTTTCCTTGTCCGGAGCATAACTTGAAAACTACTGGTTGGAATTCAATACAACTTCATACAATGATCAAGCACATTGAGAGGAAGTGCAGTGCACAAGAACTATAACTCCATCTTGACTAATAACAGAGTTATTGCCCTTTGTTAGATTTCCTTGTCCGGAGCATTACTTGAAAACTACTGGTTGGAATTCAATACATCTTCATACAATGGTCAAGCACATTGAGAGGAAGTGCAGTGCACAAGAACTATAACTCCATCTTGACTAATTACAGAGTTATTGCCCCTTGTTACTTTTCCTTGTCCGGAGCATAACTTGAAAACTACTTGTTGGAATTCAATACAACTTCATACAATGGTCAAGCACATTGAGAGGAAGTGCATTGCAGAAGAACCATAACTCCATCTTGACTAATTACAGAGTTATTGCCCTTTGTTGCTTTTCCTTGTCCGGAGCATAACTTGAAAACTACTGGTTGGAATTCAATACAATTTCATACAATGATCAAGCACAATGAGAGGAAGTGCAGTGTACAAGAACCATAACTCTATCTAGAGTATTTTCAGAGTTATTGCCCTTTGTTATTTTTTCTTCTCCAGAGCATTACTTGAAAACTACTGGTTGGAATTCAATATAACCTCATACAATGGTCAAGTACATTGAGAGGAAGTGCAGTGCACAAGAACCATAACTCCATCTTGACTCATTACAGAGTTATTGCCCTTTGTTACTTTTCCTTGTCCGCAGCATAATTCGAAAAGTACTAGTTGGAATTCAAAACAACTTCATACAATGGTCAAGCACAATGAGAGGAAGTGCAGTGCACAGGAACCATAACTCAATCTTGACTCATTACAGAGTTATTGCCCTTTGTTACTTTTCCTTGTCCAGAGCATTATTCGAAAACTTCTGGTTGGAATTCAATACAACTTCATAAAATGGTCAAGCACATTGAGAGGAAGTGCAGTGCGAAAGAACAATAACTCTATCTTGACTCATTTCAGAGTTATTGCCCTTTGTTACTTTTCCTTGTCCGCAGCATTATTCGAAAACTATTGGTTGGAATTCAATACCACTTCATACAATGGTCAAGCACATTGAGAGGAAGTGCAGTGTACAAGAACCATAACTCCATCTTGACAAATTACAGAGTTATTGCCAAGAACAATATCTCTTTTTAGTTTGTTTGCAAGGTATTCTGTTACTACGAACTTTCTCAGTTTATAAAGCAGTCTTTTGGGGGTATTAATCACATTTAGTGATAGCTCTAGTTAATTTTAGGGACTTAGAGTAACTGGAATATTGTTGAAACAGGCATGGCACCCTCTATCTCTCCATTTCTCCTGTAAACAGGCAGGGTTGGTACTTCACATATTGTAGGGTCAATATAAAATGGCCATAAAATCTGTAATTTAAATAAGCTAGGGCTGTATTGCATTCAACCCATATTGCATACAGATATACGTGGTAAGAATGTAAGTGTGGTTTTGACCTTCAGACAACAGGTGTTTGTCCTGTACAGACTGTTCATGATCTGCACTGAGGGTAACGGCAGAATGGCTGGCTGCCAACATGTTGAGGTAGTTACCTACATTTTTATTGTCCCTCGCATGGTATGGGATGTGTAGTGCTCCAGAAAAGTTTCATTTGATTGTTATTGTTAGGCATTGGCTTTAAATGATTGTGACGCGAGTCACATCAAAGGAATAAAGCTTTTCAGAAGTTGTTTTTGTATCTTGGTTTAATTTGCTTCCTTTGATACAGGTGTCGGAAAATGCCAGCAAGATTATCTCCCTTGATGTGGACACGTCGTCCCCGAATCTTGCAGACTGGAGGATGTTCCTAATGAAGGACATGCATCTGCGTAAATCTATCATATTGAGGATGTTCAAACAGAAGGACACAAAGAGCGATAATGACAAGAAAGACAGTAATACGAGCGGAAGGAGGAAAAGGGAAACAACTGTTGCCACTAAGGAAGAAACTTTGGTGAGGCATATTGGTTGCTACTCATTCCAATTAAAACATAGTGTTTTTGAAATAGTTCCTTGAATATTGTCAGACCATGGGGTTCCAAAGCATGAGATTTAAGAGATTTCTACTTGTTCTTAACCCTTCCCTCCCCTCAATGAAAGATAAATTAGCACATATATGTGTCATCCGCAGCATCAGCAGAGCTTTACTACTAAGAACACAATTATTTGCTATTGGTTACATTTCTAGGTCACAGGTTTGAGTGATCTTGTCGTTTGCATTTTATCACAGGATTGAGTGATCTCATCGCTTTCATTTACAGATCACAGGATTGAGTGATCTTGTTGTTTGCATTTTATCACAGGATTGAGTGATCTCATTGCTTTCATTTACAGATCACAGGATTAAGTGATCTCATTGTTTACATTTACAGATCACAGGTTTGAGTGATCCCAGGGGTATAGCTGTAGACTGGATTGGAAAAAATCTCTACTGGACTGATGCCTCTACATCTAAAATAGAAATGTGTCATTATAATGGAACTTCATGTACACGAAGAAAAACAATCATAAAAGGAGATCTCTCAGAACCGTTTGCAATTGCTGTGGATCCGAATTATGGGTAAGGAAATATCGAATTTCTTCGCATATGTTAATAGAGATATCTCTATGAATATTTGCTAGCTGCACTAAAACTTTATTGAAAGAAAGTATCGTTTCTCCAAGAATTGAAGCAGTGCTAATAATTCTAGAATTAGAAAAAAACTGCCATCAAGTACCAGCCTGTTCATAGGACTAGTTCTGGGTCAGATTTCATTGTGCTACAGTTACGTGTTTCAGGAATTTCTCACTTTGAGGGCTGATCGTGAAATAGTCCAGTCTGCTTTCTATTTCTATATCTACAATGTATATACAGTTTACTAGTCAATAGCAGTTAATTTAAGAACATTTTGTTATCGTCAGCATACATACATGAATGTTCTACAATATATCAGTGTATTTATGTCTTTTGGGACGTTTTTTCGGAAAATCTGTACATGTAGTAGATTGTGTACAAGATTTGTACATGCAACTGTCGAGTATAATACATGATATACTTATTGAAGGAATATTGTGGATACACACACTTATTCTTTCGTCACTCTTTATTAAGTATGAATAGATACGACTGTCATTTTAATGGAAGGTTTTTTGACTTTTTTAGCAAAATATTTTGGACTGATAGAGGATACCCGCCAAAAATAGAATCGGCAAATCTGGACGGGTCTGGACGTACTGTGTTGGTCACAGATTTTGTTATTTGGCCAAATGGTATAACAGTGGATTACACCAATGACAGAATTTATTGGGCAGACACCAAAAGTCATACAATTGAGACAGTCACTTTGGATGGCATGGACCGACAGATAGTTAAAACATTTTCTGGTAAGATTTTTTTGTTTGTAGAGACGAGAAATTTTATCAGATTTGAGAACAAATTCTGAGGACAAATATTGTAAATCTCTTTGAATTTGCGGGACAAAAAGTTTGAAATTTTTTAATCTCCGTGTCAATTCATGATACCATGAATTCACAAACAACAATCTCGCTGTTTCATATTGTTGTAACAATATTGATCATTTCCGGAGAAGTTTGAATTTGCAAAATTATGAATTCGCAATTGAGTGCTCTTGTGAAAATAAAGTTTTTGCCAATATTTCATTAGTTACAGTACTAATGTCACAGAAATATATAGATCCTACTATATTTCATATTGCACCTTTATTTCAAAGTGTTTTTTTGTGATGCTCTTTCAGGAAAACAAAAGTTCAATTTTTGTATTCATAGATATAAAATACAGATTTATTTGTGTTCTACTCTCACAGCTGATGATCCACCTTACCAGGTTGAGCTGTTCAATAATACCCTGTATGTCACAACTTACAAGAAACGTAAAGTCCTGAAATTGCCCAAATTTAACAAAGAATCGGGGGACAAAGCGCCTGATGTTATGACAGCATCAATAATGCATATTGAAGATATTGTGATCGTCCAGAAAAGCAAGCAGATGGTGAAAAATTCAAAGGGTAAGTCATTTGTTGTACAAAGTGTTGTTATTATCACAGACAAACAAATACACCGTACAGACACGAAACAGAACAAACAACTCACAAGTCCTAGAGTACCTTACAAGCAAACATACAGCTGCTTGCATAAAGACAAGCCAAATATCTTGGACAAACAAAGAGCATCCCTCTAGTAAAAAATAACCTGAGAATTAGAGACTACAAAATTGAAAGTTAAATTCAGCCTTCACCCAATTAAAAGTTTTCACTTGGCATTTGTACATACCCTCTACCTTGACATAAAGATAATTTTTTTATAGGTCTTGCTTTCTTGAAAATCCTACAGTAAAGTTTCTGTAATAAAACCACCTTTCAGACCTGTTTAAAGCGGTCTTAATATCGAAGCGGTCTTTTTATCAAGATCTTTTTACTATAAAATGAGTCATTTGGTTCCGAAATGTTTGGTCTTAATATCGAGGGTAGTCCTAATATCGTGTAGTCTTATTAGCAGAACTTTACTGTATTTATTATTTTGTCTCGCGCTCACTTTATATGTATCTTTATACTTGTTTCAGACACAAATGCGTGTAGTTCACATCCATGTCCATCCAATACACAGCTGTGTATTAACCATCCTGGTGGCAAGACTGTGAAGTATTCGTGTGTATGCGCAGACGGTGCAGTATTTAATCCCAATACGAAGAAATGTGACTTCATTCATTGTCCCTCGAACTACTGTAACGGCAAGGGTAACTGTACAGCAACTCAGAACAACGACTTTAAGTGCAGGTACACATTTAGTTGAGCTTCTTTTTGTCTACTTTTTCACATTAGTTTTCATGAGATTTACTTCTAAAATCCGTGAGATTTCCTGTAAATCCAGAGGCTTTGCTTCCAAAAGGCCCTACACATTCTGAAAATCCATGAGGTTTTGCTTCCAAAAGGCCTAAAACTTTCTGAAAATCCATAAGATTTTGGTGAAAGAAATATGCTAAAAAGCTTCCAGGGTTTTTAAATGTTAAGAGTTGAAATAGTGTCCTGTAGTGTCCTGGGACAGATCTATATGTCTGTAGTTACTTTGTGCTGCTCCTGGAGTATATAGAATAAAATTAGAATCTCTTGTTTGTTCCAGCTTTTCTGAAAAATTACTGCAATATTTAAATGTTAATGTGTTCATGATTGTGTATCTATTCTAAACAGCTGTGAAATAGGATTTGGTGGTAAACAGTGCGAGGTTGACGTCTGCCTTAACTACTGTGGTGGAGGAGGAACATGCCATGTGTACTCTGAAAAACCATCAACACCCGTCTGCTTGTAAGTTGATGTAGCAGATTCCATACAGTGTGCTTTAAGTTTAGTATGACTTGTACAAAGATTAAATAGTACATTTGCAGATAAATCCATGAATGGTTAGCCACTGTTTGCAGGATTGCAATGTATTTTAAAGTTCCAAGATCACATTGGATGCAACATTACTACAAGTAGCTTTTACTTTACAAAAGATATGTCTAACCTATGAAATTGACATTTATTTGTACAAGAATCGCTCTTAAAGTTGCTTTTTACATTGATCAGTACATGCTAGAAAATTAATGTAGTACAATATTTTTTCAACGATACTGCAAAAAATAATAAACGCTTTCTGGTGATTATTTTTTGTGAAGAAATGACATGAATATGAAAGAGAGGCAAAAAGTCAACTTTGTATTAGAGTGAATAATAGCACAGTTCAATAATTCTCAATCATTAAATGTAATTTTCAACATCAGTAAATTTAAAGTGCCCCTGGGACTTTAATATATTATTATATGATTTGATATAATATGTTTCAACTTGTAATCTAAAGTGTCCTTTATTCCTGACCCAGTCTGAATGCCATAAATACATGTATTCATTTAATTTATTGATATTCTTTATTTGAAAAAAAAAAACTTAACGTACATGTGCGCATTTTTTTAACCATTGAATACTTACATAACTTTCTGTATATAATCCAGGTGTGCACAGGGATTTTCTGGTACCAGGTGTGAGAGTTTCCAGTGTAGCGCTTACTGTATGAACAATGGAATCTGTGTATATTCAGCCCAAGATGACGCTATTGAATGCAGGTAAGAATGACATTGTCATCAAAAGAGATATTGATATTGGAAACCATTTTCATACCATTCTGTGAGAAAATCTTTACCTTTTAAATACAATATTTTTTATCAAAAGACTAAATTTAGTTCACACCTGCTCTCAGTTGCCGTTGAAAAAAATAAAATTTTCAAAAATGGCATATTAATACATACATATGAAACAAAAGGCTAGAATCAACAATAGAAGTAAAATTCAAGGTGGAGATTTGCAAAAGTTGATTGAAAATGTTGGTTTTACGGCACCGCTACACTATATGTTCATTGGAATTTCAAAAGCGTTTTTACTCTTTGTAATTTGGTAGCATATTATTTCAAATCTACAGGTAAACTTTACAGGAATTTATACTTGAACCTTTTTATATGACTATATGTTCTAAAATATGTTATTTTCATACAGTTTGAAGAACTTTATTTTTTTTACCAAAATCTGAGAGTGAACAGCTTTAACTCCATTGCAGTAACAAACTTGTATGAATAACATTATTCAAGCATTGCCCTTATATGTATACTAGAGGAGCGGTCATGTAGAGGTTGAGGTGTCTTCCGCTCATCCCTGAGGTTGCAGGTTCGAGCCCCACTGGGGTCAAAACCATACCTCCTTATATGACACCAGTACTGGTTTTTGACTCGATAAGCTACAAGCTTTCTTCACAATCAAGCTTAAATAAGTAATTAAGAATTATACATATACATAAATGCCACAGACAAAATTTGGTCACAGTGGGTTTGTGAGATGCAAAGAGAACATCTCACAGTCACATCACACTTACATTCTTAGAATTTTCACACAAGTGCCATCTGCATAAGGACAATACCCCTTTGGATGATGCAGTAATTGGGTCAAGGTCATGTTGATCAAGGTCACATTCGGTCAAGGTCTCATTTGGCCAAGGTCATGTTTGGCCAAGGTCATGTTTGGTCAAGGTCAAGTTTGGCCAAGGTCATGTTTGGTCAAGGTCACGTCACACAAAGAAAGCAATCTGCAGCTTTTCTAGAGGATACTGAAGTATGCATGTACAACCTAGTGTCCTAAAACTTTATCCCAACCTACTAGATATTTTGGGAATAAGTCAAGATGCAAGTCTGACTCGGCATGTTCATTATTTTGTGAACCTTAAATGATTTTATATGGTTTGTAAGGTACCCATTCCTTTTTAAAATTTTTAATTTCAGAAATTTTTGTTCACTTTATGGAGCTAAAATGTTGTTGGACAGTAATAAAGACATAGTTCTGTAGTTTTTGTATATATAGCAAATATCAAATCGTACTCTATTAGTGTTTTTAAACAAATATTTCAATTTTACATTTTATGTGTTCTTATTTTGACAGCTGTCGCATTGGTTTCTATGGAGACCACTGTGAAAAGAAGAATCCCAATGTGACACACTGTGACGACTACTGCCTGAATGGAGGGTCGTGTCAGTATCTGCCCAGCGGAGTCCGCTACTGCAAGTGCAAAGAAAACTATACAGGTAAGTGTACTGTAAAAGTTACTTCAAGCAGCCAGCAAAGAGGAGATGCTACTGTTAGAATGTGGCTGTGTGATATAGACAAATTTTGTAGGAAGTGGGGTTTGTTTGGACAAATCTTGAGCCTGTCTTGAAGAAGTTATCTTTAAATTCTTGTTACCTGCAAAAAGGTTTTGATGGTATATAATTGTATTAAACCATCGGTCAATATTTTTGGATAGGATTAAGTCTGTTGATATCAATGATTCATTAAAACTATGTCAAAGTGATGATAGACTAAAATTTATTGAATTGATTGATTTGGATTAACATCTGTTTAAAGCTTATTTATTTTGAATTGGTCATAAGTAAGTTTTTTAAACGTATAAATATAACTACTCCTGTAAACTGCTTTTGGAAGGTTTGAACCAAACTTGTGCTGAAGATTTATGGGTTAAAGTTCGAACCTATATTTGGGACACTCTACCCCTACTTCGCTTCGATTCAAGTGTACAAATTTTTAGCATTTTGCCAGGGAGAGTATAAAGTTAGCCCGCAGTCTTTTAGCTGCAATAGATTTAACTAAATTTGACTGAATTTTAACCTTGATGTCTGCTACTTAAAAATTCAGGTCTGCGATGTGAAAAATGTGGACTGCAAGTTTCCACAATCTTGTGCGAAAATGGGGGAACAGTCATCTGTAATAAGAACAATGATAAATCGGCACCACAATGTCTGTGTTTACCTGGGTACGATCCAAAGACGAAGTGTGCTAAACGCACATGTGACGGGTATTGTGAAAATGGTGCTGCTTGTCACTTACGAGGAAATGCTTTGTCGTGCGATTGTCTAGCTGGATATAATGGGGAGCGGTGTGAAAATGTTGCTGTGAATTGTACAAATGTACATTGTCTAAATGGAGGTAATTATCAAAAACTTGGATTTAGTTACTTTAAAGATAAAAAAAGTCGTTCCTATTTTCATGAAATTTCAAGAAACATTTTTTAAATTTTTATGCCCCCCACAAAGTGGGGTGCATATAGCGTTGCACTTGTCCGTCCGTCCGTCAGTCCGTCAGTCCGTCCGTCCGTCCGTCCGTACGTCCCGAAATCTTGTGAACGCAACTCCTCTTAAACCGGATGGCAGATTTTGCTTAA
Source organism: Saxidomus purpurata (assembly GCA_022818135.1). NCBI lineage: Eukaryota > Metazoa > Mollusca > Bivalvia > Venerida > Veneridae > Saxidomus > Saxidomus purpurata. The sequence goes on from JAFMSR010000009.1 coordinate 25,683,558, forward strand.
ACTTCCAGGGATGAACAACCTTAATGTGTAGATGGTAGTAAAGGAAGGAATTTTCGCGGCGACCAAATTTAACAGAATTATGGCCCTTTGTTGATTTTTTCACTATATATCTTGTGAACGCAACTCCTCTTAAACCGGATGGCAGATTTTGCTTAAACTTCCAGGGATGAACAACCTTAATGTGTAGATGGTAGTAAAGAAAGGAATTTTTGCTGCGACCAAATTTAACAGAATTATGGCCCTTTGTTGATTTTTTCACTATATACTATGTAGAAATTTTGTGAACGCAACTCCTCTTAAACCGGATGGCAGATTTTGCTTAAACTTCCAGGGATGAACAACCTTAATGTGTAGATGGCAGTAAAGGAAGGAATTTTTGCTGCGGCCAAATTTAACAGAATTATGGCCCTTTGTTGATTTTTTCACTATATACCATATAGAAATTTTGTGAACGCAACTCCTCTTAAACTGGTTGGCAGATTTTGCTTAAACTTCCAGGGATGAACAACCTTAATGTGTAGATGGTAGTAAAGGAAGGAATTTTTGTTGCGACCAAATTTAACAGAATTATGGCCCTTTGTTAAGTTTTTCACTATATACCATATAGAAATATTGTGAACGCAACTCCTCTTAAACCGGATGGCAGATTTTGCTTAAACTTCCAGGGATGAACAGCTTTAATGTGTAGATGGTAGTAAAGGAAGAAATTTTTGTTGCGACCAAATTTAACAGAATTATGGCCCTTTGTTGATTTTTTCACTATATACCATATAAATTTGTTGCGACCAAATTTAACAGAATTATGGCCCTTTGTTGATTTTTTCACTATATACCATATAAATAATTGAACATATAAATTTTACATTTGTAATTTAATTTAACATGTACATAAGGTTACCTGTAGATCATTTTAGGTATATGTACAGAAATGAAACAGTGGAATGAAAAAGTTCCACATAAAAATCTTACATACAGATATGCTTGCTCTTGTTTATGAGCACATCTGCACAGTGGGGGCATCCGTGTCCTTTGGACACAATTCTAGTTTGGTGTAGTATAGCAAAAGTTTTTTGTTTTTTTTGTGAGGTTTTTAGTTTTGCAAGTGGAGCTCTTTGTAAATTCATCAAACTTGCTAAAATATTTAACAGTAATTAAATATAAAAAAATTAGTGCTTGCTCAGGAATTTAAAAACTTGTAAATAAATTGAAATTGGAAAAATTATGAAATAAAGAACTCCTGAATATAAATACTTCTCCAGTAAATCATGCAAAAAATATTATATACAAGGGTCCTTCTTAGAAACAACTGCATATATTTTCATTATAAATATTGTAAGACACTCGTTGACTTTCTAGATCCACTCATCTGTAATTCAAACATGGGATCTACCAAATGTTTCTCTTATTTTATTTATTTCATTTAAATCAACACGTAGTTAATTTTCCTGTGATACATGTATGTGTACATATTGTTGTTTTGCTTTCTGCAGAGATTAAAAATGGAGGTTTAAAGTTGACTAGCATTTAAAGTACCAGGATCACTTTGAATTTACTGATATAGTAGAATATATTTACTGTTAGAGTGATGATAGAATCATGTTCTATTCACTCTAAAACAATGTTGACATAATACTATGCCCTTCTTTTGTATTCAAGTTGTTTCTTCACAAAAAAGAGTTACCAGAAAGCCTTTCGACTTTTTTGCAATATCATTGAAAAAAAATACTGCAATATATTTATAATACATACTTAGCAATTTAAAAAAAAGCAAAGTTTGGAATGCTTTTTGTACAAATAAAGGTCACAGGTACGACATCTCTATTGGTAGAATAAGAGCTACTTGTTATTGTGCTCCTGGGACTTTAAAAGATGCTGCAGAGACATTATATATATAAATATATTCTTTGTGAACAGGTAAATGTGTTCTTGCCAATGTGGTAGGACAGACTGCCCAAGTACATTGTGAATGTCCGCCTAAGTTCGCGGGCGACCGGTGTGAAACAAGTCTCGGCTGTATAAATTACTGCAAGAACGGTGGTAATTGCACTATTGGTGGTAAGTAAATATTGACGAGGTTTGTAAAAGGCGGAGCCTACTATACTGACCGGCAAAAGAAATGCAACTTTGCCATTGAATTGAAATTTATAATATCTGGTGCAAATACGTTGGAAGAAATATCAAATAATCAAGTGGTAATTTCATGCAGACAGATAGGAAATAAATCTTAGTATATAAGTTTTAATGAAACAAAATAGGCTGACACTTTTCTGTACAATAGGAAATTAAAATGCATTTCTTTTGCTTTTGAGTATATTTGAAAAAATTTGAATTTGGCTTTATCATATTCATATGTTATATTCTATAGTGATTTTAGATAGTGTATTTGTATAGAAATAGTTTTAGATCGTGCCTGGTATAGCGCTAGAGTTGAATGTTTTGTGTATGGCAAACTTTTATGACATCATTTTAAAAGCCATTTCTCAAAACAGTCATTCACCGAGTGGGTCCCTCTTAATAATTTCAAAAGAAAAACAAGAATTTCAAAGACTGGTTGCATATACGAGAAAACCTTTCTAAATGATAATTAGCTATTTAACGGCAATGTCCTCCTTGCTATGTATTTCATATATCATTTTGTACAGTTTACTTGGTGGCTTAGATTTAATCATTAATACAGCAAGAAATCTTATTTCCTTACAGAAAACAGTACACCACTTTGTACCTGCCCACTGTATTACATGGGTCAGAGGTGTGAAAGCTGTAAGTGTGGTAACAATGGAAAGTGCTCAGTACGAACGGTTAACAAGGTAGAAGAGACTTACTGCAAGTAAGTGTTTTTAGCTCGACTGTTCGGAGAATATGGAGAGCTATTACAGTCACTTTTGCGTCGGCGTCGGCGTTGCTTCTTTGGTTAAAGTTTTGCCTGCTAAGTACTATCATGCACATATCTCAGTAACCACTTATGATATTGACTTGAAACTTTGTTCATGTCTTTAGGAGTGTCATACAATCAAGTCAGATAACTCTTGCATAAATTTAGTACATATTATGGCCCTTGTTTGACTTTGAAAATTTGGTTAAAGTTTTGCCTGCTAGGTACTATCATGCACATATTTCAGTAACCACTTATGATATTGACTTGAAACTTCGTTAATGTCTCTAGGGGTGTCGTACAGTTAAGTCAGATAACTCTTGTATAAATTTAGTACAAATTATGGCCCTTGTTTGACTTTGAAAATTTGGTTAAAGTTTTGCCTGCTAGGTACTAAATTTGGTTAAAGTTTTGCCTGCTAGGTACTATCATGCACATATCTCAGTAACCACTTGTGATATTGACTTGAAACTTTGTAAATGTCTATAGGGGTGTCACACAGTCAAGTCAGGTAACTCTTGTATAAATTTAGTGTAAATTATGGCCCTTGTTTGACTTTGAAAATTTGGTTAAAGTTTTGCCTGCTAGGTACTATCATGCACATATCTCAGTAACCACTTATGATATTGACTTGAACTTTGTTACTGTCTTAAGGGGGGTCACATAGTCAAGTCAGATAACTCTTGTTTAAATTTAGTACAAATTATGGCCCTTGTTTGACTTTGAAAATTTGGTTAAAGTTTTGCCTGCTAGGTACTATCATGCACATATCTCAGTAACCACTTATGATATTGAATTGAAACTTTGTTAATGTCTTAAGGGGTGTCACACAGTCAAGACAGATAACTCTTGTTTAAATTTAGTGCAAATTATGGCCCTTGTTTGACTTTGAAAATTTGGTTAAAGTTTTGCATGCAAGGTACTATCATGCACATATCTCAGTAACCACTTATGGTAGTTACATGTATATCAAACTTAGCAATAGTGTTCAGGGGTACATTTTGTATCAAACAATTAATTTACCAAAAATTAAATATATAGTGATAGATTTTGACTTTTTTTTATGATTCAACTTTCCTAGTTTATACTTAATAGTTAGCAGAATTTTGTTTTGCTATACTGATAGAAGTTTTGTTTTATTAGCAAACACCCACAATAGTCGAGCTTGCTGTCTCATGGACAGCTCTTGTTTATAATAATGTTGTATTTATGATCAGTATTTATGAAAATATTGAATGGACAGTTATGTTACATTCTTGCATAAATCTTCTGATTTAAACTTCGTTTAAATTTCTGTGAGTGACAAGTTATCATATTTATTGGTCTTATAGTGTGGTCGCAACAGATTAATCGAATTTGGGACCGCGACTTATAGGTTATCTGACTTGTAGTTGAGTTGATAGGGTAAAACAAAGGTGATTGTTGGTCAAATTAAAAGAAAGTAATCCAAATCTTTCACAAGGTATGAAATTAACCTTGCGGCCTGAAAGGGAGAAGTATCCTGGAAAAGTTATTACCAAATACTTGATGTAGTTCATAAAGAAATCAAAAAGAAAATTATAATCCTTAAATTTGTATCACGTCATGCACTTGAAAGGCAAATTTAATGACTAAAGCTAATATAAATTTTTGAAAATCTTGCTAAGATTTTTTTGTGTGGCATTATTTTCAGATGTATAGATCAACATTATGAAGGTCCATTCTGTAACCGCTCAATATGCCATGACTGGTGTTATAATGGCGGGAAATGCAAGAACTGTCAAATAACTGAAAATAACATCGGACAATGTGAAGAGTGTGTGTAAGTACAACTATATGATGTTGTTTTGTTGTTGTTGTTTGTTTCAGGTGCTGTTTGGCACAATATAGTCGGCAGTACTTAAAAAGTACCTTTAGCTGCTGTATCCAAGTACTAAATATATGACTTTGACAGAGTGAACTGTTATTAGAATCACATTGTCTTATTTACATATCTCGTTTTAAACACATACATATGCATGGGTTAACAGTTTCGAGACTACACAACGTAGATATCGGAAGGGTATAAAATGAGCTTGAGACTGACCTTTTTTCTTTTGTTTAAGAAGCATATAGACCTATACATTACTAGAAAGGTCCTTAAGAAATCTATTTTACAAATTATTACATTTTGTTTATGGGTTTATGGAATTGTTTTGTTCAGTAAAGTTTGGCTATTATCACCACATGATGTTAAGACCACCCTCAATATTAAAACCAAATGGTCCATTTTATGGTAAAATGGTTTCGCTAAAAAGACCATTTCGGTATTATGACCACTTTATGCCAGTCTTAATAGTGGTTATATTACTGGAACTTTTCTATACATTCTGTGGTGGGGTTTTTTTTTCAGGTGTAGAGCACAAACAAGTGGACCAAGATGTCATATAATCTCACCGAGGAGGGCGGAGACGAGGAAATCACCGCATTCTCTCATACCAGTAATCATACCTATTGTGATTGTGATCTGTATACTGGTGGCTGTGTTACTCTTCATTGTCATCAGAAAACGAAGGTTTGTACAATATGGTCACCTTATTTCCAGAACCCCGTAAGTCGTTTTTTCGAGTTTTTGACATTTTTGGTACAGTTGTACTCGTCTCACCAAGCTCTTTATGATGACGTTTGTTTTCTGTTCTGTTTTCTTATGGAACTAAAATTACTTGGTTAAAAGCTAATTCCATAAGCCCATAAGTCACTGATCTTCATTGGAATTTCAAACTTCAAAATTGCTTTTCTCAAAACTTAAAAAATTGACTTACTGGTTTCTGGAAAAAAGGTGACGATATGTGTAGGGTATTGTACTACTTGCACGGTATAAAGAATATTAAGAACCTTTAGTGTAGAAAAGTTGCCATTCATCGCAGATGTTTGACTATTTGCTCGCTAGTATGTTAAATTTTAAGAGTAAATGAATCACATTTCTTATATGCAGTGTCACTTTGCTTTCCTACCTGTTTATCGTCCCCGAAAGTTTTGCTTCAAATACGGGTTTTGAACAGATTTACTGCTCTTGTGTACTCTTCAGTGTTAAAGAGCACAAACAGTGATAGAGTGACAAATGAGGGGGCGGTTTCGGTCCGATAACAAAAGCTTATAACATAATCCTATGATTGTGGTGTTTTTTGATAAATTATTAACTTAGGTCTACTACAAATTAAATCATTACTTAAATATATAGTGCTTGTAACTTTAATTGTAGAAAATGATGAAATTATAATATGGAGGAAAGAAAAGAATCGCCGGCGAAGGCATGTAGCTATGTAGGCTTCGTCAGGCTACAGTTTCATAAATTTAATAAGTTTCAGTAAATTTGTTCTGTTATTAAAAATGAAAAAGAAAGCAAAGAAAATTCACGGTTTGGGAGGGTTTTTCTTTTTTTCAGACAAAAACACCAGTTGGCAGTGTCTTTTTGTGTATTTACCATTAATAAATAACAGTTAAGTGTAAATTATTTTATTTTTTAAACAAAAGAATGAAGAATTTTCCATATTTCAATTTTATTTTATTTTTCAACATTTTGAGAACAAAGTGAGTTTTTAAACGAAAGGATTTAATATTAAATAGAAAACCCCTGAGTCAGTTGTTTACATTTTTTTTATTGATCATTAATTTTAAAACTATTAAATTGTTTTAAAATAATAAAACGTGATTAATTATTTGTTAATGGCTTTTAACATTTTCGTGAAAGTGTTTTATAAAACAAATAAAAATGATAGATCAATACATCCATATATATCGTTTATACAGTGGCGTGTAACTGCCTCCACAGATGATATGATTGATATTCATTAATATCGCGCATGTGCAGAAGTGTGTGAAAAACCGTATTGTTTGGTAGTCATCTATGCCAGTTATTGATGCCTTAAACCTAAAAAAAATTAAAGATGTAATCATTATAAAGAATTTATGACTATTTAGCAAAGGTTGGCTATAGAATACCATTTAATGTATAACATGAAACAAAATAAACATGTTTCGATGTGATAGGAGATAAAATGAAAGCCGTGATTTACTGTTTATAGCTCACCTTAGCACAAAGTGCTCAAGGTGAGTGATTGTTATTGCCTGCTGTCTGTTGTCTGTTCACTCTTACCTTGTGTAATCAAATAGAGGCTACATTTTTCACGGGATTTTCATGAAACTTTGTCAGAATGACTGCCTTGATAACATCTAGGTCAAGACCTAATATGGAACATCTGGGGTTAAAAACTAGGTTATGGGGTCTAATCATAGAAAAACCATGTGGATGCAATAGAAGTTGCATTTTTAATTGGATCTTCATGAAACATTGTCAGAATGATTATCTTGATGAAATTTAGGTCCAGTGTGAATAAAGGTCATCTGAGGTCAAAAACTAGGTTGCCTGTTTAAACCATAGAAAAATGTTGTGCAATGGAATCTGCATTTATCATTGGAACTGGAATGACTGCCCTGATGCATTCTAGTTTAAATCGAATATGGGTCATCTGGGGTTAAAAACTAGGTCAAAAGGTAAATTCATAGAAAAATCTTGTGTATGCCATAGAGGTGACATTTACCACCAAATCATCATGCAAATTGTTCAGAATGTGTTTTTCAATGATTTCTAGGTAAAGTTCAAATCTTGGTCACCTGCTGTTAAAAATCAGGTGATAGTGTCAAGTCAATGAAAAGCCTTCTATAAATTCTAGAAGCCATATTTATTCCCCAATCATCACAAAATTTGATTAGCTCTAGATCAAATCCGAATCTAGGGTAAAAAAAACTAGGTCCCACCGTAAAATCAAAGGAAAACCTTTTTTAATGCTCTAGAGGTCTCAGGTGAGTGATAAAGCCTCATCTTGTCCTTCTTGTTCAGAAATGGTCAGTTCCGCCACAGCAGATTAAAAGATCATCCAAATATGCAAGTGTCGAATCCAATCTTCATGCCGCAGACGACAGAGGAACTGGAGGATGATGAGGATCAACCCCTCGACCAACCGTTCGACTTCGATCCAGAAAAGGTGAATATTTTCATACAGAATGGCTAAATATGTATCCGAGGGCTGTTCACTAAGTTTAAAAATTGCCTTGCAACTACTAAATGATATATACAATGGGGACGGCATCTTGAAAGTTTGATGAAATTCTAACACTATCAACCTTGTCTCTTATAAGGCACCCCTCTGTATCACTTGATCATGCTGGTTGAAGCAGGTAAAAGGTTAAACCAGGTTTTATTTGAACCGTACTAAGAGATTGAGCCTGGTAGCACAGTTTTTCATTTAAGCCGGGTACCAGATAAGACAAATTTTTATAGTCATTTTCTGAACAATCTTAATCCTTTCTGGTGGATGTATACTTCTGACTTCTCTCTTGAGCTTTTTGTAATTTATTTACCAACATATAAATAGAAGAGTGATGTGGATTTTTTATAACAGACGTTATCAGTAATATTTTGACATTCATTCTAACTAAACTAACCAATTATCTGTTAGGACTCCAACTCTAGCCAGGCTATTCCTCTAGTTAGTATCATTTTATTTATTTCTTATTCGTAAAAGTATGAGTATTTGTGGCTAAACTATCTTGTGTCAAAACTCTTGACCACTGCAGTAAGGCATATTCAGAGCTTTATTTAATCAGTTCAGTTAAAGTGACATTATGCGCATATTACTGCACAAAGTGTATTTTTGGTGACAGTTTTATAAAAGCAATTTTTGGTTGCTGTGCATTTAAATGTGTTAAATTAATGATTATGCCGCATTAGTTTTGAAGTTGGTGCTTTAGATATAAAAAAATCGGACTGATAAAATGATAGTTGAATGTGTCGTTGTTGATGTTGGTAGAGTTTTCAGCAGTGGAGGGAAGCAACTCATGCACGCAGTTGTTCTTTTCTTAAATTGACTCTCCCAGTCAAATAAGAAAATCAATATTTTGAAAGTTATTTTTCACATACTGGTAGCGGGAAGAGTTTGGTGTATTGGGTTAAAAGTTATTATTTCCTCTACACTTTTGTACACACACCATTTTCAGCTGGATTTTTACTAGAAAAAAATGCGCATAATGTCACTTTAAGATAAAGGAATCTTTGATCCTGGAATTTATATTCATGGACATACATGTTACAGTATTGTATTTTTTAGAAAAATTGAGTTTAGTTGACACCTAATTTTCATGATTTTGTATCCTTGCATCTAGATTACCACAAAAATGCTTTTCTTTGGAATCATGAATTTTGTTTTTTCTTGCATTGAAAGTGGTATCCCACTGAGTATGTATGTCTTACAGTAGATAGAACTGCCACAGAAACTGATAATTTTACAGCTGATTTTACTGTGTTTCTTATTTGCAAGGTACATTTGTTCAAAGCATATGAGTGCTACATATAGGTTTGCTGGGGCTGCAAGGTGGAATTAGTTTGATACTGCATGAACATGCTAATGTAGACACTGTGCTTTAACAATAGAATTGAGCTGAATTTCATATACATACAGTTTTATAAATAAGCTGACTTAGACAGATTTGTAATGGAACTGACTTTAGATGTGACCAATTGACTTTAGATTAGACAGATTTGTAATGGAACTGACTTTAGATGTGACCAATTGACTTTAGATTAGACAGATTTGTAATGGAACTGACTTTAGATGTGACCAATTGACTTTAGATTAGACAGATTTGTAATGGAACTGACTTTAAATGTGACCAATTGACTTTAGATTAGACAGATTTGTAATGGAACTGACTTTAGATGTGACCAATTGACTTTAGATTAGACAGATTTGTAATGGAACTGACTTTAGATTAGACAGATTTGTAATGGAACTGACTTTAGACGTGACCAATTGACTTTAGATTAGACAGATTTGTAATGGAACTGACTTTAGATGTGACCAATTGACTTTAGATTAGACAGATTTGTAATGGAACTGACTTTAGATGTGACCAATTGATTTTAGATTAGACAGATTTGTAATGGAACTGACTTTAAATGTGACCAATTGACTTTAGATTAGACAGATTTGTAATGGGGCTGACTTTAGATGTGACAGGTTGACTTTAGATTAGACAGATCATTTTAATGGGGCTGACTTTAGATTAGACAAACTTGTAATGGAGGAGATGACTTGAGATTAGACAGATTTGTAAGGTGGGAGCTGACTTAATATGAGACAGACTTGTTGTGATGGAGGTGCTGACTTTATATTAGACAGATTTGTAAATAAACTGACTTTAGATGAGACAGATTTTATAAAAGAACTGACGTAAGATGGAATAGATTTGTTATGGAGCTGACTTGAGATGAGTTTCATGAAAAGAAAATAAGTAGCCACTATAAATTCAATTAAGTATTACTTATTACTAATAGAAACACAAATAGATGAAAATGTAACAGAGACATGAAGATACAAACTAGTACCACAGTTAACTAAATGCATACACTCGTATAACATTTAGATCAAGACACGCTGCTGTAACAGTTAACTTCAGTCAAGACTGAATTGTCTCATACTCTCTTTAAAGCCCCAGGATCACATTCACAAGCAGCTCTCGTTTTATCAATTAAGATGTCTTACGGATGGAAATGACTGTAATTTGTGCCAGAAACATTCCAAACTTAGCTCTTTTAACGATAATTACATATAAGAAACATAGCGCTGTATTTTTGTCAGAGATATTGCAAAAAATAAGAATGGCTTTCTGACAACTCTTTTACTTGATGAAACTACTTGAAAATGAAAGAAAGGCATATGTCTACATTGTTTTAGAGTGAATAGAATATGGTTCTATCATTATACTATCAATAAATTTATGAAACTATATCAGTATATTCAAAGTGATTCTGGGACTTTAAAGGCAAACTCGACATATTGTAGAAAAGTCTATAAAGTGTTTAACTGTTTTTAGCTATTGCTGTAGAAATGCCTTTTGCTATTGTTGTAATAGTTTTAACATTCTTTGCTAAAATATGTTTTGAATTGCCAAATCTGGGGCTTAGGAGACTTGAGTAAGTCATAGAGTAGAAAGTAGTGAATAACTTATTGTTTGAAAGTCATAAGAGCTGGTAGTAGTGAATGACTTGTCGTTTTTCAGTCATAGAATAAAAAATAGTAGTGATTGGTTATCTTGTTGTATCTTGGTGTCTTTTGTAAGGATTTGTGTAAATTACTGATGTGTAAACAATAGCATGTAAATGTACTTACCAAGTCTCAACAGCAACCCTATCCCTTTCTCTTCCACCCCCTCTTTGATACTGCATACAGCTTGAGGTATACATGTATCCATTTTTCTGGATATTGCATACTCTTTGTTTCTGCATATTATTGCATACAGCATGATGTGTAGCCTTTTTTCTTGATATTGCATACAGCATGACATGTAGCGATTTTTGGATATTGCATACGTGCAATCTTTTGGCATTGTTTTAATTTAGTTTCTGCCGAAACTTGCTTGCAAGACTTTCGAATAAGTAAATATCAGATTTTAGCATTATGGCACACCCTTGCATCATGGATTAACATGTATCTTATTTGTACACATTATTTTAAGCCCCTTCACATATTAGAATATTTTAGGATATGTGCATTGTTTTCTTTGTTTCTTTAATGTTTGTTTTTCTCTTATGTTTTATAATTTGCCCTATTAGGAAGTCTTGATGGACAGTGACAGTGATATTCGGGAATGATTTGAAGGTCTATTTTGATTATTGTTGCCCTTTGATAGATGTTCCTATTTATAGAACTGTCCTTCAATTATTATTACCTGACCGTTTCCCTTTGATAGATGTTTCTATTTATAGAACTACTCTTCAATGATTATTACCCACTTTGATAGATGTTCCTATTTATAGAACTGTCCTTCAATTATTATTACCAGATTGTTCCCCTTTGATAAATGTTACTATTTATAGAACAGTCCTAACTGCGCCCTGAACCTAAACTTGCCAGTATTCTGATAGTCAACAAATGTTTGCTTTCAAGAGCACAGTTTTTCATTTGCACCTCAAGAGCATAATTTCAATGCAATAGAATGAATATATGAGAGCACAACAATAGCTAACATATCTATCGCTGTTCAGTTTCTTTATGCACTTGTTGTTATTCAGTTAGTAAACTTTCAGTGAACACCCCTCGCAAAATTGGTGGTACCATCTAAATTCAAAGATGGAAGAGTCAGTTTAACAAATTTGTTGGGATAAAGACTACTATTAATGCATCTTTTGCAACAAATAATTACCTTAAATTACAGTTACTATTGGACTGTATTGAACTGTCATCTATATTTCATTCATTTTATGTCTTTTATACATACTTCTTATGTGACTTGGAAACATCATTTACTACCGTTTTCAGTTACCAATGTTTCAGTCACATTACTATTTGCATGTATTAAGCACCTCGTCTTCAGAAGTGGTATTTTAGCGACCACACATTTTCTAGCATTGTCCACCTTTAAAAAGCACATAGCCATCCACTGTTTCTTTATTTCAAACACTTTACATGTCTATAACCATTGCCCAGAGGTGATAATACCTTACAGCACAATTTGACATATCACTTGTTAGATGAACTTTAAGTTCTTTTGCTGCCTTAAAACTTGCATTTCTTGAATAAGTAAATTTGCTATAACCAGAGTACAACTGAAGCTGATGTGAAAAGAACAAGTATTTAGTTACATGTATATCCGTCAGTGATTTGGTGATTTCAATTTTCATTTTATCCATGCATTATTATATTGACGAAAGAAGGGCATGGTCGGGTATAAAAAACATGTCACTGTAACTTGAACACAAATTTAGTAAAATGCTAAATATAGTAATACTATATAAGATATGTATTTCAAATTTACACTTTACAACTGACAGTTCAAGAATAATCTAAATCTGTTCAGTGTAGCTGTAACTATGAATAAAAATTAATAAATGAAAAACAAAAATATATTTTTTCTGTTTCAGTCTACAAATTTTGCCAATCCCGTGTATGAACAGTTTTATGCAGACAGTCGACAAACTTTGCTTCCAAAGAAGGAGGACTCGGATGATGAGGCCCCGCACAAGACAAAAAATGGGAGTGTCTAGTATTAGCTCAAAGTAATCCAGCTCTTGTATATAGTGTCCCTGTACATAGATTCCAAACATTTATATAGTGTGCTGTTAATTGGATAAAATCCAAAACTGATGGAGAATTTTTTTTATATAGAGGCGGAGATAGAAAGTTAGAGGCGGAGTTTAGAAGGTTGAGGGAGGAGACGATGTGTATATTTACAGAAACTGTCACAATAAAAAAGACTGCTGTTCATAAAGAGGGGTTTTGAGTTGAAGGAAGATGTTTTGTACAATTGAATTGAAGAATATATATAACTTTTTGTACATGTATGTGGCAGGGAAAAACGTGTGCCAGATTGTATTACGTTATTCAATTGATCAAGTTACAGGTACTGAATATCTGTAAGACCGGTCGGAGGATCTTCTGAAATTGTTGTCAATTTTATGTGCTTTTGAACTACTTTATATTAATGATACAATTGTGTGAAGTTTATTGTTTATGTACTTATACCGATTTTATGTAATGTACATGTATCATACCACCAGAGAGCAATATACAGGAAGCCGTGGAACATGGTCAGATCTGATCTCTATCACTGAAGTTCTTTTGAGCAGAAGAGAACAAGGGTTGGTCATGAAACTAGTGTACCTGCTTCTTGATTTATATGACAATACTATGGTTTAATGATCAGCCCTTGATTTTGTAAGTTCATTGCAAAGTGGTCGTAATGTCTTCTTTAGCCCTTACTATGGTAAATTTCTAAGATGGACTTGTCAATCTTTTTATTTGGACAGTACCATTAATTTTTTTTTTGAAGCCCCTTTTGGGAAACTCCGTTTGTTCTCCCTGTCACGGGTTAGGTAGGGGTTTACCAAGTGAATTACCATTAAATGTTTTTTGGGAGTGTTCAGTCAAGATGTATTGGCAGAATAGCGAACAGTGCAGATCAGGATCAGACTGCACAGATGTTGCTGGCAGATCATGATCTACACTGGTCACAAGGGGCAATTCATTTGCTGCCAATATGGGCAAGATAAAGGCTTAATGGTTACAACTATTTTGCTGTGGACTTTCAATATACCATTGCTTTTAGATAGAACATTATACAGTTATCATGTGTATTGTGTATGAACTTTTCAACTTTTAGATTGGTTGCAATTCCTCTTTAATGTTACATTTCAAATGAGATATATATAATATGTTTGTTACACATGTTTTTACTCATTTATAAACAGCAGACGGTCAATTTGTATCACAGAAATATTATGCATTTTGTAATTTATATTGGTTGAAAGACCAATATTGTTGTAATGTATCACTTTCCAGGTAAAAATCACATTTTAACCAAATACCCAGATAATTCTTTGGTTAAATTTGCGATTGTTGGATTTTGCAAAGTTCACTTAATTATGATAGTATGCCTGTACGTCTGATTTTCATGAACAATGTACTTCCGGCAAATGAGCAAATGTGGTCAAGTTAATAATTTTTTACAAACTCTTTCACTTGAAATCATTTACAGTCCAACCTCCATGAATGACACCTCATGATTGTTGTTTCTTGATTTTGTTCAAACTCTGTTTTGATGATGTGTTTTGTTGGGTTATATTTGTAAATGAGAGGAACTTTGCAGGAAGTATTTTCTATAGGATTGCTTTGAAAAATAGTCATAGATATTTTGATACAAAACTCAATTATCATACAAAAAATGGAGATGCGTAATATAATCTGAAAAAAAAATAAAGTGAAAAATTTAGTTCAGTGTAAGTTGATATTTTAGTGGTTATCAAAATACTGCCTTATCCTAATTCATATGCTGAGTTCAGTAAACTGCATATATAACAAACTCCTTTGGAACTTTTAAATTTGTTCCTTAAATCCAGAGTATGTTATACATTTTCTGTTGTACCCATTCAACATTTTCATTTTTGATAAAGACAAAAAAAATGTGGGCCCAGAAAATGTGTTCCTTATATCGAGAATTTCGCTCTGTCTGGAGTGGTTATATATGGAGTTTACTGTAATGTACTTAATTTATATAATATTGTATTTTTGTATTTAGACTAGGAAAAATATAGTTACCAGCATTCATACATGATTATGCTTCCCAACACATGGTGCTCACCCCTTCAAAGCAATTTGAAGTATTCTTTTGGTCGTAAAATGGAAGAGTCCATTACAGAAATACAAGATTTGGAGGGGTTTGATTTTGTACAGCGTTTTATGAATATATGAATTAGTCTAATGTAAATAAAATAAAAAAAAATTTGTTATTAATACAAAATGTTTATCGCCGCATTAAAGTTTATCTCGCATGTCAATTATTTATTGAGGGTTAAATGCCATTCAGTCATAAGTGATAGATAAAGGAAACAGAATTTATTGCTGTTTGGTATTGAACTCTCAATTTGTTACAATCAAAAACACATGTATATAGATTGAACCTATCCCGTAAAGTAAAACAAAACTTCACAAAATGGTTACCAGTTCTATTGAACAGTCTGCTGATTTATTCCAGAATGTAACATTGCTGAAACTTGACCTGGATCCCATAGGGCATTAAGAACATTTGATATATCTATTTGTTGTGCATGTATTTGATGTCACTGTTCTTGTATTTGAGCCATGAAAATAAGTGTGCATCTCACATTTTAACTTCCCGTAAGAATTATGTGGGGTTGAAGCCTTATTCTTTAAGCTCTCCGATTTGACCCATGTTTGGGATCTGATATTTTATTATTGTCAAACCTCCTAATGACCATCCAGAAAATATCCCTGTGGGAAAAAAGCGACCATCCAAAAAATTATTCCGCGGTTCAACGCCGAATTTAAAAGACTAACAAGGTTGTACAAGGCACCTACAGATCGTTTAGAAACATTGTAACTATGGTAATAATGAATACTCTTGCGTATAAGTGTTTAAAACATGTAAATTTAGGGATAAAAATCAAAAAACTTTAGAGCAAGTAAAAATGTTAAGATCTGAGAAATTCTGTTTTCAGGAATCAAGAGTTTAATTTGAATACACTTTAACTTGTATAATATCTGTCAACTTAATTAAACAGCCAATACTGTACTGAATTTTTCTCAGTTGACCATTTTATGTTAACACACCTGTATTAAGTGGCCACTTTATATGCATTCCTTGGCTGGCTGCATAAGACAGGTTTTACTGTAGTTCAATTTCTTATTGTAAATATATATTTGTTTCCCCTGTGTATTGTTCATATTGATGATTTAACTTTATTTGCTTTACAATGGTTTACAAAACCGCTATTGTCATTAACGTATTATTCTGCTTTGCGATGCCATATTGTATGGATGTATTTTCTAATATAATTATAAAAAATGTACAAATATGATGTGTTCTTTAACATTTTATAGAGCTTTCTTGTGTACTATGAGCAATTAAAAAGAGCTTTTTGTATTTTATGTTAATTTTCACAAACAGACTACACACAAGGTTGTTGAAAATTCTTATCAAAAATTGAACTCAAGAGTTACATTATTCCGTACGGTCCATATTTGGCCTTTACAATGAACAGTCTGGTCCATTGAACAGGTTCATAGCTTGGAACCAAACATTAAATCATAGTTAAAAATAGCCATATGACTGTGTGGTATAAAGAAATTACAGTCGCAAAGCTATTTTTAACTATGATGCAGTGTTTGGGTCCTACATGTAGGGTAGCTACATTTCTACCATCAGTACATGGCATGTGTTCTTAGTCATGTGATTGTTACAAAGCAAAAACAAAAACTTTGACAAGTTATAAACATTTTGAAAACTACAAGGATTTGTGCTTTCTTTTTAATGCATGTTTCCCTAGATTCCGCAGTACATCAAGCTGTACCGCAGGTTTAGGTAATAGGTGAATGTGAAACAGTTACAAAGTCACAATCAATGGGTAATTAACAGGTGTGTTATCAACTACAATAGTTAATATAACTCTAGTTTTTATTGTTGTACATTTGTTATTATGAGTACAAATAAATATTTTCATGTTAATCGTATTTTTTGCGTTTTTGTGATATTGTTCCTAGGTTGTGCAGATCTGTTTTCTTTTTCATTTTATTTCAATTTTTGTTGTGTTTATGTTGAAGAGTTTTAAGACACCTGTTTTTAATGCATTTTTATACGAGTAGTATAAGTGGGTTAGGGAAACTAATAATTTGTCTTCTACAAAGAAATTTTGAAAATATGCTACCAAAATATGTGTAAGTAAAACACGCACAGACAGATCGGGAAAGTGAAACTGTAGCATGTAGCAATAAGATAAGCTTTTTGGTTTATCAAAAATATGATCTCGAAATGAAATATCATTTTTAAGTAAATTTTACAGTTAAATGAAATATGTTTATGTTATAGCTCTTGTTTCATACTCGTTCACACAGACTGGTTTAACACTTCTCCTTTGCATACTGTGTTACAAAACTCTGTCACCTTGAAATTTACGAATTTGAAAATGTCAGAATACTAGTACCTTTAATTGCTTGATATATGGTGTGTATTTTTGTATCTATGGATTTCAGTTGTGTAGGATCAAGAATAGTTTAACTAGAGCAAACCTTTTGCCGAAATAGTCGATGTTGTAAATGGAAGTACAGTCGAACTTGCCCATGCGACCACGTGTATTAAGCGACCTTTGTGTTAAGCGACCGCTTTTGAATCCCCCCGAGCGTTTTTACACTGTTTTGCTATTGCATTAAGCGACTTTTGTCTAACGCAACCAGCGACCAGTAGTTAACGACCAATAATCAGTCTTTTGTTCTTATTAGGCGACCATTTATGTGCAAACAGATAATTTCTATGGAAACTGACCGCTTTAAAAATTGCATTTAACGTTCCAATTAGGCACGGAGATGTCAAATCTCGTAAGGATTATGGTCCATGTCCGCATGTGTTAATTGTCGGGTATTTATCGACATCGGTACTTTCAAGTTCAAACTATTTTGCTATTTTTGGAAAATAACCACGTGACATAAGTACGATTTTATGGGGAAAAGTTGCCGTCTCCGGTGATGCTTTGTATTAAGAGACCATTTTATCAAGCGACCAGTTTTGGCCTTTCTCTTTGGCGGTCTCTTAATACAAGTTTGACTGTATGATAATTCTGTCTGGCCTATTAGAAAAAATGATAAAATAGCTTTCTTTGCAGGATAACACATGATAATCTTTTACCATTCTGGTCAGTTTGGAAGTTACTAAACCCTTGGCTACTTTGTAATATCAATGAATAATAAGTATTTCTAGAGTAGTTTTTCATAAATGTGTCAGTTAGATTTCTGTGTTGACTCCCCCTTTTTTGTCACTGCTAATTCAAAAAAGGATTTGTTCAAGTGTAGTTAGTAGAATATCTCGCCTGCGAAGAGAAACTGGTTTTATGTTGCTAATAAAACATTTTGTAAGGTCAGTAAAGAATTAGTAGTCTTCATACTTAGTTTATAGCACACATGAGGTTAGGATGTCGAAGATATTGTGATTAAGGTGCTTTAATTTGTTTGGTGTTTAACTGTTTGCTAACACGCTTAACTTGCAGTTTATTGCCCCATGTATTATGGAGAATTTTCTTTATTACTTGTTTCTCATCCCTTAAATGTACTGTAACCATTTCGCTTCTTTTCAACCATCAAATTTCTTGTCACACTCCCAAAACCAGTGGAATCATGATTCTGTGTGTGTCTACCACGTGTCACAGTTTGTTAAATTATCCCATTTTAACCTAGTGTGGGCAGAAATAGCCATCCCAATCTACACCTAATGCCGAGTTAGTTCTGACACCTCAAGTCAAGAGAAAATCTCAGTATCCATAGAATCAGAATCTTTTCTTTGGATGAAGGAACTTAGGGAAAAAAACAAAAAAGAACTTTCATTAACCCTGATCAGTCTTGAGACAGAAAATCCCAATCTCTGGAGCAAGTTTAGAACAGCTTAGATATGTACAATGTATTGTACAGCCCCATCTTCTCTTATTCCCCTTGATATCAGATGGTGTATATTCAGTTAGCTCCCTTGCATAAGTACTATAATCTAAATTGATAGATTGGCTAAACAAATTTGAACAGTCGGGGTTAGGGTTAAAGTTGAAATATAAAAATAGAGATCTAAAATTATGTTTCAAATTCCTTTGTTTTACGATGGCTTGAGAAGCTGAATGTAACACGTGCTTGTTGTTTTCCTTGTGTTTCTCCCAACTTTATATTCAGTGTAACAGAATTGTATTTTTATAATTTCATTTAATGCAACCAGTTTATGATTTTTATGAATAAAAGCTAATGAAATTTATGTACGTTTTGGGTTGTTTTACACCAAGATTTGTTTCATATACTAGTAATTAGATTTTAGATCTGCTGGACTTTGTCATGGTGGTTTGTCCATCTCCTGTCCGTCTGTTGGTTAACACTCTACAGGTCACAATTTTCATTTGACTTTCATGAAACTTGCTCAGAAGGCTGCCTGCAACCTGTAAATGATCATGTTAAATGGCACATGCTGTACAAAAACCAATCGTTCTACAGCAAATTATTGTAAAACATTCACAATACTCTACAGATCAGAATGTCTTGTGGATTTTCACAAAGTTTGCCTGCAACCTGTAAATGATTTGTATTGAAATAGAGACCCGGATTTGGAGACGGAAACCTTAAACAATAGATGGATAGCCAAAGCAGATTTTCGCGTTAAAACACGTATATGACAACATGTATGTGCAATACCCATTCAATTTAGGTATTGCTTTGCTGGTGCATTTATTTTTATGACTATAAATCAGTTGTACAATCGATCATAATGGTGTATAACTCAAAAGCAGTGCTACATTAAGTTCTGTTAACGCAGGTTGGGATTGCTGCCTGCTTAGATAACGTATACATGGCCCCACCAGCTTAAAATTCCTTTAAATTATTTAAAGCTGAACCAGAATTGTATTTGTCAGTACACTCGCAGCCAGCATGCAGATTTGAACCAACAACCTGTAATATCCAACGACTGCCTTGACCCCTATCATCATGTAGGGACCGTGTCAGAACCTCATTATTACTTATATTAAATCAGCAGGGAGCTACTGATCGAAAGATTTTAAGTTATTTGACACACTGAAACAGTCGTCAATCAGGTTCTGTTCTCATGCAAGAAATGAATCGTCGGATTTTATAGCTCTGTATACCCCAAATTACTAGTGAGACTACAAATTGTTCAAGTGAAGAGATCTGACTAGCATAGAATGTAAGAAAATAAACTAGACAAGCATATCCAGATGCAAGTCCTGAGCTGGTTGAGGTCTTTAGACTGTTTTATTGATTGTCTAGATAACTGACATGTTTAAGAGGATGCTGTCCAAAGTCCTTTCGACTGGAATACGCACTGCCCGAATATTTGACTTTTACAAATCACGATAATAGTGTTTTGAGAAGTGAGATTAGTGAAACAAGAATCAAATTCTATGTCTTCTTGACGCCAGTTTGTTTAGTCACTCGAAATTCATTTGTAGCATAGAACTAGCCATTGAGCTTTTATTATAAGGCCAAACATTACTTAACTACTATAACTACGAACACCTTTGATTGATATTGTCTGGCAGAGCCAGGTCCTGCCAGACGTTTTATTTTAAAATATGTAAGAAAAAGCCTCAGTCATTTCCATATATTAACGTTAAATCTAGGAGATCTGACCGATTTGCCTAATGTTGGCATGACAAAAATCGCGATTCTTCTGAAAAAAGGAGACTTGGCAAGTATAGACAGAGTGTTTTTGACGGAGGGGAAACAACTCCTATCTGTATTTAAACTCCACTTTATCACCTCTGACTGACTGATTGGATCTGCTTACCCGACTATTGTTACATGACCGAGCGTTTGTATCACCTGTATGTATTTTAGATTTTTATCGTCGGTACCGGATAATTCATATGACCAACGCCCCAACACGCCTCAAGAACAGTTAGTTATTTTAGGTTTCGCGGGACAGTGCAAGAAACACCGCCTGGTTCAATCTCCTTTATTTGCAGAGTAACCGTTCCTTACACTCACTCTCCGCTCCTCTATATCATCTTTGATTCGTTTGAATATAATTTTTATAACGGTCCGTGACTGAGGGTTAAATTAATTAACTTATGATTCATGCCTTACAGTGTAATTTGAGTGCCGAAATAGGAGATAGAATTTACCTGACTGCAATTTCCAGCCGGTTTTTGCCAAAGTGCGTTTTGATTGGTTGTCAAAAAGTACCTTTTATCACCTGTGTACGTGCTTTTTAGGTCCACCACCCTCGGGCGAGGTATATATGCGGTACGACCCGTTTTATATGACCTGCTGCTCTCTGCCCCTCGTGGCGTGCACGTCGCAGAGCAGGCACTGGGTCTCGACTCTTGCTTGACTTAGGTCTTGTAATTGTCGGGGCCTAGGCTAACGACGAGGGGGTGACCCTGACAAGGGCCGTTTGTCTTTTATTCGCACGATGTTGTGTTGAACTCCACCAGACGGGAGGCGGCGAAGCTTTAAGTACGGTAGCGGCGACGATAGCGAAGAAATCTCCAAGAACCTTGCGTGCCGGTGACGAGTGCCGGGTGGCAGGGGATCTTCAATCTTCTACTCCGGATGGCGATGGTGGTGCCTTGATAAGACCTCCTTACAGTGCTGTGCTGGGGGAGGCACGAGAGTCCTTTTTGGCTTTCATCCTTCGGCTGCGTTTCAGACTGAGCCCTTGTCAGGGCTATTTCGGACTCTAAATTCCCTTTACCAGTTGACCTGGGGAGTTGGGATGAGTGTGATGTGGCGTGTGCTCTGGGAATGCTGTTGGGCAAAGGGCTGGTACCCCTGCTCCTAACAGGGTTGCAGTGTCACTCGGATAGAAGGCTACTCTGGAGTGAGTGGTGTGCTAACATGGGACGTCAGACCTGCTGGCCCGCTCACGTCAGGTGTTTCGGGTGAGCAGGGAGGAACCAACACGGTGCTTATGATAGTGTCGACACCGTGGTGGCGCTCCCTCTACACCGGGGTGAATCACTTTGTGATCCACCGGGGGTGGTGAGCTAGATACGCCTAGTTGTGTTTTCTTGGCCCGCCCCTTTTTTTCTCGACAGTGAGCCTGGAGTGTTCTAGCATGTTGAGACCTGCCTGGTCTCTTAGAGCAGTCCCGTTTCTGTTGACACATAGTCGTGAGAGGTACAGAGAGCCTTCTGTTCGATGTGGCAGTGACCTAGTACGAGCGATCACTACCTCTGGGGCACACTACTGAACACTCGTTGAAAATCTCACTAGGAAAACTGGATTTACTGACTGGAAATTGCGTCAGGTAAATTATTCTCCTATTTTCGGACACAAAATTGATTGTTAGGGGCATGAACAGGAGAACATGCCGGGTCGTACCGATTAACCTCGAACGAGGATGGTGGACCTAAGAAATTATATGACCTGTTCTTGTTAAACTACTTTATACTGTCGGACACGGTTTACGGTTTAAAGCAACTGCGAAATACACAAGTTCTCAATTTTGAACCAAAACGAAATTTAAGACTCAATAGAGCGTTTCATGTATAGGATATACCATATAATATCGGTTATAGAGAATAAATGATATACCAGGATTTATTAGATTACCTGAATATACACTCTTTTGTCTTTTTAACTGTGTTAACATATTGCATATTCAAACTTTTCGATAACTGTTCAAACACTAGCCTCAAAACTCAAGCCGGAAGTTTAAATCAGGAGTAAATATACGGGTTGCGACGTACATTAAGTAAAAATCAATGTACAATCAAAAATGTTTTAACTAAACTGGAATACTAAACCACATCGGCGGAAGGTTGCAAGCAAGTTATTAGGCAGACGCAAGACATATAACAAAATCTAAATATAGTTTTTTGCAAGTCGTGAACAATCGACGTCACAGATCTGTCAAAGGGAATGCACTACTGCTTGTTTGCATGATAGAACATCACGTGAATGCCAAGGCAGTAAAAGTTTAGGGGAAAGGTGTTCACAGAACTGAAAAAACTTGCTACGGGGAATCATGGCTGTGACGAACAGTGAATCTGCGTTTGTTTCACCGTCCATTATTGCATTCTACATTTATCTGTTTATTTTGACAATAGTGGTGGCATTTCTCTCACCCCTTTTTACAACACAGAGCGAGCTTGTTATTAGCGATGGTAACGAATCAAGGACAATAACTAGGGTACTAAAAGGATACCTGACTAAAATAGAATGCTCAGATCACATGAAGCAGGAAATATGTTCAAATGGTCAGAAAAATGTTACACCTTCAAGTACGTAAACTTGCCATTTTCATCGGATTATATATTCCCTATATAGCATACATTTCAGTAAATATAATGTTGATATCACTGATTTACTAAGCATTTCAAATTTACTAAACTGTTTATAACATTACAGGTGGGCATTAGATAAAAACCCGAACAAACTTACCCTTTGCAGGAACTCTTTGAATATCCAAACCTCAGGCTCATAAGGAACTTACAGGGATGGTTCTGTTCCGATATCCTAATTGATACTGTTCTTAGACTGCGAGAGTCACATGATTTGTAATGAGTCACGTACTGTATTAATTTTCAGCAAATGATGCTAGATCTGTGTGTATCTTATTTATAACATTTATATAACACTTGCAGACGACCTAGTCTCGTACTCATCTAATTAGAGCTTGATTGTCGTTTCAGTTTATATGCCAGAGTATCCGTCAACCATTGCGATTGTTCAGATGTCCGTCTGTTGTCCATTTGTGCTCGTCATCGTGATCTGTTGCTACTGGGAAGGGAGAAGACATAGAAATCTTCCTGTTAAAACCGTTACTGTCGTGGTGATTTGTATACAATTTGGTGAGTTAGTACATCATGATATTAGTCTTGAAGATAAGTCATCCCCAATATGCATCTGTGCCTAGAAATCACGAACTCGATCGGAGTCAGTGTCTTGTTGAATTCGAAGCAGAGCTGGCAATGTAGTATATTTAAGTGATTTCTTAAGATCTTTCAAACTATCTAAAGTTTAATCAGCAGGGAAATACTCGCGTTGTCTGAAGTTTATTTCTGATATTTAAATACAATGTTTATGTATAAGATATTTGCTACTTTCAGAAATTCTACATACTCTTGGATATATGTTCTTTCCCGTCTTCATTGGACCTGAGGTTGGATTTTCTTGGAGCGACTTAGACCTTGGGTTTTACATTGGAATCTTCAATATTCTGTTTGTATGGACATGGCTGGTTGTAAAAATATATAGTAATAAAAGATTACGTAAGTGAAACGTCAGGATGTATTTCTTGCCTTTGTCTTAGTGTTTGGCATTAGTTCTGTCGGGTTCTTCCCATGCTAGTTCCAAGTCTCATCCAGACATATACTCGATTGCATTTGGTACTCGTGTCATGTATTTTATTGTAACCACTTAAGATAACGCAAACATGAGTTGCTAGTTCCCAAACAACATGCATGGAATGCAAACAGTTTGCTGTTATGTCGCGATTACCTCTTTTTCAAGGAACAGTGTACATCTACCGTCCCATAAGTCTTGTCATTTTCTGTGTGAACAGATTTGTCAAATGTCCGCATGCATGTATAAGTATCCAGACAGAAAGTCTATATCTAAGTTTTGACCGACAGAGTGTATACCGGTGTAACATTTTAATTTTGTGTTTTGATTGGCCATTTTTAATGTTTAAACACATTGTAAATTTTTCAAGAACCAAACACTTTAACAAGTTTGTACTAACATTAACTTCTATTCTGGTATAACAATGTACTGATATGTAAATTCAAAATAGAAAATATTTTAATGATAACTTTAAATACATGTTTGGTGTACGTGTACATGCAAATAAAAACGCGACACTTCTGATGCTAACGTTTGCTTTGATCTAGAATTTGAACATAATTACGGTATAAATACAGGTGTCAGTTCTATATTTATCCTCTCATCTTCTCTTGACAGGTTTCAAACGTAAGTATAAGACCAGAAAGAGAAGATCTGACCCGGTGTATATAGCTAACAAGTTCATTTTTGTGGAACAAAATCCGAACAACCAAAATCCGGCACCGTATGCAACAGCGGATGAAGAAGTAAGTAACGTTCATATGGAACGTGAGCGTGGAGTCGTAGGTTATCAAGGAGGAAATGTTTGTAGATCGGTAGATACTCTATTTACAACAGAGGGAGTTGTGAATGATGGGTTTGAGATGGAACAGAGTCAAACGACAGAGCGACCTGTTGTACATACAGTTACAAATGAGACATTTTCTCACGAACAGCGCAACATCGTAGAGGAACACATACCGACAAATGCAACAGGTGAAACTGATATAGAATTGAACGTAGAAACTGAAGATGAAGTAAGTGATAAGATAGTTTGTATCAAGTCACTCATTGAAAAACTCTGGTCGCCTCGACTTGTTGGTATAGGAAGGGATGCACATACGCCATGTTATGCACGAATTAATATCAGAACAATTAATCATGTTCAGAACGAAAGCGTCTGGAATCTTTACATGAAGAAGAAGAAAGAGATTTTGAACTCTGTTGCAGATCATCTCAGCGGTAAGCTGTTTTCACCAGAGGACTTTGGGACCGATATAAATCCAGTGAAAACAGACAAAGCATTGGAACAAGTCCCAGAAAACAACCTTAAAAACAACATTGACAACAAAATAAATGAGTACTACTTATTCCACGGGACTGACGTGTCTAACATCGCTTCCATCACCCAAAACGGCTTTGATAAGAGTAACTGTCAACGAACTATGCTCGGAAAAGGAATATACTTTACTGATCACCCGGTTAAAGCGGATCAATACACAGGTAGGCTGTAATTTCTGTTTATGGGGAAAATAAAGTTACTATGATTAATTTTCCATCATTGGGAAAGTCCTTGCAGAAGTTTCATGCAGAAACAAAGAAAGCAAACACAAAAAAATTGAGTAGGTAGATACAGGTGTTAAATGTCAATGTAAAATAATAAAGGTTATAATTTCTGAAGGTTGTAATTTACCTCGACGCTTTAACCCTTACTCTGCTAGTGACAAGTGATATTGGACTCCTTTGAGCAATTAACGATATCATCCAAATTTTAAAAAAATAAACAAAGCTTAAAGAAACTTGAATTTGAATTAACTTAATATTTTTATGTTAAATGATTTTAAGCAGGCTATTGCAAATCATCTTTCACATACTACCATTTTTCTGACACAGGTACCAGAGGTCTTCATGGGGAGCAGACAACATGCTGTATGATACTAGCACGTGTCCTCCTGGGAAATTTTGTGATAACCAAAGTGCGAAACTCTGATCTTATGTCTGCCTCATCAACTCCGTGTAAAGTGTGCCTAACTGTTAACTGTTCCCATGACAGCTCGCAGAAATTTGATTCACTAATTTTTGATGGCGGATTATTCAGAGAGTACGTGGTCTATGAAAACTGCCTTGCGTTCCCGGAGTACGTCATCTACTACGACCGTGTTTGACAAAACACCTTCTGTATTACAGATGTTCGCAAAGAGATTTTTTGTAAAACATTCTGGAAGTTGTTGTAGATATAACGGATATTTCTTGATTATTTCAATTGTCAGATTATTGCCAAATATATATTTTAATGCGTAAATCCCTATGTACTTCTACTGTACATACAAATTTCGAAACCAACAGTTTTCGAAACATTATTTTTCGTATGCTTATATATTATAGGCACATGCTTTGAACATATTTTCAATGCGCTTTGTAAAGAATTCGCATGCAGTATGGTCTACATACATTAAAAGTCTGAAAAAACTTTGATTACCTCCCCTTTTCCATTTTCCTAATAACTAAGGGATCAATCAAAGTTTAAGACTGGATTGACAACAGAGTAAAATACCTCTTGAATGTGTATACATTACTGAATAAAGTGCGCTGCTTAAAGTTCGAGAACACGAAATTCTGATGATAGTATCGCCTAGTGATTCCGAAAGGGAGGAAATGTAACAATTTTTAAAAACTGGGTAACACTTTTCTTTTGTGATAAAGATAACATTGGTTAAAAGAATGAGTTCCTCCAGGGGGCGAAAAAAGGCCCAAGGGTGATTTTTTATCATTGACACTCATCATATTAGGTTAAACAAAGTTATATCGTATACCTGTCACAAACACTTAATCCTGATTGGCCGAAAGCGCTCACGTGCCGGGTCTGCAAAAGTATGTGTAGACCTGGTAAATGATGTGTAGACCTGCACGGATTTCAAGACGTCATTTCTGTAATATTTTCGTGTAATTTTCACTACTTTTTATGAGGCATACGCTATAATTTTAAACTAATGTTTCGGTCAATATATAGTTTTGCTGACCTGTTAAAAGTGATATTGACCGAGGACGAATATCATTCTCTTACAGGTCCGCAAAATTATATATTGACCTCAAAATTAGTCTATAATTATATAGTGTAACAAATACAAATAGTGAATACAGCAATCCAAGGTACCTGGGGATGTCTGGATGTCAATATATTTTTTGTTATATCACGATAGAATAATAAAATACATTAACACACAATTAAATCACAAAATACATCGTAAATTGAATTCAATTAAATCCAATAATAATTAATAATTAGATACAGTAAATAACGACTCCAAATATAGAGAAATTCCGGAACAACTTTTCTTGACCCGATTTTTTGTTTTCTTTATTTAAAGTCCCAGGATCTCTTTGAATTGACCGATTTAGTAATATTAATTTATTGATAGGGTAATGATGGAACTATCATGGTTCTATTCACTCTAAAACAATGTTGACTTCTGCTTTTCTTTAGTATTCAAGATGTTTCTTCAAGAAAAAAAGTTGCCAATAAGCGTTTCTTTTTTTGCAACATTATTGAAAAAAAATTACTGTGCTATGTTTCTAATATGTACTTATCCATTTACAAAGCAAAGTTAGGAATGTTTTTGGTACAAGTAAAGGTCATTTCTGTAAGTAAGACATCTTCCTTGATAAAATGAGAGCTACTTGTAAATGTGATCCTGGGACTTTAATATGAAAACGCAATATGGATATTACAATACTCCGGAATAAAGGAAAACATTTAATTGGTCCCAAGGATTTCATTATATACGGACTTTACTACAGGAATAAACAGGTCATAAACTGACGGATTGTTACTACAGGAATAAACAGGTCATAAACTGACGGATTGTTACTACAGGAATAAACAGGTCATAAACTGACGGATTGTTACTACAGGAATGAACAGGTCATAAACTGACGGATTGTTACTAAACAACACTGAAAGACACGTACTTAACAAAATCTAAACACTGATGGTCTTTAACGCACTAAGTAAATGTTCTATATGAAATGGTACTAATGTTTTCAGTCTGTTAAAAATGCATCTATCACAGAAAACAAATCAGATGGGCTTAAACGACATTAACATCAACATGGTATTTAGCAATAAGGAATGTATATTATTAGAAGTTTTCAACAGCGTTAACATAGATAACAAACACACACATGAGCTACAAACAGTTCTGTCGGTTAATAAAACTCCCCTTGACCCACGGAATACAAACCAACATATGGCTGTTACTGAAAACATTATATAATACAGTGTACACTTAATAGCATCAGATTTCAAACATGAAAATCACCTCATGATGTGATACCAGAAAACACCAACCTGATACAAAATATTTGCATTTATAAAACAGAAAAAGAAGTATGACATTAACAAAGAATATCAAATTTCTTTTGCGAATTCATTTGGAAAAAAGTCTTTAGATTCTTTCACAGGAATTTTCAATTAAGATAAGTGCCCTTTCGAGGTTTGTCACGAATAGGTGAGACACTTCCATTATGCCGGATATAAAAGTTAAAATCCGATGGCTAAACGCCCGACTCCTCCTGCGATAGCGCCAACGACATTTGATGCGGCATTCAGCAAAGAACGCCAGCTTTTGACAAAGAACCTCTTAGTAGCTCGCCAAAAGCCACGCCTCTCCCAAACGTACTTAGGTCTGTCATACTCGTCATATCCAACTAAAATTCTCCCTGCCGGGTTACTGTTTGTCTGAATTGTCAAACCATCTCGGTCCTCAAAATCTATGAAAAGTTCACAGTCGTTACATTTCTCTTCTTCCTGTGCTATAGCGAATTTTGCATGGTTGAAAAGTCGTCTGTCACGATCCGATAAACCCGAACGAACGCTCCTCACACTTTGAATTAGAAGATCTGTGGTAATCTAAAAACCGAAAAACATTTAATTTAATACATTAAAGTTTAATATATAGACTACCATTCTTTTGAAAAATAAGTTTCTTATGATTGTTTGTAGGGTCACTTCAAACTATGTAAGAGTTTTGGCCTTCTTTTTCGGTCGTTTTGTAATGAGTGGTAAAATGAGACTTCAAAGTCATGGCGTACATAAGTTATCTAGATCTATCTTTTTTTCAAACTAAGATTCAACATCAAATTTTTTTAACAACAAAAGCAATATATTCCCTGAATGTAAGGCTGATCTTAAATTATTCAAATGTATTCGTAGCCTTACCACTGTACTATTTGAACTGCCCATTCTGCCAGAAAGTTTCTGTCATGTGACTTCTTTCCTGTAAAACATAAACCATTTTGTCAATCAAAAAACAAAACAAAACTACATGACTTATCTTCATAGTGATTAAGTAAGGAACGTTCACAGTGGTTAAGCTTTATTTTTCTGTACACGCTTGCCGGTTTTGGTCTGCAAATAGATCAATACTCGATCGACTTTTTGTCATAGAAAACTTTAAGAAGAATTCTGTCGAACTGGATAGACGTTTGTTTAACATGCAGGAATGCATACCTTACCCTTGAGAAATACATACATTATTTGGCATATGTAATCTATGATATATTAGGTTTAACGTGGTGCTAGTTGAAAGGAAGACGTGCACGAAACGTTGTAAAATGTGCCGATTTTGACGAAAATATCGCTGTATTTTGCCATAATTCACCATTTTACCCAGAATTTTGTCCCGTGACCCTGTCTGATTTATTTTATTTTACTACCATATATTATGTTATCGAAGGAGATTTGTCAAAAATATGAAACTCAGTTAATATTTTTACATTATTTTTGTGTGTCAAAGCGTAGCGTTAACGTCGTTATTTTGATTGTATTACTAGGCGATGGTTGTTCTTTGCAAGCAGATGTCATTTAAACAAGCACAATACCATATTCAAGTCATACATACATGTATATTTAAAAAAGATAAGTGAATTAAGAATAAGTAACATTGGTGTTATGAATATTAAATTACTGTGGGCAAGCATAAGTTTAGTGGTTTCAGATGAGATGTCATTTTAAGGAAAAAGTGAACGGACGTACGACGTATTGTAACGTTCGACGGACGCCGAACGGTGAACGATTTTAATAGCTCACCCTGGCACTTTGATAAAAAAGTCTGCAGAATAGACCATATCCCTTGGAATCGGCTTTTGGGGAACTCACAGTTCCTTATAGTATATGCAGCAGGTATATCCCTTAGAGTCGTTAGTTTAAGCAGTCAATGATATTGATGTTAGTGAAAAGCGGACCACTGTGCAGGAGAGTTGGATGTTTGTGATCAAACTTGGTATAGGCATGGGACAGTTAATTGAAAATTATCAGAAATGTTTCACACGAAGAAATTCATCACTATGTGGATTCCGTAAAAATGAAGTGGTATAATGCGCGAAACACTAGCAAAAGTCATTCTGAGTTCGTTAAAGCTCCCCGCCTTGCCGTTACATGTTAACTGCTTTTGTACGTATCTTGAAAGTTTTTGTATAAATGGAACGAAATTTCAAGGCTAGTCAGCGATACATTGAACATCGAATGGTGTGTTTTTTTTACATTGCTACAGCAGCCTACGTCAGTTATTATGAATTCATGAAATGAAACAACTGGAATATTCACATTACCATCCAACAAAATCTAAAATGCATAAACCAAAACAAATACTGTTTCGCCTGTCAACATATCAAATTAAAATAATTGCTCCCGCAAAGCTTTATTTGAATAGTTTGTGTATAGCAACTGGTGAAACCTCCAGACTTCTTTTCATATCTAACTATATTGCCTTGTCGGTCATCAAACATTCATGACGCTGTCCATGCAAAAGCAAATTGACAAATATTTTATGATTTCATACTGTCATTTACAATTCCATCAGGGAACATTATTCATGTTTATCGGGTGGTTTCCAAGTTCTATCAAAACTGCAAAGACAATATTTGTTGATTGTATTGTTGTTGTCAAGAACGGAAATGTATGTAAGTAGGTGCTTATTTGTCATTCGTTCGAATTGTTAACACGCCGTATGTAATTACTGAAATCGACACATCTGCTTCGAGTCTTGTATAGAGAAGAGCAAAAACATATTGTAGGAACAAATTGGTCGGTAGTGTCCGTGCTTGGATTTTGTGTGGTATTTGTCCCGTGTTTGGACCAAAGAGCATTCTGCTCGAGTTTATTTGAAATTATGTAAAATACTTCCGATTTCCTGTTTATGCTGTTGTTTCATGTAATTCAATGTTGTTGTATTCTGTAATTCAATGTTGTTTTCTGTAATTCAATGCTGTTGTTTTCTGTAATTCAGTTGTTATTTTTCTGTAATTCAGTTTTTGTTTTCTGTAATTCAATGTTTTTTTTCCTGTAATTCAATTATGGAATTTCCTGTAATTTAGTATAATTGTTATTTTTCTGTAATTCAATGTTGTTATTTTTGTAAGTCAATGTTGTCATTTTCTGTAAATCAGTATTGCTATTTTCTGTAATTCTGTCTATCATTCCAGGATACATGTAGTTTTTATGTTGTCAGGTATAAAGAGTAACATCTATTTTGTGACCGGAAGTTTCTTTTCCAATGTATATAAAAAACTTTTGATAAAATAATTGCATTAAATTTTCTCTTCATATATTGAATGTATCAACACACTGAGGGAGTTGCTGTAGAAGCGGAGCTTGCACAATGTTTATACGGATATATAAAACATTATATTGTTTTTCTTTTCGCGCCATGCACATACACATTTGTTATTAAACTGAATTACAGATCAGCCAACTTCAGTGCCATTGTTACCCCGTTTAAGACAGAGACGTATTAAAACAAAATATTTCACACATCTCTGTTTATGAGACAAGCTTAAAACAATTATGAATTGGGTCTTTTGCAACCTAAGAGTAAGTGATCGATAACATTAGCCTATCAATTGCCACTTACCCTACTGGCGGCAAATAATTCTGCCTTTGCGACCAAAGCCTCCGTGGTTCGCTGTTCAGTCAGTTAATTTTCACCGACCATTTTTTCCAGCAAATAACTGTATTGTCCAATTTGGAAAATGTGCAAGTCCATTTCTTTCAATTAAGCTGGGTAAAACTTAAAGCACGTGTGCTAGATAATTGCATAAACAGGTAAGTGCTTTGGCCCTTTTAGTTTAAACTAATTTTTTTAGCTCGATTGTGAAGAATCACTCTCGAGTCCAATTCCTTGAAAAAGCAGTACTGGTGTCATATGAAATACGATCTTGACCCAAATTGGGCTCGAACCCGCAACCTCCGGGATGAGCGACAGACGCCTTAACCTCTACACGAACGCCTCCCTTCGCCCCTTTTGATCAGTGAACATTAAAAAAAATGGCATGGCCGATAAGTATACTCGGCTAAAAAATTGCCCGACGGTCAGACCACCGACGACGGCATTTTTTAGCCAAAGTTGATTAAATTTTTTTGAAAATGAAAATTGGATTACATTATTTTAAGAGGGTTAAAGATAATATGTGCACATGTATCTGCTTCTATCTTTGTACTGACATTTTAGGTCTCCCTTTACTTTATGCCTCATGCCACTTGAAACTAATTCAAATCTGCATTGCAGATGTCAAAGATGGTAATTTTCTTTGAATCAATTCGAGGAGGGTAGGTAACTTTTACAAAGGATGGACACGAGTAGAAAAAGTGAGATGGGACAAAAACAGTTTTTCTTTACAAAAAAAAACGTCATTTTGTTTTAATATAACTTCCGGAACCCTGTGTGATTATATTTTAAAGTCGTGCACATCCTTTATACCCGTTCTGAAGCAAAACTATAATAGAATTGTTACTGGTTTGCACTAAAACATGTACCGATTTTATTTGAAAATTTGAATCGTTTAATATTTGGTATAAATATGTAAAAAAACCCGCGGGGTCACCGGACAAAAATCCGAGTAAACATGTAAAATGTGTCCAGAGGTAGCTGACAATATACGACGTTCTTTAGGTCAAAATGTTTACATTATACTGCCTTTTGCCAACAATTATTAATCATTTTACATTATCATGCAAATGATGTTTAGTTTTAGTCGTTACATAAAAAATTAAATTTTAGTCATTCAAATCTGTTCATAAATACAAGAGATACGAACGTCTATGTTCTGGCACCCGTGCGAAATGGGTAGACCGCTAAATGACGTCGTGACGTCAACGTCTCTTGCATGTCTTCATTCTAAATATCACCGCGAAGGAGATGAATCATAGATTGTATATGTCAAATATGACAGTTTTCTGAGGAGGTCGACAAATTCAGACGTAAGGTGTGGAGTTACCTTAATTTTAATGTATTATCTAATCATAATATTATGTAAATGTATTAATATTAAACTTCCATATATTAGATGCCACGCTAAATGAGTTAACTTCCTGGTCAAAAATCAGGATATTTTTCACAATGAATTATTAATTGTTCATTCATAGATGTGTCGGAATGGGAAACCGAAAGCTTGTTAATCTGCTTAACTACTTATCTTTTTAAACCAATATTGGAGACCCGCTAAAGGGTAATTTTTTACATACAATCTTTATGGTTAAATCAAATACGATTGAATTCACAACGGTTTACAATGAAAGCCGTTTGCAGACCGCTTCACGGGGCACTCCCTACATCTAGCAGTCTATTCTCCAATCGAATACGGTGTTCAGTGAACGGAAAATTGAAAATAAATACAATTAAAGGTATGACTACACTAAATCTTTTTCCATAGACTTACTGTATAGCATTTAAGCACGGTCCGCATACCAAAACATTCGTTGAGTGTTTACACCCCAATAAATCTGTAGAACCACCTTAGTCACACCCAAAAATGCCCTTTTTTATATACATATAGTGATACTTTATAGCCGAAAATTGCACCAGTAGGACATCACCCCCTCGTCTGTAGGATTTTTGTTTACATTCTGTCAAAAAATTCAATATTTTCAGATAGCCACAGAACACCGTAAAATTAATCAGAAAATTAATAAACTATTTTTTTGTTATGTTCAACCATTGTACTTTCGATTTTAATTCTAGAAAACTTTAGTGCTACTAATCATTTTAAACCAATCAGAAACCACAGATATCTAATAGGTCCGCAAGTTCCCTACACAAATTGGCTGGTTCCAAGTCCCACCGATTTAGTGAAGTCATACCTAAAAATGAAAACCAATGCTTTTATATGTACTTGAAACTATTTTGGTTTATAAAACGATCATTTCCGGACCAGAAAATAGCTTTGGTTTAGACGCATATCAACGAGATGGAAATTATGCATCCATATCTATCACCAGGTCGAGACCATTTCGTGTACGGATGCTGTGTTTCAAAATAATTTGTCATATTGCTACATGATCTGTTGTCATCTGCTTATGCTTTTATTTGCAAAGTCCAAAATTTGACAGGACAAAGAACAGCATCTCTACCCAACGTATGCGTGCGTTTTGATTGATGAACCCTATACTCTTCCAGCAATGCCTTATTGATTTACCCCACCCCCTTCCCAAATTCTGAATTTTAAGGAAAATTTGTCTTATTTATCACAAAAAATTATTTGAAAAGCAGAATGTAATTAAAAGTAGCACCAAAATGTCCACTGAAATAAAGGCTCTACAGACACATACCGTTTTAACAAGCTTAATCGGTAATAACCATAAATTTTATATCTATATGGACATTCACGGTGCCCAAATTTCAGAAAAGTCAACAAAGTATTTGAATTTCTAACGCTTACACCATGAGCTGTGACAAACCAAATACTTCTATTGTGCATCTTTTTCTATTCAAAATAAGAAATAATAACGCAGACATGCCATTTTTATACAAACAGACGATGAATGGCGCGAGGGCTCGATCTGAGGCCAAAATAAGCGTATTTTTGACACATGTTTAGCATGATATCAGTATTTCTGAGACCAAACTGACAAAAACGTCAAGAAATGGTGCTTAACTAACGAAATGCATATACAATTTAATGAAAAACAACAAGATAGGTACAAAAAGTTAACAGATTCCCTCAAAAATTGGGTTTAACGGCTTTTTGTAATTAAAGGGAGGTAATTCAAAATCAGTTTTGATCTTCCCTGTGCGTGCAGGGAATTTTGCCGCCCTTCGTGATGAGAATTACGTCGAATTTTGGTAAATTACACTTTAAACAATATTTATAGACAATTTCATGACGACTAGACCTATTAAACACACTTTTGTTTACATAAATATGCTTGTCTGTTACGTTAGCAGCACTAGGATTAAACAGCAATGACTTATTTACTGAAAGGGAAGATTTACCGCAGCAACTTTTTACCGGTCAGGGTATTCTGAGATTAAGTTATAGGCCTAAACAACACGATTTTATCAATACTTCACTGCATTTACTGAAATCCGTGCATAAGCAGGTTCATAATATACTGTGTAAATGACTATTTAAGAATTATTTACCACGTTTCACTCCTCTATTAACAACAAATTACCTGCCCTTGCCAATTCTTTCTCTGCATTTTCTCCGCTACTGGTCCCATATTTAGAAGCCATGTAACCATACCTGCAGTTTAGTCTGAGAATTCGCCCAGTTATAGATGCAAAATGTACTCTGACATATCTTCAGTTTGTACTCACATGACCACAGCAAATTTAGACAATCAGAGTCCCCCTAAACTGACTAGGGGCTCATTTAGAACCTTTAATTTTCATGAAATATATCAGAAAAGTTGTCATCGTCTGTTCAACACATTCCTAGAATGTAACGGTTACCAAATTAGCCAATTTAGATACAGAACCACGTCTACAATGAACCCGAGGAACACATGAACCGTCGATTCCAGTGCTATATTTAGGTATGACTACACTAAATCTTTTTCCATAGACTTACTGTATAGCATTTAAGCACGGTCCGCATACCAAAACATTCGTTGAGTGTTTACACCCCAATAAATCTGTAGAACCACCTTAGTCACACCCAAAAATGCCCTTTTTTATATACATATAGTGATACTTTATAGCCGAAATTGCACCAGTAGGACATCACCCCCTCGTCTGTAGGATTTTTGTTTACATTCTGTCAAAAAATTCAATATTTTCAGATAGCCACAGAACACCGTAAAATTAATCAGAAAATTAATAAACTATTTTTTTGTTATGTTCAACCATTGTACTTTCGATTTTAATTCTAGAAAACTTTAGTGCTACTAATCTTTTAAACCAATCAGAAACCACAGATATCTAATAGGTCCGCAAGTTCCCTACACAAATTGGCTGGTTCCAAGTCCCACCGATTTAGTGAAGTCATACCTTAAAGAGCAGCATATATAAAAAATGCCTCATATTAGCAAATAATCAACATAGAGACCTTCTTGATACAATTCGCTATCCACCCATTGATGTACATAGAATATTCAACAGATAAATGACCGAGCTATATATTATATGCGTGCAAACAGACGTAAATAACTAACAACTGTTTTTACAATGGAATAGATCCTTTAAGAAAAGGTTAATATGTTTATCACTCGCTTACACACATGCATACTTGTGAACCCCTATAAACCTTATCTTTAAAAGTAATGCACCAATTTAATTAAAACTTTCTAAAACAACCTTACCAACTCTTACAGTAAAAAAAACAGAATGTTCCGTCAGTATAAACGTATACTTCGTGTATACATTTAATGCAAAATTTCAAGCTAAATACACATGGGTTAGTGTAGTGACCAGAATAGCAAAGTTCAGTAAATGGTTTAAACATAACTGTACATTCTGTAGCACACCACTGAACATTTTCAGTTTGTTATGAGACCCAGACATGAATATCACTTATAAATGTAATTTAAATGTTATATTTTGTTTTCTCATTTGATTTTATCATTGATCATTTTAACTAAAACTAATTTTATAGGATCACAGAGATTTTGTAAAAATTCAGTCTATTGCTAACAATGTGTGGGAGTTATAAAACCATGCATATATCTAAGGTGTTCACGGACTGCCTGTATGTTACAACCAAATCAAATGTTATTTAAGTACATAGACCCACATGTACAAATTAAAATATACATACATTCTTTTTATGATAATATGAAAACAAGCAAAGATTAAAATCAAGCAAAACAGGCAGTGTACTGTAAAATAAGGCGTCATGTATAAGATATTGAATATACTCTTTTTATATATATTATCTTCAAGATTGGCCACAAGTATTTATTCTTTGCAGTTAAATCGAGGTCAACGTTCACAGTAGTATCCAAGATACAATAGGCGTAATGGATTGACTTACTTCGTTGTATTTTCTAGCTTGAATGCACAGAGTTGGTAAAAGTGATTCAGTGCACTGTGCAAAATTTTACTGAATTTTAAGAGATATCTAAGGTTTATGTGGATTCACATGGAGCTCTAACTGCCTGTAATGTACTTGCACTATTTTTTAAATAGGAGGCCGGTCTCGGTTTGCGGTGATCGGCAAGCTAGACAGCTTCCGATCACAAAGTTTCAGAACCGTGAACTTTTTTTTTATTTGTTTAGATTTTTTTATAAATGTATCCAACACAATAAACGGTGTAATAAAGCATTAAGTGAGCTGTTAATCGTGCATGTAATTTTCTAAATCAAACAAGGGCCGTACATTGAATTTAACAGGACGCTTTGGCACCCTTCGAAGCTAAAAATCCAATTTTATATGAGCATGGCTTGACTAGAAACTTGCAAGAATAACTTTGACACATTGTTATAGAATGAGTTGAATACTTTAACATTCGAGGGAAAAACAGACAAAATAAAACTTATTTGGCAAACAATGAAAATTTATAGATATTGACTACTTTTACTTTACAAAATCAGTTTTGGTCTGCAGGAAGTGTTTCCCCTACCCATCGCCAAGGTAAAAATATTATTTCCTGTATATGCATTAAATAATGTACTTCCAGAATATGAAAGATTCACTTGGAATTTACTCGTATTTTATAGGATATGAACAGCCTTACTTCAATTATCCAGCAGTATTTAGAAAATAACTCGCCTACCGTGAACATCAAAATTAAAAAGATAATCTTACGATACATCAAAGTTTATTAAAAATTTATTTGATATATTAAACTCAGGATTAAATGCAAAATAATTTTTAAACATTTTTACTTAAAGATAACGTACCTGACTTCTTTTCGAGTTCACGTTCCTTCTGAAAGCATAGTACCTTGAACTTCCAAGAAATGTGTATAAAAATATATATTTGGAATTTCTGCGTGGTGCAAGTTTAACAAAAATAGAATGGAATTTTTCTCGTCATCTTTCTAATTTTGATAATTTGGTAACCCTTATCAATATTCAATGTATACTTATCAACTTTACAAACGCTACTAAATGCTTCTGAATATTGAGAACAGATGCATGGAAAGACACACCTTTATTTAGAATTTATTACATGGTGAAATTTCAAGTTTTTACACGAGCGTGAAAAATGTTATAATCACTGGGTCAGATATTTAGATTTGAGAATAGATTACATGAACGAAAGTTTCTGAATGGAACTGTTCCGTAGAATAACGGAAACGGCACCGCGATGTTCCTATTGAAACAAGTGTCGTAATTTCTTTGCTTTCATTTTGTAAACATCGTTTTTGCTAACATATTAGTGCGAAAAATTATTACATGTCAAAATCACAAAACATTTAATAACGCGTCCTCATGGTGGTCAATATCAAAGGCCTATATAAAACATGGAATGTTTAGGTCTGTATATAAAAATAAATCTAAACGAAAATACTGACATTTACACAATTTTACTGTGTAATTTAAAACGCCGATTGTTTTGGGTAAGATTAAAGGCTTTGCTTAAAAACAAAAGTCAGGGGAAAAGCGTACCGGGTAATCAGCATCATATCAGCTTCGAAGACATCTAACTAAAGGCTTATATAAGCTTTCAGTTTTCGTTTTTAGAAATTTTAGAGAGAAACTTTTATACTTTAAATGCATCTTTGTTTGAAAGTAAAAAAAAAGAAATTTCATCTGACAGATGCACGTTTAAATGATGTAAATAAAAAGAGTAATCTAATAGTTGTAAGGAATACAGAAATCTACCTGTTTAAAATGCAGTTTTCATGAAAAGTTCCAACCTAATAACTTTCAAAACAGTAACGTTGAAAATGTTGACAAGTGTATGTATGTATTTATGGCGTAGAAACGAAGATTAGAAACCAAGTCTTATAAATATGCTTCCTGATTATACACACAATGGCTATAAATATTTATCATGAACCAATACCTTCTTAAGTCTACGTCAAGACTGGGTTGACCAAAACTTCCGATCGATTATATTGTTTTATAACGTCGTGGTTATATTCATTCATTCTTTGCTTCCACGTAAAATGCTGATATTATCTTCAAATTATGTACTTACCTGAAATCGTATTTTTTTTGGCTCATGACTGCAATTTTGAATACGTACAAATGTATCAGCAAAAATGTTATCTCTCCTTGTCTCAAAATATTTAACAAAGAAAGATTGGCCTGCTCCTTTCTATGTGAAAACGTAAAGCATGGGCTTTGAAGAACATGAGCAACATCTGAATGTTGCGGCCTGTCCATTTTACATTGATTACAAACATATTCATTAACAACTTTTTAAAGCTTATGCATTTTATATCTAATCTTTAATTTGTTCAATTGAAACAAATCTTTGTATGGGTGATCAAATACAGTCACGATTTACTTTACATACTCTTGATTAAGTGTTTTATCGCCTTTGCTGGTATCTACCAACCTATGGCAATGTTTTCCTTGCCAACTGTTGTTTTGATGACGTTCGTCTGAAGTCCTTATCAAATTTCCTGACAAGGAAGAACTATAAATAACTTTTCCTGAAAAGGAAGTATCATAATTGTTTTATTATGTCCTAGAGAAATTTATGTTTGGAATTCCAGTTTCTGAATTCCATGCACAACGGAAACTCCCTTGCTGGTCCATTATGGTTAAGGAATCCCAGGAACTGTAAAACATTTCTTTCAGACACATGACAAGTTGTTAAAATGAAAAGGTATAGCAGTTTATAGGTGACTGAAAACGGATAAATATCATTAAAAGAGTTAAATTTCTCAAAGTCGAAATAAACACAGATAAAGTTGCTATTTAGCAAACCAAACATGCACAAAGGACCTGCTTCAGGAAACGGAAGAGATGAACATGGAAGACGTCATGGAGGTGGTACCCATAGCAGAGTGGAACGGAGTGTAGAGTCAAGTGGTGCTGAAGCTAACGATGTAAGTTTTCTTACATATAATAGTCACACACATTTATATTTTCAGGGTTGGGTTCCACGCTTCAGCTTCTTCTTATTACAAAACATGTGATAAATAATTCTTTACACAACATATCAAATAATATATTTCATAATAATTTACAATCTACGAAAGATCGCTTTGTAACTTTACCAATAAAATGGAGTGAACGGTATTACAACTACATTCTTAAACCGATCATGTAACAAGAAAGAAATTAGATTTGATTATATAAATCGGCTTATTAGAAAGTGACAGAGCTACAGGTAACCAATCTAATGCCGATTAAATTTTTTCAGCAACAGGAATTTGTCTCCAACTGCGAAGAGATAAACAAACGGTCTATCGGCAGAGCCATAATAAAGTTTTGTGGTAACGAAGGGACTGAAAATGACGACAATAAGGCCACTTTAAGAAGACTGATGCAAGCGGTTATATCGCACATACAGAAAGAGCCCCCAGAAACTTGGAGGGATGCTGAGGTGAAAATATATGACGATAATTTCGACGTGTACTCAATTCGAGCTGGTCACGGACGGGCGCTGTTCCTGGCGACATTTGACGGACTTGGAAACCCTCAAGTTGTTAAGACAAGCAGGTCAAGAGTTGAGGCAAACCGAGCCCATGGAAAGCAGTGTTCAGTTATGTGACTATAGACAGTACATTCACTACATGGCTAACAAACATGAATGATGTGCGTTTTGATTCGATTTTGTCTTTGTGTGTTATTTTTTCCTGTAATTGAAAAATGAATAAATATATTGTTTAAATTGTGTACTTCTTTTCTCGGTGTCAGTTATTTCCCATTATCAACTTCTCACAGGTTTCGCGGGTAATTACGCCATGTATGGGGTATGTGGGTCTTCTTAATCTTGAGGACTATTTGGTATGTTAAAGGGGCAATCTAATGACATTATTAGGAATACAGACTCACGGCTTGGTTGCTCACATATGTGACAGAAATCAGTTAATGTTGAGTGCGACCTATGGCCTTGACCTATGACATTGACCTATGACATTGGCCTATGACCTTGGCCTATGATCTTGACCTATGACCTTTCTACCGTCATTTACTGATCGTGAGAAATCTACATGTTAAATTTCTTGACAGTATGGATCAACGATTCCCTATAATTTAGTATGATATTCAACTTATATTGCTCCAGGAACCATACCTAGCCTGACTTCAGGTTTAAAATAGCAACAAATGAAATGTCGTTTCGTTACCACACAATGCTTTTCAGTGGCTATAACCTAGCCTCGCCACCAGGCTAGATAATAATCTATTTTGTTAAACTCCAAGCAAAATACTTTCAGCCTTTTATTCTAACAGGGCTCGATTATCTTATATTTTTTGCGGTAAAGTTAATTGAGTAAGAAAAATTGATGTAAGGACTGAATGCCAGTCTAGCTATAACCATAAAACCCGCGTCAAATTCATTCCAAATTCATGACAAAATACTTCTCTCACCAAAAAAGGAACATTTGCTTCCAGAACGAGAATAGGAAGTCTAAACTTAGCTTCAATAACATGAAATCTCCGTATTTCCTATTCGGGAAGTTCTGCCCAGTGATATATCACGAAACAATAAATCTTGTGCACACCAATATAGCAATTACTTTTATATCACATATCAGAAATAAAACTTGAGACATAATTACGATCATAAATACTATAC
Source organism: Saxidomus purpurata (assembly GCA_022818135.1). Taxonomy (NCBI): domain Eukaryota; kingdom Metazoa; phylum Mollusca; class Bivalvia; order Venerida; family Veneridae; genus Saxidomus; species Saxidomus purpurata. The sequence goes on from JAFMSR010000009.1 coordinate 25,725,687, forward strand.
AAAATTTAAAATGACGGTACTCCTAATAGATTTTTGAAGATTAATAAATTAAAATCAAAAATCAATATTAAACAGCTATATCTTCAACGTCCGTAAAGGGATAGGACACAAACGCAGGAAGCGTATAAAACTGGGTTATAATAATCGGTTTATATACGATCCTCGTCAATTTGGAACCTATTCTTATTCGAGTTTGATTTCAATACGAATGTATTAATCGTTTCAATTTATGAAACATATTAATGTACCTAACTTTTAAGTAATTGCACTCAGTTTGCAGGTTTGTCTATGTAGCTGTTTAAATTGTGAATTTGATTGAAGTTTAACAGCCAATTAGATTACAAGTTTTAACTAAAACGGGATCTTATACAATTTTTGCACAACTACTTAAAGTTTCTTTACGTTCAAACTGGCCATGGTCACGGTGTATTACGCAGACCGGACAGCCTCGATAATACTCACGTTACTGGGCAGCATTGGATGTTGGAAACGGACAGCATAGTAAGAAATGTCAAAATTAATATAATGACAACAACTGAAATCCATTATTACTTTCCGCATATGAGTGCTAAATATGTCATATAAAAGATGAATGCCAGTTACTGTAAGTACGGCACGTGTATCGGTTTTTGCACAATATAAATGTATATGGCTGTTTATTGATGATATTATGAGGAAAGGTATCCTGTATAGCAAACATTGCTATGTTCAAGTTGAAAATAGCTGTTCTGATTTTCGTTTGAATTGTTCGGAAAAAAGGCGACATATAGGGATCGCATTGTCCGTCCGTTTCGTCGGTCCGTTACGAAAACTTAACATTGGTCATAACTTTGCCATTTCTTAACATTTCTTCAACAAATGTTCAATTATATTGCTTATGACAACGGAGTTGTGATGTGCCAAAAAGCTATAGGCCATTAATCTAGAAGCCATATCATACAGCAACTTA